>CM076576.1:648733719-649100087 GCA_034641835.2 Pinus albicaulis | reverse complement strand
AAAGTGTGCAAAATTGGCACCCAATAGTAACCCTTACCAACAATCCCAACAAAGGCCTTACTAATAGTTACAACAGGGATCGTACCAGCAACTGCATCAGGGACCTTACCCTCAATTACAACAGTGACCTTACCAACAACCCTAGCAAGGACCTTACCAACAACCCTAGCAGGGGAATTACCCTCAGTTGCAACAAGGACCTTACCAAAAGGTGCAGCAGGGACCTTACCAACAACTGCAGCAAGGACCTCCCAACAAACACCCTTACAACTGGATAGTATGGTCCTTATGATTTCGCATTAGGCTCATGGTCCCACCCCAGTGGGGGAAAAACCAATTTCGACAAGGTTGGAATACCCAATTTGGTACATACCAGAGACCCTATACCCCATATAATACTCAACTGTCATTTTTAGCAAGGTTGGAATTGTTGGATGTGTCACGGTTCACAAATCACCCGATACTACACTCATCGTATTGGCCTCTGGTACCAACGAAAATACTTAGCGACTGTCCCAAGTTTGAAGGAAATTATGGAGGATACCCTCAAGCGCATGTTATGACTTACCACCCTTGGTGTTCCTCTAACTCTTGGATCGATGATTCAATCTGATTGCATATTTTCTGCGCACTTTGACGGGCACTGCCTGTAAATGGTATTGTAGAAATTATACAACATGCATGTATATCCTGGATTCACCCGATCTAACAATGTACTAAAGTTAAATACTGAATCGCTTCTACAAATATTTTGCAGAATTAAAAACACAATCGCTAATCACATGAACATGAAGAAGAATCAAATCAACCACAACACAGATAATTTCCCAGGGAAAGCTTACAGCTAAAAACTCCACTATCTTCTATTGTATATTAAGCATGGATCATGAAACAATTACATACAAAAATCTTCTCACAAGAGCCCTCCAGTACTTAGCTATTTGTCTCACACTGTCATGAACAAAACTGACCAACACATAGCCAATTCTCAGCCTCTACACAACCTGCCTTGCTTGCGCAATCCCTGATGAATGCAATCCCTAAAAGATAGGAATTTTGGGCTTCCTCGACTGCGCAAGTATCAGGGGCACTCAAATGGGTGTTTGGTTGCATGTGTGCAAGCCAATAATCCGACAACTGATAGTTAACTTCCCTTTCACCTAGAATTCAACTGGGTCTCCACTGGATCTGACATGCATGCAGTTAATAATAGTAAATCCTCAGTTGCATGTGAGATCACTGAATGTGAATTAATTAATATTTAATTCACTTGATCTCTCACTAGTGTATCTTTAGTTACAACTAACACAACATAGTTACACTGATTACAACTTGCATTAACTAGTGCACCACTGCGTTTCGAACTTTGTTACAACTAGAATTACTGTGCATGACTCAACAACTACCTCTAACTCAAAATCCACTAGATAACTGAGTTTATCACTCTCAGTTAACTATTTCAAGTTTACATTGAGAATATATTACAGTTTATTGTCCATATTAATTAAGGGATAATTAAAATAGACATGCACCCAAAAATAACACTGTTGGTCCCACCCTAGTCTGGGTGCTTAATGCAGCTAGGCATGGGTGCTGAAATATTCTTATTGAAACTCAACACTCCCTCTAAACAAGAAAGGGATTATCCTTCACCTCGATCCTGTCACTATGGTATTCGAATTTGCTCCTGGTGAGCGCCTTTGTCAGAATATATGCATCTTGATCTTCCGTGGGAATGTATTGAAGCAACATTATCCTTCTTTGCACACAATATCTGAGATGGTGGTACCAAATATCTATATGCTTGGACCTATCGTAAAACACAAGATTAATCGAGAGTTTAATGCAACTCTGATTATCACAATGAATCACTATCGGATCCATTTGAGAACCCAGACAAACCAACCAATATCTTTCTCATCCAAATAGCCTCACATGCAGCTTGACTTGCTACCATGTATTCCGCTTCCGCTGAACTAAGTGCCACATATCGTTGTTTCCTGCTGTACCAGGAAACTGATGTCGATCCTATGCTAAAGATCTATCCTGATGTGCTCGTTCTGTCTGATGGACTTCCCACCCAATCTGCATCCATGAAGCCTTGAAGCTTCACTCCCTCTGTTCATCTATACCATAGACCACACTCTGATGTTCCCCTCATGTATCTCAGGACATGCTTCCTTGCCTTCCAAAAGAGCTTGGTAGGCTTAACCATAGCTCGACTCAGCTGGTTAACTGTGTAGAAAATGTCTGGTCCCGTGTTCATCAAATACATTAGTGAACTCACTAACTGCCTGTAGATAGTAGCATCCACTACCTCTCCATAAGTAGCATCCTCTTTCCTCCAATTTCCTGGAAGATGAGTATCCATGGGTTTGAAGGTATGCATGTTAAACTTACCCAATATCTCCTTTTCATACTTTCCTTGAGACACCAAAAGTTCAGTATCCCCCTGCCATATTTCCGATCCAAGGAAATAATGAAGGAGTCCCATGTCCTTCATTTCGAACTCCCTTGCAAGATCCTCCTTGCATGAGTGTATCAGCTGATCATCACCATTCCAAATTAGATAATCAACATAAAGAACAATAATAAATAGCTTACCCTCAACCACAACCTGGTACAGGTTTGCATCTGCTTCAATTTTGGTGAAGCCCAGTTTGGTGAAATAGCTGTATATCCGAGTGTACCAAGCACAGGGTGCTTGCTTCAGCCCATACAGTGCTCTTTTGAGTCAGCACACATGCAACTCACTATTGAAGATCTCAAAACCTTCAGGATGCTCTATGTATACCTCTTCCTCAATGATCCCATTGAGAAACACAATTTTCACATCCATCTGATGAATGCGCCAGCCCATCTGCGCTGAGAGTGCAAAGATGGAGATTATGGAAGAGTACCTTGCAACAGGTGCAAAAGTATCATCATAATATATCCCCTCGATTCGTGCCCCAGGCCACAAATCTAGCCTTGTATTTCTCCACACTCCCATCAGTAGCTTGCATTACCTTGTAGATCCATCTCGATCCAACCTTTTATTTGTCGACCGGCCTTGGGACTATCTCCCATGCACTGTTCTTGACAATGGAGTCATACTCCTCCACCATTGCATCAACCCAAGCTGGTTTCTGCACTACTTCCTAAAAGGAAGATGGTTCAGTCACAATACATTTGCTCATAAGAGCCATGTATCTAGTAAATCGGTCAAGAGACTGTCTCTGTCTGCGCTATGAAGTAGGAGCTCCTCTACAACATCAAGTCTATATCTATCAGCTTCCATGGTGCGCCTTCTACTATTTTTGATGGATTTCTTTGCATGAGTGATTTCATCCACTCCATGAACCTCCTCATGTGGTTGATCCACATCCTGAGACTCATCCTTGGGAACCAATAGTTCCTCCTCAGCATGCAAGTCCAAATCCCTCTCAAGGGACAATTGCATGGCTTTCTCCTCATCAAATTTTATATCCCGTCGCACAACGGTCATTAACTTTCTAATAATAGGAAAGACATGTTCCCAAGCTTAGAGGTGTTAGATGGACACTTGGATTTGAAGTTTGACACATATGGACTCTTCTAGAAGGCACTGGCCATGTGGAGATTCCGGAAAAATGAGAATTTCGCTCCCATTTGACCAACACACCCTTGAATATTAGGAAGTGCATTGCAAAGCACCCTTGAATGGAGGTAACTGCATATGCAACACAGTTAGTCCCTTGAGAGGCAGCGTTGGTGAGCTCATAAGTGATATCACATATAATTCAAACCTTGGAAACCTTGCAATAGAGGTCATGAATGATTTGTTCTTGTCTTGGGGCATGTAGCAACTGAAATGATAGGGGATGATAGACCCTATTTCATTGGTCCTGGGGATGATGTCCAGTTTGACCAGGTCATTGGGAATGATTCCCAAATTGACCTTAATAATTACAGTTTATTGTCCATCTTAATTAAGGGATAAATAAAATAGACATTCACCCAAAAATAACACTGTGGGCCCCACCCTAGTCTGGGTGCTTAATGCAGCTAGGCATGGGTGCTGAAATTTTCTTGTTGAATCTCAACAGGTACATCGAGCTCCATCGATGTTCTTTCCAAGATTTCAATTCTTTGGCCATGGATTTCCTCACTCATTTCCAATTGCCTGTCCGGTATGAGACTAGAACCCATCTCTTAACATATTTGCAGCAAATGACCTCTACTCATATCGCCAATCATATCCATGAATGGAGGCGCAAGCATCATCTCATAAAATTTGACATCCGATATCTACTTTTGACTTAATGGTTTACCAAATAGTTCATCCCTCCTATCGCTAAAGACATAGCCTTGGGCGCATGTGTGACTAAAGAACAAGCCATTTCCCATGCCCAATATTTGGAATTAGTCTATACACAATCTGGCACGTTGTATGAATTACTACCCAGTGCCCCGCGACCTTCAACTGGTCCCACATCTTCCAGGCCTACATATTCAACACCCATTGATAATGTTATTGGATTTGTGACTTAGCAGTCTAGTAGTACCAAATATACAAATCCAAATCTACTCCAGCTGCTACAACCCCTGATGTTGCAAACAACCAACAAAATCATGGTAAAACATTAGAGGTAAATGTTGTCCAATCTACCACAATATATGGATCCTCAAAAGGTAGAAATAAGGGTAAAGGGAAAGCTAAGATAGATACCCCTAAACATGATCCCCTAAACCTTCTGTTGACAATTCATCAAAGTGAAAGCCTAAATATCCTTGCTTTATTTGTGACGAAGATCGTTACGCTGAGGATTGCCCTCGTCGTGCCGAAGTAGGTCGTCTTCTAAAAGGCACCCCAAGAATGTCAACTATGCTGAAGGAACCTTTCCCATCTTAGCAGATGCAATTGGTGGACCAATCTCAAGGTCAAACCTCCGGAAGCTCCCAAGTGTTGATGAGTGGCATAAAACCTATTCACGTAGCCACTAGATCAAAATATTATCTGACTCCTGAAAAACCTGTGGTGGAGAAAGATGCCAATAATATACCGTATTCCTCCATTCCACCTAATTTTTGTCCTCTCCATATCAAGAAACCTATCACTGATTCCATAATATGACCATCCCCCAAAGGTGTTCTTCGGAAATTTTCTTATTATCCAAATCCAATGGCGACAGGCGACAACGTTAGGAAATCCAGAGACATCGTCGGGGGCCCCAGGAAGAGTTATCTTTTCTTTTTAACAGCTTGCCCACCCTGGAATCGGTTCACCCGGAGATAGGGTCCAGTAGTTGGAAGATAACCACACATCTTGCGATGTCCGGTGCGCCCTCGGTGGCCCTTGCAAATCTGGAGGACCGAGTACCGTTCATGCCCGGTCGTACTCATGACCACATCAGGTCTCCAAGGTGAACAACCTCTGGTTAATAGAACAATGTAGGTAAGGGAAAAAAAAAAAGAAAAAAAAAGAAAAAAAAAAGGGATCTATAATTTCGGGAAAAGGATTGTCTTTGAGGGCTAGGCCTAGGGGTCACCCGATTCCCTTTATATGCTCATGCAAAGTGCACCCTTGATACAAGGCTTCCCCATCTCCTAGGATCGACTAACCCATGTCCAAGTGCTATTCACATGGAACCTTTCCCCACTTCAGTTTTCAAATTTCTCATTTGAATATTTGCTACTACCACCAAGATCTGCATCGGGGCCCGATCCACCCAAGCTCGCGCCTAAGGTTTCTCAATGACCCCCGCGTCCTCCTACTCATCGAAGCCAGGCAATTACTCTGATGATCAAGTATAGGTTGCGCGCTTGAATGCTATCCATTTTCGGGGCTAGTTGATTTGGCAGGTGAGTTGTTACACAGTCCTTAGCGGATTTCGACTTCCATGACGGTCGTCTTGTTGTCTTTATCAACCAGCACCCATTGTGGGATCTAGGTTAGTGTGCAATTCAGCACTGTAACTCAACTTTCGGTTCATCCTGCATCGCTAGTTCTGCTTACCAAAAATGGCCCACTTGGAGCTCTCGATTCCATGGCACAACTCAATGGAGCAGCCACATTCTCTTACCTATTTAAAGTTTGAGAATAGGTCGAGAGCGTTATGCCCTCGATGCCTCTAATCATTTGCTTTACTCGATAAAAATTGTGTGTGAGCTCCAACTATCATGAGGGAACTTCGGAGGAAAATAACTACTAGATGGGTCGATTAGTCTTTCACCCCTATAGTCAAGTCAGACAAATGATTTGCACGTCAGTATCGCTACGAGCCTCCACCAGAGTTTCGACTGGCTTCACCCTGCTCAGGCATAGTTCACCATCTTTTGGGCCCCAACAGGTGTGCTCACACTCGAACCCTTCGCATAAGCTCAAGGTCGGTTGACGATGCACCCCTTGCAGAGAGGGGATCTTGCCTATCAACTTCATTGCGCCTCGCAGGTTTTCAAACCCGCCGACTCGCACACATGTTATACTCCTTGGTTCGTGTTCAAATATGGGTCGAATGGAAAGCCCACCAACCAACACCACAAGCGTGCAGGTGCACACAGCTCGCCACAAGGGCGCGCACTTCGTTCCTCGACCACCACAACGAGAAACCGACAGGTGGTACTCCACTTGCGCTTGTGACGATGCAACAGCCCGTGTTGGTTTGCACCTCAAGTCGAGCGGCATCTGACCGAGACGAATAATGAGAATATTTGAATTAATTATAAATATGTGTCTTGATCATAATTATACATCAAGAGTTACATTATGATTTGTTTCCATTTTTAGTATAATTTATAAATTTCTGAAGCAAAATTATCCTCCAAAAAGGAATACAATCGATTGTAAACATATATGGGTTTTTGGGAGTGAATACCTTCCAATAGAGCTCCAAAATTAAACACACATATAACCTACTTCAAAATATAATCTTTTATTACAACATGTTTTCGCAAACCCACGTTGATTAGTAGTCCCCCCAACCAATTTTTATTTTTATTTTTTATATTTGAATGTAGGATTCATGTTGATTTGTCTAGCTTGGGAGGTACTCCAAGCCCAAGGGTTCAGGGATTGGAGGGAAACACACCACAAGGGAAGCTTGTGGGCTTGGAGCCCATGTGTTTGTTTTGCACCCATCATGATTTGGGCCAAAAATGTGATGAGAAATAGACATGTGATAGATGAGGATGATAATGCTCGACGAGATGATTGCAATGCAAGGAGAATCATTCGATTTCGAGTTTTCGTTAGAGTGAAATGAATTTTTTAAGTTGACTAATTAATTATTGGTTGTCAAGTCATGTAGGGTTGATGTAAATAACTCCAACAAGTGTGTCTCTTCATAATTCGTTGAATACCATCATTATGTCTATAAATAGAGGGTGAGAACATAAGTTTTAGTCATCCATTTGTGAGCAACAATTATACAAATGAACTCTGAAATAGAAGACAAGCCACAACTATATAAGGAGGCCGAGGAGCAACATGAAGGAGGCAAAGGGACAATGTGGGAAATTCTGTGGTGGAGGCCAAGTGATGTAGGAGAGAATGGGTTGTTTCAAGGGTTGTTTGTTTTTTGTTTCAAGGCTGGATTGCAGGGATGTGTGGGCTGATGAGACAAGTAGCATGAAAACCTTGTTTGGAGGATGTTTGGGTGGTGTCTAAGGGAGGCCACAACCATAGCTAGCTGTTGTTCTAGATCGCAGGCTATAGCCAACAGCTAGAGGCCCTATAAGGGAAACGTCTAGGTGGAAAGGCCTAACAAGGGCCAGCATGGCTTAAGGGGTGTCTTTATTTGGAGGATCACAACCATAAAAGGCTTATTTTCTAACTATGTGAAGGGAAGAGGGACAACGTTGTGTTCCCTAAGAAAATTTGAAGTGACAATAGGTGCAAGCATGGAGGACAACAACATTTTGTGGATGAGTGTTGGGTCAAGGGTTGACCAGAATTGGATTGTGACTTTACAGCCCTTGGGATCCAAGTTGGAGGCTTGATTAGGTGATCGAGAGCCTCCTTAGATGAAAATATTACAATTATTGGATTGGGTGCCATTGGTTTGTTGGAGGGCATCATGTTGGCTACCCAAAGTAGCCCTAGACGAGCTATCTTGACATGACGAAGAGCAACTGAAAGTTGGGTGAAGTTCGATGCCAAAGTGCAACACTTTGATGGACAAAAGTTGTTGCTAGCCTGGTAGTTTGGAGCTCGGGCCATGTAAAATCTATAGATGGACATGTAACAATGTTAGGCGACAGTCCTCCTGGAGTCTCAATGTGTAGTAGTCTTGATGGACTAAGGCACTACTAGTGAGCAACACGGAAGCGAAGGACTAACAGGATGAGATACAACATCGAGCTTCTCATTGTATCTTGTATACCATAGACTGTCGTATTATTCAAATTTTGGTTTAATATAACGAAAATTGGTGATTGTACATTATTGTACAATTTTTTTAAAAACTGTGTATAATTGTGCATGTGTGATTTATTGCTTTATATTTCCTTTGTGAAAAGTAGTTCATGGTTGAGATTCTTGATTTGGCAGCGTTAACGATTTTAAGACTTTAACCTAGACCCAAGGTCGTGGAAATTCAACATGGTATCAGCGCATTTCTTAGCTAGTTTGGAAGTAAGTAAATCAGAGTTGTGCACGATGAAGTACAACATGAGAGGGATTTATTCACATTGTAAATGAAGGGCTCACTGCAATGTCAAAGTTGCAGGCAGGTCTCCGGTACGTGGACAAGTTGGAGGGATTATCAAACTATACTCCTTGGAGGGAAAGGATCAAGTTGGTCTTGTAGGTCAATAGGATTTGGATTTTTTCCGAGAAAGAGATCAAGAAGCCGACCAACCCTAAGGAGATGGATATATGGAAAGAATTGGATACGAAGGTGAGGTTGATCATCCTCGATGGTGTGAAGGATTCCTTAATACCTCGTTTGTTCAGGAAGATTAATAGACATGAGATGTGGATGGCTCTTCAGAATTTGTTCCAGAATAAGAACGAGAACCGGGTATTGGTATTAGAGGATTAGTTTAAGTCCACCAAGATGATAAAGGGCGAAGGAACGACTTTGTATCTAACGAGTTTGTCTCAGGTTCGAGATGAGCTTGTTGCCGTTGGTGTCAAAGTTTTAGATGGAGATATGGAAAGGATTCACCGAGGAATGAAAGCCCTTCATTAAAGGAATCATTGCTAGGGAGAAATTGCCATACTAGAATAGTCTATGGGACGACTTCATTAAGGAAGAGTTGCAAGACGAGGATCTTCATCCATCGAGGAAGGTAGATGAGGACATGGAACTTGCAGCGCAAGTGAAGGGTAAGTCGAAGAAGGATTTGAGTAAAGTCAAGTGTTTCAACTGTGGCAAGATGGGTTATTTTTCGTCGAGATGTCCGATGAAGAGGGGAGATGATGAAAAGAGGAAAGGAAAGTAGGTTGCTAGTGTTGCCACTTCAGATGATATGGATGATCTCTCTAGGAGATTGGAAGAGGAAATTGCTAAGATTTCTCATTTCACGTAGGGTACTATCAAGGACGATGGATGGTACATGGATAGTGGTACGACGAAGCATATGATAGGATCACATGAGGTTTTTGAGACTCTAGTTGAATGGGACTCAAAATTGCACATGGTGTTGGGGGACAAGAGACAGTTGGAGATCTGAGGATCAAGAATTGTGCCATTCAAGATGGAGACAGGACGTATGATGTGGGTCCAAGATGTACTGTTTGTACCAAGACTCAGATATAGTGTGATTTTTGTCTCAATGATGGAGAGGTAGGGATTTGAGGTCTTGTTCCATGATGGGAAGGCAAAACACATGCATAAAGGCTCTAAGTACAATGGGATTGTACTCATAGTTAGAGAGCATGGTCTCTACAGGTTGACGGGCAAGCCTGAGGATCATGGAAAAAAGTAGGGGCAGGTACAGGTTCTACAGAATTAGGAGCAGGTTCGGGCTTTAGAGGAGAAGGTACAAGTTCCCTAAAAGAAGGTACACTTTCTAGAGAAGAAGGTATGGGTTCCAGAGACTCAGAGGGAGTTGATTTCTAGAGGGATCTTGTATATTCAGAGGGATACTTTGCATCCCAAGAAGAGAGCGTCATTGGTGGGAATCAAGGGTTCTTCCACATCTACCCAAAAGGAATCATGGTGAGATTGGAAAGTGTTACGAGAGAAGAAGAAGAAGTAGGATGCTTCAAGTGACAATGACACTTTCAAGAAGGGCTTAGTTCACCGTACAGGGATTGCGACGATTTTGAGCGTGAGGAGTTGGGAAAGTGTTGCGAGCAGTGATGATGATGATGAAGTATTTCCTAGTCTTGGAAGTACCTACCTCTCTAAGAGGGAGTGTTGATTTGTGTATATTGGGAGGTACTCCAAGCCTGAGGGTTTAGGTTTTGGAGGGAAAAGAGCTACAAGGCCAGATTGTGGGCTTGGAACCCAAGTGTGGGGTTTTGCACCCATCATGATTTGGGCCAAAACCGTGATGAGAAATCAACATGTGATGGATGAGGATGATAGTGCTCGACGAGATTATTCCAACACAATGAGAATAATATGATTCTGAGTTGTCGTTAGAGAGAAATGAATTTTTGAAGTTGACTAATTAATTATTGGTTGTTAAGTCATGTAGGCTTGATGTAAATAACACCAATATGTGTGTCTCTTCATAATTCGTTGAATCCCCTCACTATGTCTATAAATAGAGGGTGAAAAGATGTGTTTTAGGAATCCATTTTTGAGCAACACTCATACAAAGGAGCTATGAAGTAAAAGGCAATTCGCAACTAGATAAGGCGGCTGAGGAGAAGTGTGAAGGAGGCCAAGGGACAACGTGGGAAATTTTTTGGTGGAGGTGTAGTGCTATAGGAGACAACAGGTTGTTTCTCTGATGTTTCAAGGTCAGATTGCACAATTGTGCGGGCCGAAGAGACAAGGAGCATGCCAACATTGTTTGGAGGATATTTGGGTGGTGTTTAAGGGAGGCTGCAACCATTACTAGCTGTTGTGCTAGTCCGCAGGCCATACCAACAACTAGAGGCCCTGTAAGAGCAACATCTAAGTGGACAGGCCTAGCAAGGGGAATCATGGCTTAAGGGGTGTCTTTCTTTGGAGGAATGCAACCATAGAAGGCTTAGTTGCTGACTGTGTGAAGGGTGGAGGGCCAGCGTTTTGTTCCCTAACGAGAGTTGCAATGAAAACAGGTGCAAGCATTAAGGACATCAACGTTTTGTGGAAGAGTGTTGGGTCAAGGGTTGACCAGAATTGGATCGTGACTTTGCAACCTGTGGGAGCCAAGTTGGAGGCTTGATTAGGTGATCAAGAGCCTCCTTAGGTGTAGATATTGCAGTGATTGGATTGGGTGCCATTGGTATGTTGGAAGGCAGCGTGTAGGCTACCAAAAGTATCCCTAGACGATCTATCTTGACGTGGCGAAGAACAACAGAAGGTTGGGTGAAGTTTGGTGCCGAAGTGAAACACTTTGATGGACGAAAGTTGTTGCTAGCCTGGAAATTTGGAGCTCTGGAATTGGCCAGCCCAAAGAGAATATTGGATCAATCCATGTACACTCTACAGTTGGACGTGCAATAATGTTAGGTGACAGCCCTCTTGGAGTCTCGATGTGTATTAGCCTTGATGGACTAAGGCACTACTAGTGAGAATTACGGAAGTGAAGGAATGAGAGGACAAGATACTAAATCGAGCTTGTCATTGTATCTTGTATACCATAGACTGTTGTATTATTGGTTATTGTACAATTTGTTTAAAAATTGTGTATTATTGTGCATGTGTGATTTACTGCTTTATATTTCCGTTGTGCAAAGTAGTTCATGGTTGAGATTTTTGGTTTGGTAGCATCAGTGATTTTAAGACTCTAACCTAGACCCAAGGTCATGGAAATTCAACAATTCATGCTTAATCCATTAAGGGATGGAGGATGGACTTAATTGACCTTTAATCATCAACTCTCCAAACTTCAAATTTCAACCTTGATTGACACATTGATCTACTCCATGGTGATTACCCCTTAGAATGTGCTTGGAACTTATCCTTGGGATATCTTTTGTTACCTTCTTAATCAATTTAAGAGATATTATAGAACTTTGTCTCAAGGGGAAGATCCTTTGACCAAAAACTGAATTATTAAAAGGGATTCACCAACACAATGAGAAAAAATACTTGAAATTCTTTGGTGAGAATAATGTCATGGAGTATACCATAAGTTTTTTCTTGATTATTTTTCATCTTTCCCAAGTTCCAAAATTTGATTTCTCCAAGGCCGTAAAGGATCCCTCCCCATCCTATCACCACTAACAAAAATAATATTATCTAAATTAATATATATTTACTTAGCAAATAAAATGAATATAAAAAATGATTTATTATCTTAAAAATAAAACAAAATTTCTTAAATGAATATATATTTATTGATATCGATAAAGTAGTTATGAACTTTTATTTTAAAGATAAACAAATTAATTTTCATATATGTATTCAAAAGAAAATTCTTGTAATTTTACTATGAAGAACAAACTTATAACTTTAAACAAACTTGTAACTTTAAATACTTATGACATTCTGGCAGACCAAATCACGAAGAATATGTCCATATCAAGGAGACAAAATTACGAGGCCAACATAAAAAGCATAGTAATACTGTCCATGTTCATACACAATGATTACTACCATTTAGACTTATAAAATATCATCGACTTATCTTTCCAAAAATTTACAAAATTGGGCCTATAAGAGCTTCAAAAGAAGAGAAAAATCCCTTTGTTGGTGTTTGTAGTAATTATTTAAAATCGAGCCAAGAGTCACAAACATATTCCGAATGGGCATATTCTTGGAATTCTTTGACTTTCTGTATGTCATGGTCCAGTGTCAAACTAGTTTTTAACAGTGTCATGGTCTAGTGTCAAATCCTAGTTTTTGTACTTGAACATAGGTGTGCTAAATTTCTATAATGCTGATGAGCCCTTCATCTAGTTGATGACCATTAAAGAGTCACAATCAATGTGTCTTAGATTCCCTACTCTTGTGCAATATGCAGTAATAATTTGAGTACCATGAGTTCAGAAAAAATATTCATGGGTGATGCAAGGCTAACAAAGAAGGAAATTTTGTGAGTGGCTAAGAAGTAGATGATCCCCAACACCTCGTTGGGATGGGTTATCTTGTCTTACATTTTTTAAAAAGGTTGGTTAGTTTATTGTGGATGAGCCAAGATGCAAGTGGAAATATGAGACATTTTTATAACTAAAAGTTCTTTACATAAAAAAAAAAAATGGTGCGATTTTGAGCAATCTAAACACTCCATGCAATAACGAGGAGGAGGGATTTATGTTTCTTTTTATGTTATGAACATATCCATTTATGCTTTAATGAAAGTTCCTTCTCAAAGATAAGAGGGCACTCGAGATTTGTGAATCTTTGCCCATGTAGAGGAAATGAAATGAAAATCCAGAAAGAGATAGAAAATTGTTTCTTCATCCTAGTGATATAGAGAGAAATAACTTAACCCTTGAGATAATTTTATATATATTATCCATGTGAGAGTTTAGTTGTGGATTAAGAGCCACATGAAAAGATTTTATTATGAAAGGAATTTTAGTTTCCAGATTCCTCCCACTAGAGAGAAAAAGCTAATAGGAGTAAGCTAATAGGAGTTCCCGGGTGAGAACAATGTAGCCATATTTTGGAATGTATCTCCAAATTAGATTTGAATAAATACATATTTACACAACAAATAAAGTGATTAAAAAAATTTATTTATTGATTTTAAAAATAAAGATATAATTCTTTAAATAAATAGAATAAACATACACATAATTAATAAATATAATAGCGAAAACTTATCAATTTAAACCAAGATTGAAATTCTATTTTAAAATTAATCAAATATTTGAAAATATTAAAAAAAAAAAAAACCAAAATAATATAATTTTAAAACAATTTGAAATTCACTTCAAAATAACTTAAATAAAGTTTTAGTTACACAATAAATAGTTTTTTAATATGCATATACACTTGAGAGACAAAGTGATTATTCTACTTTGGGAATAGATATATGCCTATTCAAGAAACAAGGTGATTGAAAAAATTATTTGTTAGTTTTGAAAATAAAATATAATATTTCAAATAAATACTGAAAACAAGAGTCGTCATGTGGTGGTTTGTTTTGGGCACATTTCAACTATGTGGATTTTGTTTATCGTTCAAGAATGATTAATTTTTCAAAAAATCTAAAAATTATTTAAAAAAAATATATATTATTATAATATTTAATTTAATAAAAGTGTTTTAAAAATATATTTGATAAAAAAATAAAAACTCAACTTTGAATTTCAAATATTTCTTAGGTACCTTTTCCTTAAAAATTTGAAGAATCTTTAAGATTTTTATTTTTCATGCTTATATTTATAAATATTTGTAAAAACGCTCAAAGGTCAGAACCACCGCAACAGATAATATTGTCATTCGAAAACCAAAAGAAAACCAAGTATTATATTAAAAGCCTCATGAGAAGCTCCTCAAAGAGAAACACCCGATGCAACTTCTTCTCTTTACGGGGAAGGCACTTTCCTGGGGAATTAAGCGCTCATATGACATTTATCCTTTCCCCAACATTTAGTTCGCTGTAACATTGCAATTAGCGCATTCTAATTTCTTCGAAGAAACAAACATTCTGAACATTGATCATATTTCTCATAGTTAATGAATCCCGTGAAGCAGAACTCGTGACAATCCACCATCACGATCTGAATATACTTTTCAATTAGTAGGATTATCTTTGTTCGCAGAAGGATTCACAGCCATCAGATTCACCAATGGGATCACAACCTACATTCAATTTTAGCACTATTTCAGTTTCCCCCAATTTGAATACAAAAAGGAGTCAAGAAAGTAAAGTAGGCATCACTTACCCTACGGTAACTCCAAGAACAACATATTTTCCTCTCCAATTATATGCTCTAATAGAAATAGGATGTCCCATCTTAACCCTCTTAACCCATCACAAACCCATCTTAACCCTCGATATAAAAAACACCAAAAGGGATAGAAATAATTAGGGATGTAAGTGTTTCGTCGCTTAAAATATCTTGGGTTAAGATGGATCTATATTAGTATATTTATTGTATACTTTAATAATTTTTTTGGTAAGTTAACTATTTTTTATTAATAATATACAAAAAGTATATGTTTGCTCCACATTCTATTCCAATTCTAGAGAAAAATAGTTAAAATGATTAAAAAAATATTGGAATCATTTTATGCTTTGTCTTCTCCTATGTGGTGATTTAGAAAAATGTCAATGATTCCATAAAAAAGGAACACATATAACAAGTTCAAGTTCGAGATTACGTAGAGGATTTAACAACATTACTAACATATTAAAATGTAGACAAAACCTAGTAGTATAACTTGGAGTCGTATAAGCTAATCCTCAAAGTGAAAGATTGGGTCAATATAGACGTAGGTGGGAAGATTTTCCTCCCTAAGAAAGGTCTTAGAAACTTCCTCAACTTGTGCTACTTTTGTCTTTATCTTTCCTCATTCCTCTTACTTTTCCATTGTATTTCTCCTACTCTCTTGTAGTTCCTCACTCCTTGCCTCCAACACCCATATAATATTGATTAAATTCTTATATTTTTGGTCTTGTTGTTCTGGTTTAGTAATATTTTGAGTGCAATGTATGTGCCTTACTTCAATAGTGATAGTGATTATTGGCTTCATATGGAGGTGCATATCTCTCATTGAGAGTAACAAAAGGTATCTATAACATAGGTAAATTTGTTACATGTGTGATATTAATAAATTGAGCTGGAAGAAAATAGAAATCCCTAAAAAATGGAAGGAAAAAATAGTTGACCATGATAATGAAGAACTTAAAATAAGGATATAATAATTATAAAATCTATAAACCCCAAATTGGGTGTTAGAGAGGTAAGAAAAAGAATGGGTGCAATATTTATTAAAGGGACATGTAGAGACTTCATAAAATCAAAGTCCTTGAACATGATTACTTTATTGGTGTCTTGTTTCCTTGGCTTTCTAGTGCCATGTGGCCCAAGCGCACATAGGAATATTCATGTGTAGGCATGCATGCTTGATGGTTAATTTTATTGCAAAAAAGTTCAATTCAGTTATAATTAAGAAGGGGAAGTGCCATAGATAACATTTTGACGAGAAAATGCAGAAGGTTACAAATGCGAGTTTGGACTAGTTGGAACATCCTTATTTGACGCCACCATCCCCTCTTGACAATACATTTATCTTGGTTATGTGTGTGGAAGAGACAAGTTAGGGGGTTCAAGAGGCTTTTACACATCATGGCTTGACCTCCATGCTCAAACATGCCATTTACCATAAGTATGGATGTGCCTTACTCAGGTGCATTATGGTAGGATGGAGTTGATTTGAATGCATTGATGAATGTTTATGACAAAAGAGTGGGAACTCACAAGTGAAAGTGAGATTTTTCAAATTTGTAGATATATGATTATATGAAACAAGGGTTGCCCATTTGTCTCGTGGTTTAAGAAGGGTAGTTTTCACCCTTGGTCTCCTTCCTTGGAATTTTGGTTTACCTGATTTGTCAACTATTTAGATAGATGGTTATATGAACCAAATTTTGAACATGTGTCTCTTGGTAAATTGTCAGGAAGGCTAGTTTTCATCCTTGGTCTCCTTCCTTGAAATTTGGGTCTTAATTTGTCAGTCTTGGAATTCCAAGATTTATCTACCTCCTTAGAATTTTGTGTGAGTTTTTGGTTTGCAATTTTTTTTCTTATAAAGGAAGAGATTCAAGATGGAGAGCAAAAGAGAGTACAAGTAAGGGGAAACCAAATGGGGGTTTCAATGGAGTTGGGGGGGGTGGGGACAGGCAAGGAAATGCATGGATACCTCAAACTCTAATTTACGACACTTAAAGAAATAAGGTAGTGTACTTAGTGGTGATAGTAATAACATGTTATAGCAATGATTCTTCTATAGTGGTTAAAGAAGAGGTAGAAATAATTAAAAATAAGGCCACAAAAGAAATACAAATGATATCTAGTGACGAATTTGTTGAGGAGATGATTCCATGGGATCTAGATACTTTCCAATAAGTAGAGGCACTAAATAAATGAAGTTAGAAGTTGTGATAAAGGGAAATGTGCCCACTAAATCACATGATATCACATGAGCAACAATGGTGTGTAGTTGGGTGGGAGGGCATGTGTGATAAGTGGCAATGGCTTTACTGAGGAATCAAGTCAAAAGGGTTATTTATATATTTATCTTGGAAAATGGAAAAAAGGTTTCGTTCCTATTTTTCATGTTGTTCTCCATTATTGTTTCACATTCATTGTGTTTGGGAGCTCTCATACTAGAAGTGCGAGATCAAATTCAAGCTTGATTGTAATATATTCAATCCTACATTTTATGGAGAATGAATGGCGATGAATAAAAGCATGGGACTCTATTAATACACTAGGCATTAGTCCTAATATTTTTCGAGTAGCAACTAATAGAGATGACCGGTAGCTTTAATCTAATTGGGGTTGAAAGTGTTCAATACCATGCGAAAGAAGGGAATCCTATGGATAGAATGAATTGTAAATTATCTATGTTTTAGTTGGATCCACCAGTGTTCTTTTTCTTTGTGTGGTCATTTTGATATCACATTCATTTAGTAAGGGTTTTGAGATGTTGATGGTGGTTAGTTTTACCCATTAATTGCTTGGGTTTTTGGTTGGAGTGAGTTATCCCTATTGCACTTCACTTGCACTCAAGCCTTTGGTAAGGGAGTGGCTACATAATATGCAAGTCAACAATTGGATGGTGAATCCTACGAAGCAAGGATTGATGTATTTAATGAAAATATAATTATCCATGTATTGTATTAAGTATGTGTTTTTTCTTTCTTTTTTATTTGATGCTTGATAGGTCATCATGCACATTTGAATAAATTCTTATCTACCATGGTTTAAATGCAAACATGCTTATACCTTAACATGTCTTTCTTATTCATATATTCGTGTTTTAAATATGCAATGACATATAGTTTTATCATGTTGTTAATAGTTTTTATGTGATAAAAATCATGTGCATGTTTTCTCATATGCATTTTTAAGGATTTTTGTACTTTCACGTAAGGATCTCAAGGAATCCCTTTAAAGAAAAAATAACATATATACAATGTATGTGCAAGGAGGGGTAACATATGCATCACATTTAGTAGGATAACTTTAGAATAGGAACATGGAGTGACAACAACTATAATGTAGATACTTGCTACTAAGGTATTTAATTTTCAATTAACTATAGGTGGTGTTCATTTTGATACATTGTGTGACATGTAATTGGAATTTGTGCTAGAGTTGAGGTAGGATTTTTATTTTTTAAGAAGTTTGTACGAATGTTAACTAGGTCTTCGTTTGATAGTAATAAGAGGTGTTTCACGCATCCCCAAGGTTCAAATTTCCCAAAGACATGTGTTTTCTCTTCATATGCCATCTTACCTCCACAATAAAACATTCACACAAATAGAGACAATGGAAATTCTTAAGCGAATTCAGTGAAACAAATTATTTCAACCATGACACCTTAACTAAAGGAATTTTTTTAGGGTTGTAAGACAAATTCATGTCATAATATTTTTCCTCCAAAAGGCAAGAACACACTTGTCACCAATTTAACGAAACATTACCAATTTTTTTTACTAATAAGTGTTGTACTCTACAAAGAAGGTGGAAATAACATCACCTTCATATCCTTTTTTTTCTCATCAATTAGCTCTCTTTTTAACACTATAATGACATGCAAGGCATAATATTATAGTGCATGAGTTCATGGTTTAATCAAAAAGTGATCAAATTACCAATAAAATCTTCTTTATTAGCTTCTCTAATAATAATCGAGTTACTAAAATGCTTATCTTTTAAATCTTGTGTTTAATATAACTTTATCTTAATCCTATATCTAATAAACCCTAAGAGGGATTAAAAGAAATAGAGTTCTAATTATTTTGGTGCTTAAAAGACCTTGGGTTAAACTATATCCATGTTAGTTTGTTGTATTATATATTTTATAATTTTTTTGTTAAGTTAACTAATTTATATTAATAATAAAAACAATACCACACTAAGCTCTTACAACATTTTGCTTATAGAGAAAAAAGAGATACAACAATTCAAAAAAAATAGAGCTATTTTGTGTCTTATCTTCTCTCATATATGGATTTACAAAAATATTGATAATTCCTACAAGAGGAGCATATTTAACAAGTTCAAGACCAGGACTACCTAGAGGATATAACAACATTACCAACACATTAAAATGCAAACACAACCTAATATAACTTGGAATGGAATAGGCTTATCCTTAAAGTTACAGCTTGAATTGACATTGATGTATAAGGGAGGAATTTTCTCCCTATGAATGACCTTAGTAGCTTCATCAACTTGTGCTAATTTTACTGTTGTATTTCATTGCTCCTATTTTTTTCCATTGTAGTTCTTCCATCCTTATATGATTCCTCACTTCTTTCCTCTGAACCCCATATACCATTGATTGAATTGTCATATTTCTCATCTAGTTGTTCTAGTTTAGTAAGGGTTTCAATGTGGTGGGCGTTGCTTACTTCAATAATTATAGTTATGGATGTCATGTTATGGAAGTGCATATTCACTAGTGTTTCTACTTCTTGAAAGACAAGTATTTAGAACCGATGGAATTATCCCCTTATCAAATTTGTTAGCAAATGCCACACCTCTGTTCTCCTTGAACCCATTTTAAATTTCCTCTATCTCTTGCTTATTTGCTATAGAAAATTGATTATTATGTATTGCTACTAGCTCCAATGCCAATGCAATTATCCTATTCCTTAAGTGTCTCAAAACTAATGTTTGATGCCTCCTTTCATTTCTTCATCTACCCCATGCACAAACCCCTATTGGTTTCCTTTTACCCATACTCTATTTTGTTCTCCATCCTAGATCCCTCCCTTTCTAAGTAGAAAATCCACAAACCAATGACTTATAGAGAATTCCAAGGAGGAATATCATGCTTGACAAACTAAGACTGATAAGCAGATACTAATATATTAAGCCTGCAATTCCAAGAAAGAATATCGATGTTGGTAACTAACCTTCCTAGTAATTTAACCAACAACTAAACTAGAGCCCTTTATGACTAGGAGATAAATTTTGCTCAAAATCAAAGTTGTTGAATCGGTGTGGAACCTAAATCACCACGTAGTGCTCGTCGTCCTGAATCTGGCGCAACTCGTTTCTTACGAAACCAACACCGTATGCTCCCAGAAACACGTTCTGTCTGTTTTTATAAACAGACAAATTTTGTAAAAAAATGTATAGTCAGGGAACCCAATCCGCAGTTCGTACTACTGACGTGGCATGTTGACTGTGTAGGTTAATGGCCAGGTGAGAGAGGATCAAATTCTGGTGTGTTGGCAGTTTTTTATTGGCTTTGGGAAGGTAAATGAGGAGGAGACACGTGGTGCAACTAGGGGCCGCTACCCCCCCCCCCCCATGGTGCATTAAAAAGTTTGTTATGGATCGGAGGACCGGGATGGGGTCGAACAGGAGACCTCCACCCAACTAACATGTCGCATTAACACTCCGCCTACACCGTATGTCTTAACCATAATGTTCTTCACAATTATTTAAACTTTAGTCAAAGCGTCAATGGGGGGAGAGGGGGTCAGCCCCCAAACCATGAGACCAACTCCTATGACCACGACGGAATAAACAGAGCGCTCATCGATAAGCATAGTTGTTAACTTCTAATCCATAATTAATTAACCAGTAATCCCATTTTATTAAGTTAATGCAGATTTTTAATGGAGCGCCAGTTAGTGCTAATCCCGAGTTAATTAACAGTTAAGTGGGGTTAATTAACCACTAATCTAGCGGTTAAGTTGGCGGGTCCACCAAATCCGGCGGGAATGCTATTTTTGGCACCAGGTAGTCCGAGTTAACTCCAGTTAGCTAAATTTGGGTAGGAAATTGTGGACAAACTTGGAGAAGTCATAACTTATGGAGTTTTTTACCAAATTGGATGTAGAAAGAGGCTAAGGTACCATTTTTGAGTATTCTGGACTCAATGGAACATGTCTAAGGAGCCATAGAGCACTCTAGATAGGATTATTTTCAAGTTGAATCCAAAGGGTGTTTTGATCAACCATGTTGTTGAAACAACTCATGGAGGAGTTTGATGCTGAAGATGGCCTTGCTGTGGTTTTCTTCTCTCCATGTTATTTCTGAAACAACAGCTTCATCAGTGATGTAACTTCTCATACTTATTCCTTCTTTATTTCAATGAAGGAGAGTTTTTATTCAAGTGCTACATGGTGTATTGTAGTGTAATTGTAGCTGATTGAAGCTGGAGGTTAGGATCTTGGTGTAAGGTGCCTAATGTGTCGATTGTTACATGCTTGACTGAAGGTTGGCATGCTTATGGAATGATGTACTTGCAGTAATATGTTTATTTGTAGGAAAAACTTATCATTCCCTTGTTCATCATTTGATGTACTCCTTGTTTCATTCATTGAGCCTAATGAGAAGGGATCAAGCCAAAGAGCTGATCCAAAGAGATGTAGCCCACGAAGGGTGAACACCTTCAACAATTGTTGGTGTTGATTGATGGTTATATGTTTTCATTCCATGTTTGATGTCATGCAACATAATTCATAAACAAAAATTCACCAAAAACACTTAACACCACATACTTCTACTTGCTATTTGGAGGACAAACATTAGGCACAAATTTTTATATTCTAAACAGGATCTTAACATAACATTACTAATATTCCCATTTAGATCATTTGGTGTCATAGCACATGGTTTGCTTTGTGTAAGAAGGTTTTTTTGTTGTGCAAGTGGCATGTTTTGAAGCTCAAGTGAGGAGAAAAGATTTTGGAAAGGAGAGCAAGACTCTACCACCAGTTCTACCTCACAGTTCCAGCTCGAGGCTTCAACAAAAAGATGTTCCAAGGAGGAGAGTCTACCAAGATGTGAGAAGATGTAAAAGCTTATAGAAAGGCTTTTCTAGAAATGGCAGATATGGTGAAAGTCCTCTTCGAAGAGAGGAATACCACGTTGCATGGCGAAATATCTACACCACCTCCAAGTGAAGCATGTTCTTTAAAGGAAGAAGGAGATAAAAATGGTGTCAAGCCACCATCCTCTCCACACACTCCATGTTTTTCTACAAATTTGTGCAAGATGCATGTGTAGGAAGTCCTTCAAAAAAATTGATGGAGAAGTTTGTGTCTTTTGTCCACATGATGTGGAGGACGAGGTTCAATCAGTGCCTAAGTTTGGGAAGCTAAAGGAAGAGAACCAAAGAGTCCAAGTGGACACCTCCAAGATCAAAAGGGAGTTTGCAAGCATCTTTGTCCCTTAAGCAAAAGATGACACCATTGATAATCAATTGCATACTTCTTCTTTTCATAAAATTGTTGAAGATAGTTCTTTTGCAACTTTTGAAAAGTATGGTAATGGAATTGGGTCCAAGCTCTTGTACAAGATGGGATACAAGGGAGGAGGTCTTGGTGTGAACCAACAAGGCACCAAGAACCCAATTGAATCCAAAGAGATACCTAAGTATGAAGCCTTAGGTTATGTTGCAGCAAAAGAATGGTCTTCTGATGACATTTATTATGTATCATGTACCTTTTGTCACAAAAGAGGACATGAGGAGGAAAATTGTTGGACTTTGCATCTGAAACTAGTACCTGCTTGGTTCTTCAAATATAAGAAAGACTTGAAGGTATTGTTGGAAACATGATTGTCGTTAGACCAAAACCCGCAGGCATTAGTCTCCGCTACAATTTCCAGAGTTAGGATCCACGAGAGGCGGTTAGTCCATGTCGCAAAACACACAGGGAGCGTTGAACCCAATGTCCAACAATCTTCCCCCCAACGTGAGCTGGTGAGTTTTGAACTCGAGACCTGTCGCTCTGATACCACTTGTTGGAAACATGATTTCTGTTAGACCAAAACTCATAGGCGTTAGTCTCCGCTACAATCACCAGAGTTAGGATCCGCGAGAGGCGGTTAGTCCATGTCGCGAAACACACGGGGAGCGTTGAACCCAATGTCCAACATGTATCTCCAAAGAGAGATGGGAAAGATGAAGAAGATAAGAAATCAATTTATCCTCACCATGAAAGTCCTACTCGCCATGCAAGTTCTTCTTGTAAGAAGAGCAAGTCCAAGAACGAGCAAAAAAGGTATAATCATCCTGTTGTATCAAATGTTTTGCAAGATGAGAAGCAAAATGCAAATTTGAACAAGTTATTGAAGAATGTATCTCCATGTACTTTTTTCCCTTCATCTAACCATAATGTAGATAAGTGCGAAAAGAAGGAAGCAATTCTCAAAAGGATGTACATGGCTATTGGAAAGAAACCTGAGAAGGGAAAAGCTAATCCAAAGTTAGAGGCATGTGAGCCAAGAGGAGCTCAAAGAAACTTTTTCACTCATTGCAAAATCAGTGGACATTGGGTTGAAAAATGTTGGAAATTGTATTTGCATCTTCATCCTGGCAAGGCCAAGCAAGTTGTGCATGTACCTAAAGAGGAAGCAACCATGGCAAAAGTGGCGCAAGATGCAGCCATAACTGAAGCAGCTTTAGAAAAAGAGGAAGAACAAATAGAGGGTTCACTTACCTGGTTGGGTAAGAAGTGGGCAGACTATTTTTCCAATTGAAGTTGTAAATTTTGTTTTGCACTAGTTCCATGTCCCATAGTTGGACTATTGTAAAAGGTGATATGCATAAATAAATCCCTTTAAATGCAACAATGTTTTGTTTAGAGCATTGTCATGCTAAGTTTGGCTTGTGAATACTCATTTTTAATTGGAAATTTTGGACGTCAAGTTATTTCCATGTTGTAAAAATGCGTTTCTAATTATGTTTTTGGAAAGCATTATCAAACCATTGTATGAGTATTAGTAGCACATGTAGTAGGACACTAATGTGTTAGGAACTCATTTACTCAAGTATTCATTATGTGGAACTTGTTTGGGTTATTTTCTAAAGTCTTTTTGGATTTTATTCTTGGTAAAGATTTTGCAGCAAGAATGTTTTCTTGTGACATTGGCATACATTGGATGTAAAAAAAATACAAAGGCAAAAGTGGTTGAACAATGGAATCACACGACAATCTCTTATGCCATACAATGCACCTATGGTTATGGTGACCAAAAGGAATGCAAAGCATTATACAAGTCAAGGCACGAAAAGCCTCGATTTGATCAAGTTTGGAAGAATGAAGGAAATGAACCTTTAGAAGCTGAATTACTGAAAGTGAGCTTTTTGGGTCCAAAATCTTTTCAGTGGGGAAGAGTGATTGGGAGCTAAATTTTGCTCAAAAATTAAAGTTGTTGGATCGGTGTGGGACATGAACGACTGCGTATTGCTCGTTGTCCTGAAACTGATGCAACTCGTTTCATGTGAAATAAACACTGTATGCTCCTAGAAACGCGTTCTGTCCATTTTTTTAAACATGAAAATTTGGTAAAAAAAAGTATCGTTAGGGAGCCCAAGCAACAATTCGTACTGCTGACGTGGCATGTTGACTTTGCAGGTTAATGGGCAGATCAAAGAGGATCAAATTATGGTGTGTTGGTAGTTTTGTATTAGCTTCAGGAAGGTCAATGAGGAGGAGACACATAGTGCAGCCAGGGGCTGCCACATGCCCCCCCTCATGGTGCATTAAAATTTTTGTTATGGATCGAAGGACCGGGCGGGGGTCGAACACGAGACCTCCGCCCAGCTAACATGCCACATTACCACTCTGCCTACACCGTATGTCTTAACCATAATGTTCTTCACATTTATTTAAACTTTAGTCAAAGCGTCGATGGGGGGAGAGGGGGTCAACCCCAAGCCATGAGACCAACACCTATGACCATGACAGAACAGGTTAAGTGCTTATCCATAAGCGTAGTTGCTAATTTCTAATTCATAATTAATTAACCACTAATCCCATTTTATTAAGTTAATGCAGATTTTTAATGGAGCCAATTAGCGCTAATCCCGAGTTAATTAACAATTAAGTGGGGTTAATTAACCAATAATCCTACGGTTAAGTTGGTGGGCCCACCAAATATGGAAGGAATGCTATTTTTGGCGCCAAGTAGTCCGAGTTAACTAAAGTTAGCTAAATTTGGGCAGGAAATTGTGGACAAACTTGGAGAAATCATAACTTACGGAGTTTTCGACCAAATTGGAGGCAGAAAGAGGCTAAGGGACCAATTTTTAGTATTCCAGACTCAATGGAACATGTCTTAGGAGTCATAGAACACTCTAGATAGGCTTTGTTTTTAGGTTGAAGCCAAAGGTTGCCATGATCAACCATGGTGTTGAAACAACTCATGGAGGAGTTTGATGTTGAAGATGGCCTTGCAGGGGTTGTTTGCTCTCCATGCTATTTCTGAAACAACAACTTCATTAGTGTTGTAACTTCTCATACTTATTCCTTCTTTATGTTATTGAAGGAGAGTTTTTATTCTAGTGCTACATGGTGTATTGTAGTGCAATTGTAGCTAATTGAAGCTGGAGGTTAGGATCTTGGTGTAAGATGCCTAATGTGTTGATTGTTACATGCTTGACTGAAGGTTAGCATGCTTATGGAATGATGTACTTACAGTAGTATTTTTCTTCGTAGGAGAAACTTATCATTCTTATCATTCCCTTGTTCAACATTTGATGTACCCCTTGTTTCATTCATTGAGCCTAATGAGAAGGGATCAAGACATAGAGCTGATCCAAGGAGATGTAGCTGAGGAGGGGTGAACTCCTTCAACAATTGCTAGTGTTGATTGATGGCTATATGTTTTCATTCCATGTTTAATGTCATGCAACATAATTCATAAACAAAAATTCATCAAAAGCACTTAACACCACATACTTCTACTTGCTAATTTGGAGGACAAACCTTTGACACAATTTTTTATATTCTAAACAGGATCTTAGCATACCATTACTAATATTCCCATTCAGATAAGTTGGTATCAGAGCACATGGTTTTCTTTGTGTAAGAAGGTTTTGTTTGTTGTGCAAGTGGTGTGTTTTGAAGCTCAAGTGAGGAGAAAAGATTTTAGAAAGGAGAGCAAGTCTCTACTACCGGTTCTACCTCATAGTTCCTTCTTAAGGCTTCAACAAAAGGATGTTCCAAGGAGGAGAGTCTACAAAGATGTGAGAAGATGTAAAATATTATAGAAAGGCTTTTCTAGAAATGGCAGATATGGTGAAGGTCCTTTATGAAGAGAGGAACACCACATTGCATGGTGAAAGCTCTACACCACCTCCAAGTGAAGAATGTTCTTCAAAGGAAGAAGAGGATAAGAATGGTGTCAAGCCACTATCCTCTCCAAAAACTCCATGTTTTTCTACAACTTTCGTGCAAGATGCATGTGTAGGCAGTCCTTCAAAAAAAATGATGGACAAGTTTATGCCTTTTGTCTACATGATGTGGAGGATGAGGTTCAATCAGTGCCTAAGTTTGGGAAGCTGAAGGAAGAGAACCAAAGGGTCCAAGTGGACACCTCCAAGATCGAAATGGAGTTTGCAACCATCTTTGTCCCTCAAGCAAAAGATGGCACCATTGGTAAGCAATTTCATACTGCTTCTTTTCATAAAAGTGTTGACGATAGTTCTTTTGCAGCTTTTGAAAAGTATGGTAATGGAATTGGGTCCAAGCTCTTGTACAAGATGGGTTACAAGGGAGGAGGTCTTGGTATGAACCAACAAGACATTAAGAACCTAATTGAAGCCAAAGAGAGACCTAAGTATGAAGGCTTGGGTTATGTTACATCAGAAGAATGGTCTTCTGATGACAACTATTGTGTATCATGTACCTTTTGTCACAAAAGAGGACATGAGGAGGCAAGGTGTTGGACTTTGCATCCATAACTAGTACTTGCTTGGTTCTTCAAATACAAGAAAGACTTGAAGGTATCTCCAGAGAGATATGGGAAAGATGAAGAAGATAAGAAATCAATTTATTCTCACCATGAAATTCCTACTCACTATGCAAGTTATTCTTGCAAGAATAACAAGTCCAAGAACAAGCAAAAAAAGTATAATCATCCTGTTGTATCAAGTTTTTTTCAATATGAGAAGCAAAATGAAAATTTGAACAACTTACTGAAGAATGTATCTCCATGTACTTTTTGCCCTTCATATACCCATAGTCTAGATAAGTGAGAAAATATGGAAGCAATTCTCAAAAGGATGTACATGGCTATTGGAAAGAAACCCAAGAAGGGAAAAGCTAATCCAAAGTTAGAGGCATGTTGGCCAAGAGGAGCTCAAGAAACTTTTGCACTCATTGCAAAATCAATGGACACTAGGTTGCGAAATGTTGGAAATTGCATCTGCATCTTCATCCTGGTAAGCGCAAGCAAGTTGTGAATGTACCTGAAGAGGAAGCAACCATGAAAAAAGTTGCGTAAGATGTAGCCATACCTGTTGCAGCTTTAGAAAAAGAGGAAGAACAAATAGAGGGTTCACTTACCTGGTTGGGTAAGAAGTGGGCGGACAATTTGTCCAATTGAAATTGTAAATTTTGTTTTGCACTAGTTGCATGTCCCATAGTTGGAATATAGTAAAAGGTGATATGCATAAATAAATCCCTTTAAATGCAACAATGTTTTGTTTAGAGCATTGTCATTCTAAGTTTGGCTGGTGAATAATCATTTTAATGGGAAAATTTGGATGTCAAGTTATTTCCATGTTGTAAAAATTAATTTCTAATTATGTTTTTGGAAAGCATTGTCAAACCATTGAATGAGTAGTAGTAGCACGTGTAGTAGGAAACTAATGAGTTAGGCACTCATTTACTCAAGTATTCACTATGTGGAACTTGTTTGGGTTATTTGCTAAAGTCTTTTTGGATTTTATCCTTGGTAAAGATTTTGCAGCAAGAGATTTTTCTTGTGACATTGGCATACATCGGATGTCAAAAAAATGCAAAGGAAAAAGTGATTGAATGATGGAATCACGCGGCATTCTCTTCCGCCATATATTGCACCTATGGTTATGATGACCAAAAGGAATGGAAAACATTGTACAAGTCAAGGCACGACAAACGTCGATTTGATTAAGTATGGAAAAATGGAGGAACTTAACCTTTAGAAGTTGATTTATTGGAAGTGAGCTTTTTGGGTCCAAAAGGTTTTCATTGGGGAACAATGATCAAGAGCTAAATTTTTCTCAAAAATAAAAGTTGTCGGATCAGTGTGGAAATTGAATGACCTCGTAGTGCTCATCGTCCTGAATCCGACACAACTCATTTCATGTGAAATCAACACCGTATGCTCCCAAAAATGCGTTCTGTCCGTTTTTATAAACATGCAAATTTTGTAAAAAAATGTACAATCAGGGAGCCCAGTGAGCAGTCCATACTATTGACATGGCATGCTAACTGTGCAGGTTAATGGGCAGTTCAAAGTTTGGTCAATGCTTTCCTTCAACTAATGAGAGACTACCAAGTGGCAGTTGTTGATTGGATTGAATTTTGGTGTGTTGACAGTTTTGTATTGGCTTCGGGAAGGCCAATGAGGAGGAGACACGTGGTGCAATTAGGGGCCGCCACGTGCCCCCCCCTCATGGTGCATTAAAAAGTTTGTTATAGACCAGAGGACCAGGCGAGGGTCAAACATGAGACCTCCGCCCAACTAACATGCTGCATTACCACTCCGCCTACACTGTATGTCTTAACCATAATGTTCTTCACATTTATTTAAACTTTAGTCAAAGAATTGATGGGGGGAGAGGGGGCCAGCCCCCAAGCCATGAGACCAACACATATGACCACGACGAAACAGGTGGAGCACTTATCCATAAGCATATTTGTTAACTTCTAATTCATAATTAATTAACCACTAATCCCATTTTATTAAGTTAATGCAGATTTTTAATGGAGCGCCAGTTAGCACTAATCCCAAGTTAATTAGCAGTTAAGTGGGGTTAATTAACCACTAATCCGACGGTTAAGTTGGCGGGTCCTCCAAATCCGGCGGGAATGCTATTTTTGGTGCTAGCTAGTCCGAGTTAACTCCAGTTAGCTAAATTTGGGCAGGAAATTGTGGACAAACTTGGAGAAGTCATAACTTTTGGAGTTTTTGACCAAATTGGATGAAGAAAGAGGCTAAGGGACCATTTTTGAGTATTATGGACTCAATGGAACATGTCTCGGGATCTATAGAGCACTCTGGATATGATTTTTTGCAGGTTCAAGCCAAAGGGTGCCATGATCAACCATGGTGTTGAAACAACTCATGGAGGAGTTTGATGTTGAAGATTGCCGTGAAAGGGTTGTCTACTCTCCATGTTCTTTCTGAAACAAAAACTTCATCAGTGTTGCAACTTCTCATACTTCTTCCTTCTTTATGTTATTGAAGGAGAGTTTTTATTCAAGTGCTACATGGTGTATTGCAGTGCAATTGTAGCTAATTGAAGTTGGAGGTTAGGATCTTGGTGTAAGATGCCTAATGTGCTGATTGTTACATGCTTGAATGAAGGTTAGCATGCTTATGGAATGATGTGCTTACAGTAGTATGTTTCTTTGTAGGAGAAACGTATCATTCCCTTATTCAACATTTGATGTATTCCTTGTTTCACTCATTGATCTTAATGAGAAGGGATCAAGCCACAGAGTTGATCCAAGGAGATGTAGCTGAGGAGGGGTGAACTTCTTCAACAATTGCTGGTGTTGATTGATGGTTATATGTTTTCATTCCATGTTTGATGTCATGCAACATAATTCATAAACAAAAATTCACCAAAAACACTTAACATCACATACTTCTACTTACTATTTGGAGGACAAACCTTAGACACAATTTTTTATATTCTGAACAAGATCTTAGCATAACATTACTAATATTCCCATTCATATCACTTTATCTCATACAACCACATATTTATAGAGTTGACAAATCCTACTTATGCTCTTGAGTGCCCATTTTTCTATCATAAATCTTCACCAATACATTCATATTAGGTTGCTCTCCTACCATAATGCACTTGATTAAGGCCTCTCCTTGGCTTGGGTAAATGACATTAAGGTTTGACCATGGAGGTTCAGCTACGATGACTTCAAGTGTTCTCATCCCCTTTGACTGCCTCCTCCTCATATACAACCAAACAAGGGATACTATTCATATGTTTTTCCAATAGGCATCCCACCTATTCTTTCTTACTTATCTAACACCCCATTTAAGAGCTTATAGATTTTTATAATTTGTTTTTTCCAAGGAAAGAAATCGACCTCCCTTTGAGCTCGAAGGCAAGAGTGAGGTTGCTAGTTCTAGACCAACCCATAGTTATACTCACTTAAGATTGCTTTTATGAGGTTCACAGTTATTAACTATAATCATCAAAGCATCAAAGGTCATCATGTCATTAACAGAGATGTGAAACTGGGCGAGGAGGATATAATCATTCCACCTGACCACTCAAAATTACCCTAATTAACCTATAGATTTTTATAATTATTATTACTATTAAAATTTATAAATTTTAATTATTAAAAACATATGTATTTTTAATAATTAATATATAAAAAAATCCACTAAACTATAAATGCATCTTTATTACTCTCATTGCAATAACAGATTCCAAACTAACTATTATTCGTATTTCATACCTGTCTAATATTTATCCATGCATTTAAATAATATTTCGATATCTTATACACTTATAAATGATTAGTCATGCAAAACACACCACCAAACAAGAGATGCTATTCATATGTCCTTCCAATAGGCATCCCACCTAATCTTTCTCTTACTTATCTAACACCCCATTTAAGAGCTTATATATTTTTATAATTTGTTTTTTCAAAGAAAAGAAATCGACCTCCCTCTTAGCTTGAAGGCAAGAGCCTTGTTGAGACCAACCCATAGCTATACTCACTTAAGAGTGCTTTTCTGAGGCTCGAAGTCATTAACTATAATAATCAAAGCATCAAATATCATCATGTCATTAGCAGAGATTTGAAACTGGGTGAGAAGGATAATAATCATTCCATCCAACCACCCAAACTAACCCCAATTAACCTATTAATTTTTATAATTATTATTACTATTAAAAATTTAATTATTAAAGGTTACACTTTTTTTTAATAATTAATATATAAAAAACATCCACTAAGCTATAAATGCATCTTTATTACTCTCATTACAATAATAAATTGGACAAATGCATCTTTATTACTCTCATTGCAATAACAAATTCCATAAATGCATTTTTATAATCAGCGATTTGACGTCTAGCAAGACATACATACTCTACCCTCACTTTTTGAACCTCTTACAAAAACACATATTCTTAACCATTAAACCCAATCAAATAATAATATTTATTCACATATTTAAATAATATTTTGATATCTTATACACCTATAAATGATTAGTCACGATACTATAAGAGAATCTTAGGAGGGTGGAAAGCATTATATGCTCTTCAAAAGAGATGTAGAGAGACAGAGTTATGGGATTGGAAGACGATTAAAGTGCTTTTTGGACTCCTAGTTTGTCCAATGATGCTATATGGGTGTGAAATTGTGAATTGTGGGCTAGCAACACCCCTGTCTCAAAATTGAAGCAAATTGAGAAAATCTAAAAACGCTTGATCATGAGCAAGTTCAAAATAAAAAGTTCGGTACCTTATGAGATAATGTTGAGTGAAACAAGAGCAACTCCCATCGAAGCAATTACTATGGTGCGGCTCATAAGATATCTAAAAAGAATTGAGCAAATGGGAGTAGGTAGATGGCCTAATGTTATCTTCAAGGAGGGCATGAGTGAACGAAAGAAAACATGGATGAGACAAAACTACACATGGATGCAAAAATGGAATATCTACCTCAATGCTTAACTCACAAATAGCAAGGAGCTAAAGAATTTTGTTATGGAGAAGTTTCGTAAACAGGTATGGGGAAAAGAGTTGGGTAGAAAGAAGAAGTACTACATTGAAGAATTCAACCCTACATATGATCTCCAACAAAAAGAGTACATTGGAGCTAACATTCCGTGGAGGGAAAAGGTTCTTATTGCTCAATTAAGAACCAACTCGCATCATCTTCGGTGTGAAACATGACAGTGGAAAAGGCCTAAAGAAGCTTGGGAAGAACAAGTGTGTATATTTTGCACGTCTTTCATTTTGGAATGTGATGCCTTCAAAGACATAAATATGTTGACATCGGTTTCTTGGCATTGTCTTTTCAGCGATGAGATCGTTGAAAAGTTGACAAAATTTGAAATACAAAAAACAAAAAAAAAACTCATAATCCCATTTTAGATGAACGTTAAAATTTCATTTCGTTTCATTTATAAATTATTTTTCCAAATTCCATATTTTAATTTTCGTTCATTGCCCGATTACATACTAGCATAATAATAATTGTGGGCATTCTCTCGTAGCTTGAGAACGGGAAACGGCCTTGGGCAGTTTTAGAAGAGGCAACCATGTCCTCAAGAAATGATCTGTGAAACCACAGAAACTTGGGATTTTTCCATCTCAGGGAGCACCTGACAAATTCAACACCCTCCAATTCTATCATTAAGCACCCTTGGGCCTTTCATACTGGTAAATATTCGATTCTCGTCATTTTCTTAATGCACCTCTGACAAACAGTATGATGTAGAGACTAGAAGGAGCCATGGCAAAGCTGGTATCAAGGATCGCGGGCTGGTTACGCCCCAGCACCCTGGCTGGGATTGACAAGTCAGGCAACCGCTACTTCACCAGAACAGAGGATGTGGATGGAGCTTGTAAGTCATATTTACTCTCTTTTTGTATTGATTCTCAGATGTAAGCATCTTATTCGTGTGAAATTCATGTGTTGGGTTCCGAAGCAAAACAGTACTTGTATGGGATTTATGAGACTAAAGTTTGAGCCCACCCTTTGCAGAATTACTACATGTTGGATTACTTCAATTAGGAAAACAACTGCCACAAGCTGAATATTATTGTTGAATTTGAACTGTCCTAGTTTGAACCTGGTTCTTGGATTAGAAAAGGAGTTTTATCGATGTGTATTGGACAAGGACCTTAAACAGGGTTTCGTTATAATTCCTTGGGAGCAACTTAGCCTCCCAAAATGATACCTTATATCTGCCTATACATGGGCAAAGACCACATTTTCTGATTTAGCTGTCAAAGCTTAGGGCTTAAACTTAACTCCATGCTTACTAGGTACCCACGTGTTCACCTTGGCTTGGGATGCCTGCACCATCTCTGTTTGAACTTCAGATCATGACGGCCACGTACAATTTCGCTCATGGTGGTTCTGCCAGTGACCTGTGGCACTCTCCAATTCATCCTGGACTTTTAAGAACGACAGATTATGAAAGGATCCTGGACTTTTAAGAACGACAGATTATGAAAATTTATAAGATCTGAAGTTGGAAGGGCAGCAAGCCAGGGATATTCAGACTTTGGAATAATTGGACTTATCAGATTTCTGCCCTTAAAATTGGAGTTCCTCGACCACATGCAGAATAATAGTAGAAGATAAATGGACATTGCAGTATATCATTATCCTACCACCCGTAAGACACCCCATGTCGAGGTAAAATTGTATTAACATTACTTTTGAGATGATGTTGTAAACTTTACTTCAGGCCAAGGCTGACCTCACTTTGTAATCGTTATTATTGTGTTACCAGCTTTAGCTTAAAGCCAACCTAGTCAACGTTCAATTATTTTTATACCCAGAAAGTTATTGCTGACCTAGTCATCGTAGTGGGTCCATAACCTCTAACCTCTGTTGAGGAAAGTGACTTTGAGTTGTGTATAAACTCAGCTGTTATTTATAATATCATCTTGATCGCTTACACAAGTTCCCATGTTTTAGGCTATGGGCACATATATCATGTGTTGGGATCTCTTTTGATGGGAATTTGTCTTTCAAGTACTGTTATGGGTATGGTATGGCTCTCTCTCTCTTACTTTTTTTTCTCTTTTAGTTTGCACACCAGTTGTGGTTCATCCTCTAATTGTACAGATTTAGGGTTTGTTGGATCAGAGTTTTGCTGCTGGGTCCTGTTTGATCCTCTCTTTTTTTCTGTGGATCTCCAACATGGTATTATAGCAGGTGTGAATCTCCTTCATTTTACTTTGTGCACCTGATTTGAAGATTTTTGGCTAGAGGCATTGCCCTAAGGGTTATGGATCTAGGGTTTTCAGATTTATTTCTTTGTTTATGGTTTCCTAGGGTTTTTGCCATAGTCCTAAACCCTCTGCCAAGGTTCACTGAAGTGGCTGATTTATATTTTTTTGACTAGTAGCAATTGCCTATGAGCTGGTGAACCTTTTTTTTTTGGATCATCCCTTATTTCCAGGGTTGCTCTAGCGTTGTTTTATTGCTGGTAATTTTGTGGAGTTAAATCAGTAGCTAGATGGCACTAATATCATCCCATCTTCACCGTCTACCAGTGCTTCCTTTTGAGCTGCTTTTTGCGCTAATTTTTTAAAAACTGGAATGGTTATAATTTGTATTAAAACGTTGCTGCGGTCACACCATGCAGCATAATAATGCAAACAAAAAGGGGCTTTCCATAAAGTCAGTCTTTCAAAAATTTTCCAAAATTTTAATTTGTTTCTTACAGACTGGGCCATTATAACTTCCATAAAGCTATGGCATAGAGTTCTGCAAGTATAAACCCTAAGAAACTGGCTTAGTATCAGATATACCTTACAAAACATAGATAAACCTGGAATTGGAAAAGGAAATGCCTGCTATTGGCCTCTTGCTGGATATCAATCAATAACTGAAGCTCCTGGTCCACTTGTTCCATGTCCAAATCTCCTACAGATTACTGAACAATTTGTTCATCTTTGGTGATAACTGGAGTAGACCCAGTTGATATCCTCAGATGAGAACCTAAATACTTAGAACTAGTGAGGCCTAGGATCAATTGTTAAAGCATACCATACCTAGCTTCAAGCTTCTCAATTTTCCTTTTCCAGTTGGTTGCAATCTATTGTAATTCTGCATGTTTGGAATTCTGAGCTTCAACTTCATTAGAAATTCTATTATTCATATTTAAGACAGGTACCTAATTATTGGCAAGGAGACATTCGTTCTGTGTCAAAGTGTGATGCGAATATGATGGCTCACACGAAAAGCACTAACTTGAGTGACTGTGCCCAACCATCCTCCAAACCATCCAGGCTTTGCATGAAATGAACTTGAAAAGACACAGTTCCAGACCTGAAATGAGCCTCTATTGCAGAATGGCGGATCCCAGATTTGGCAGCAAATCTTCCAAAACACAGGCACAGAAAAAATCTTAGTGACCCAACAATATAGGACCTGAAGGGATGGATCTGGTCCCTGGAAGCCACTATCATCCTTTATCCCAGCACATTCCAGAACAAAACAGACCAGAATAGTTGCACTTGCAATATCCAGAAGCATTTTATGCCATTAAAAGTCCTACAGTGCCATTGCAAACGATTTATGAGAGAGTACTGGGGGATTGCAAAAAATTGATAAAAACAGAAAAAGAAATTTATGTGACTGCAAGAAGAAATGATTTAATCTCTTTGGGAAAGCACAACCCCAAAAGATTTGGCGATAATTACAGAAAAAAAGAAAGCAAATAGATAATAATATCTCAGCTACTCATTGGGTGGAATATGCAAAGCTTCTTTATGAGAGAAATCTAGAGAAAAATAGCCCCCCCATAATCAACTCCACAACTGTATTATTTTCAGCGGAGGATGTCAAGCGAGGCATAACAAATTTAGCGGGTGGTAAAGCCCAAGACATTTATGGGTTACAGGCAGAATTCTTAAAATGGGGTGTGGATATCTTGGCCCCAATCATCAAAAGGATCTTCAACAACATCACACAAGACAATTTTCCAGTGGAATGGACAACAAGTATTGTTATCCCTCTTTACAAATGTGGAGACATCAATAACCCCTCTAATTATCGTACTATTATGGTCAATCCTCTTCTTGGAAAATTGTTTGGGAGCATGATGGAGCGTAGAATCAGCAGTTGGGCAGAAAAAGAGTGTAAAAGATCAAAAGGACAGGCTGGCTTTAGGCCAAGGCATTCTACAATTGATCATTGCATCATGCTTAGGCACGTCATTGAAAAAGTATGGGACATTCATGTTGGGGAAGCCTTTTGTTGCTTTGTTGATTTCAAAAAAGCTTTTGACACTGTTCCTAGGGATAAGCTTTGGAAAAGAATGGAAGAGCTTGGAATCCCAAATGAATATAGAGCTGCTGTCCACAAACTGTATGAGAAAGTTAATGCTAAAATCAGAACTAAAGAGGGCATCTCGGAATGCTTTGGTAGTGACATTAGGGTCAAGCAGGGGTGCCCCCTTTCTCCCACTATATTTGGTTTATATATTGATAAGCTAGAAGAATGGCTAAACAACACCAGTGGAGAGGGTATTCAACTAGCAAGGTACGTCGTGAAGCTACTTCTGTACTTGAGAAAACATTTGAAAGCATTAGAGCTTTTCTGTCAGGAAGTCGGGATGCAGGTAAACACCAGTAAAACCAAAGTCATGATCTTCTCTTTGAAACGAAAAAGCAATAGGCTAGCTTCATATTTGAGGAAAACCTCTGGAGATAGTGGAAGAATACAAGTACCTAGGAATTATTTTTCACAATAGGCTCAGTTGGGAGACATGCATAACTAAAAGGATCCAAGGGGTGGTGCAGAGCTTCTTATCTTCTCCAGAACAGATGCAGGGAAGCATAATTGTGGGACTGGAGAACCAAGAAAACTCTATTTGGAGTGTTGGTTACCCCAGTGGTCTTATATGGATGTGAAGTTTGGGGCAACAGCATGTCAAATCACAAGTGGAGACAAATAGAAAGAATTCAAAAGCACTTAATCATTAGTAACCTCAAATTCAAGGCAATAGTCCCATATGAGATCCTGCTAGCTGAGGCTGGAATGTTTCCGTTGGAAGCTTCAACAATCATTTGTTTGTTAAGCTATCTAAAAAAGGTGGAAAACATGGAGGCACAATGTTGGCCCATGTTGATTTACACGGAGGAGCTCAAGCGCAGGAAGAAAACATGGAGGAAACCAAATGACAAATGGATGAACAAATGGGGAATTAATTGGCAAGATTGTCCTAATGCTAAAGAGGAGATAAAAAATTGGGTGGTTGAAAAATTTAGGACTGCCATGTGGGAAAAACAGATTGGCAGAAAAAAAGCGATATATCTCAAAAACTTTAACCCATCACAATCGCATGAAGAAAAGACTTATTTGAGTGCGGCAATGAAGGGGAAGTCTAAAATTTTAATAGCACAACTGAGGATCGGTTCTCACCATCTTAGGTGTGAGACAAGTAGATGGATAACTCCCAAGGAATAATGGGAAGAAAGAATTTGTAACTTTTGCAGGTTAGGAGCAGTTGAAACTGAATGGCACTTTATCAGGGAATGTCTGGCATATGAGGATATTCGTAATCAGTTTGAAAGTGATCTAAAGGTGGACAATTTGAGTACGCTGTTCGAAGAAGCAAGGCTTCACAAAACAACGAATTTCTTGATCAAAATTCAAAGCAAAAGAACTGCTCTAGAGGGAAACTTGAGAATGTGATGTCTTGTTTGAGGTGGAATGTGGGTCCCTTAGATCGGTGGGTCTCCTGGATGTTATTAAAATATATCATATCATATCGTATCACTTGGAGATTTTGAACCTCTTAGAGAAACTTGCATTTGTTTCTTTGTGGCTATTTGAGATTCTTGGAATGCATTTTGATTTGTGGAAGCTAAATTTGGATTGTCTTTGGGGCTATTCTTTGGCAAATGGATGGATATATTGCATGTTATCTTGTAAGTGCTTTTTGTTGAATGTTATCATTTTGAATGTCTAATGTATGGAACTATTGTTTCTAGATTACGCTAGTTTGTGTCCTATTTTGTTGAAAATAGATTTTGAAGGCTATCTAGATGAATGTTGCATATGTTACTAATGCATAACATGTAACGAATGTTCCTATTGGTTAATCTTTTTAAAACTCTCCCAAGAAACTCCATTTATCATTGAGTGGGTAAATGTTGGAATCTTGATACCTAGGGCATCAAATTTCGATCTCCTTATAAACGAATTTGGCTTATCTTGAGCATCCTTTACTCCATATGCCCAAAGGACTAGGCACTAGTCCAAGTTCCTGGTGATCAACCTTTTAAATTTTCCTGATAAATTTCTCTTCTCAAATTCAGCCCCCTTCTAAGGTTAGGAAGAAAAACTAGGGCTTAGAGCGAAATTTTAGGGAGAGGGGTTTTTAGTGGTTTGAGAGCCTAAACATCAAGAGGTAGGTCTTAACTACATGATTCATCATTTTGGTGGGAATCCACTAAAATTTCATCCATAAAATCTCTTTCCCTAGTTGTTGCCTTAAGAGGGAAACCCTAGTTTCTTTTCCCTCAACTTGAAGACTTTCTTGAAGGTTTCGTGAGCCTTGTAATTGTTGGAATCCATCACAAAGAACCTTTTCTTTGTGGTCTTGACCTTTGGAACTCCCATTATCGTCAAATACATCAAACACTAGGTCTTGCACCACACCCTTTTCTATGTCTTTTCCTTGAGAGCGAATTGCTTTCTGGAAGAAGCCTCTGAACTTATATTGTGTCTCTCTATTGAATGAGCCCTAGTGAGATCGTCTTATACCTTATCTACCTATCTATCTTAGAATTGATCTCTTCCTCTCTCACCCAGACTCCTTCCATTGGTGAAAATCTATAAAGAACAGGGGTTTTTGGTTGAGGTGACATTAGGCCTCTGTGCCATTGTTGTCTCTTGGTCTAGTTTATGCCTTGTAGGGTTTCCCTCTCTAAGGCCTTCTAGATTTTGCGGCAACATTTTTGGCGCCGTTGCTGGGAACATGAAACGTGTTTTGTTTCCCATACGACAATACAAATCCTTATTTGGCGACTCCATTGGAAGAATGAAGCCCTTGTTCTTCATTGAAATGCATATTCAATGCTTGGAGGGTGAAGCAAGCATCTCTAAAGGCATTTTGAATTCACTTTGGCGACTCCATATTTGATTTCTATACAAAACTCGAGGAAATGGCTCCTTGGAATTTGCATGAGATATTCCTTGCTTTGGACGTCAAGGAAATCCTTGGATATCCAAATCGGTGGGATACAAATTATACAAAAATATTCCAAGATCCAATGGAGAGCCCCCTTCAACAGTGGATCATGTTGTCAAGTTCCTTAAGTATACTTTTGAAATCAACCTACTTCATCAAGACGCTCCCATGTGGCTTTTCATTGATTCCTCTGGGGAAGATTAAATGGATTGGCCCAAACAATGTAGACCATAAATTTTCCCTTCCAGTGGGGTTGTTATTGAAGAATTCTTTAGGTATTGGGGACCAAGGGGTCATGTCGAAGATGTCATTCAAAACTTGACTATCACTCTCCAAGAAGAAAGCCTCCTTGGTCGTGGTGAAGAAGGAGATCATCTTAATAACCCAATTAATGACGGTGATGAGGAAGATTACATTGAGCTAGAATCCTCCCCAAATTATTTAGAAGACCACTTGGAAAGGTCCTTTGAAACTGTCCTGGAGGATTGCATGGCTAATGTTGCCCTTCATCACAAATTCATGAGCTTGATTGTTGAATTTTCCATCCTTTGGTTGCAAGAGAGGATCCAATTGCGCAAGTGCAACCCCCCTTCTCCTTTCTTCTATGTGCTCCTTTTTCATGATGCATTGTTTTCTTATTTTCCCGCCTCCCACCCTTGTCATCCATTCGGGCAATCTTGCAATGGAGGATGCGATATTGTGTTGTTCTACCTCACAAGGACTCATATGGACAAGAGATGCTATATTGATCTAATGATGTGTTGGTTGCATTGATTTTACTTAGGCCATGCATTATACATATCATGTTTTGTAGTGTAGGTTGCATTACATATCCCTTTTGCACCGCTAACATCATCATATTATGTTCTTATGCTAGAGTAGTTGCACTTGGATTAGACTTGCATCTTAGTATAGATTTACTTTTTCTGCATGGATCATTATTTTTATGGAAAACATGCGTGATTAAAGTATGCCTAGTGCACATGCACCCAAGTAGTTGTATTGTGATGTGGAGATTACACATCTATGGTCCCAAGAGAGTGTTGGAGTTCTCATTGCCCCCTTGTTCGAGTAAATGGATTATGTGCTCTATGGTGAGCTTATGTTCTAGGTGGAGCTAGATGTTACCCAACAAAAGTGGGTGACCCCTAGGAGAAACTTTTCTCTTGTTCATCTCTTCCAGCCGGCAACCAACAACCCCCGAGAGCCACCTTGTAGCCAATGTGACGTGCCATTTATATCTCCGCCACCTACATTAGTCATATGTCCCATCGCCCATTTGTCAGGATCCCATGTTGGAAGGTGGGCTTTTGGTCAAAAGGTACTTTATTCATTTTGCATTTGAGTGCTTATGGACCAATCCATATGTTTCTTGGCCCGTAGCCTAAGGGAGAGATCACAAGTACAAGTTTCACTCTCTATCATGATCAATCTCCCCGACCAATCCATAGGTCTCCCGACCCACAGCCTAAGGGAGAGATCATTAGTCTCAACATAAGGAAATATACATAACATCCAACACATCCCAAAAACCACAACCCTATGGCATTTAGGTCAGTGACCTTCTGACAAATGGGATCAATCAATGAGTCCAAACCAAACATATGCACAAAATACATCTCCGTAACCAATCCATAGGTCTCCCGACCCACAACCTAAGGGAGGAAACTCGAGATCAATCTCCTCGACCAGTCCATATGTCTCTTGGCCACTGACTAAGGGAGAGATCACAAAATCAGTGTCCCTGACCAAATTGGTCTCTCGGTAAAAACCCAAGGGATCACTCTATGCCTTAGAACCAAGCTCCCCGACCAGATTCACTAGCCTCCGGGTCAATTTACCTAAGGGAGTGACAATCTTCCCAACTGTAAATTTCGGATAGACATAATGTTCAATGCTTAATGCAAATTTACTTCAATCTTCTAGGGCCCGATACAATATAGCAATCACATAAACATGAAAGTAAAACACTGATAGAACATACCAATAGATCAACAGAAGACAAGCCAATAAAATAGATCAGATTTATATATCTTCTTGTCCAGCAAAGATGTAGAATAGTATGTGTTACGACTGTCAATAGGATGCTTCAACCAACAAAGTCTTTCTCAGGTCAGCCAACCCTCAAAGTGTCACACACACAACCCTCAAAGACAACTCATCAAAAGTCATCATATTTCAACAAAAGAATCCCACATCCAGATTTCCGGCATCCAGATTTTTGGCATCATCCATATTTACGGCATCCAGATTTACAACATCCAGATTTCTGGCATCCATTTTTGGCATCATCCAGATTTACGACATCATCCAGATTTACGGCATCTAGATTTATGACATCCATTTCCGATATCATCCAGATTTACGGTATCCAGATTTACGACATCCATTTCTGGCATCATCCAGATTTACGACATCCATTTCTGGCATCATCCAGATTTACGACATCCATTTCCGACATCATCTAGATTTACGTCATCCATTTCCGGCATCATCCAGATTTATGACATCCATTTTCAGCATCATCCAGATTTACGACATCCAGATTTACATCATCCATTTCCGGCATCATCCAGATTTACGGTTTCCAGATTTACGACATCAATTTTCGGCATCGTCCAGATTTATGACATCCATTTTCGGCGTCCTCCAGATTTACGACATCCATTTCCGGCATCATCTAGATTTACGACATCCATTTCCGGCATCATCCAGATTTACGACATCCATATTTACAGGTGGGAGAGAGAGAAGCATCTTCTAGGCTGAATGAACCAATCAGATCATGAGGAATGTGTGTGATGAGATGATGATGAAATGACCTCCAAGTCTCTCCAATTTATATGTGACACATCTGTTGGGCTCTCAAACCTACATTACAAATCTGGCCGACCATGCACATAAGTGGAATAAATTCAAAATAAATGTTTTGTTCATCCGATCAAGATGATCTTTAGATCAATCTTGCACCTCTCCAAAAGAGGAATCCAATAAAAATATTGGCATCATCATCTGAGCAATACAACATGGAGTTTGGACCTAGTTGCTCAAAATTAACACTCCCTCTTAACTAGAGAGAACTCCATCCACTAGTGCCATCCAAACATCGTGCGTCATCCTGCTGTAACTTGCTTTGCTAGCTTCTTTATTTCAAACGGTGAGTCACAAAGACATCACTCTCGGCTAACCCGAAGTCAGCTTAGAGGTTCGAAACCTCTATAGGACTCATAGGAGTCTCATACTAACCCGAAGTTAGTTTAACTGACTCGAAGTCAGTTGGAGGTTCAAAACCTCTCTTGGATTCAAAAGAGTCATATACTAACTCGAAGTTAGTTTAACTAACCCGAAGTCAGTTGGAGGTCCGAAACCTCACTTGGACTCAAAAGAGTCATATAATAACCTGAAGTTAGTTTAACTGACTTGAAGTTAGTTGGAGGTCCGAAACCTCACTTGGACTCAAAAGAGTCATATACTAACCCGAAGTCAGTTGGAGGTTTGAAACCTCACTTGGACTCAAAAGAGTCATATACTAACCCGAAGTTATTATAGCTGACCCAAAGTCAGTTGGAGGTCCGAAACCTCACTAGACTTGATCCCAGATCAAGTGGTTGGACACGTGCCATCCTAGACATAGAGAGTACGACAATCTCTGATGCGTCCATCGGTCTTGTTATTGGTCTCTATCCACATTTTCCACCTCATTGGCCAAGATGAGAGGTACTTCCCATGAGTCTGAAACTCCATGGGTAGGATGCATATGGGGCACAGATCAAAGAGAGGTGAACCAACTCAATATCATCACGGTGGGGCGGAAGCACACCAACAAGGTTCAACAAGCGTAGCCCTGTGGTTTCTTATAGCTCCAAGAAGCTATTCCCAAAGCCCCCTGGAGCTCCCAGAGCTCATCGTCCAACATGACCCTCAAAATAGGGTCGTTCCATGATTCCAAGATTCTCACGGAAGGTTAGGAACTTGAACTTCCCCAAGGGCTTAGTGAGAATATTCGCGACCTTCTCATCAGTTCCTATATGATCGAGCCTTACGACGCCTCGCTGTACCATATTCCGGATAAAATGGTACCTGATATCAATATGCTTGGCTCAATTGTGGAACACGGGATTCTCTGACAAACGAATCCCACTCTGGTTATCACAAAGGATAACGGTGGTATCTAGCACATGCCCGAACAGCTCACTGAAGAAGAGCTTTCACAACCAAATAGCTTCACAACAAGCCATACTCGCTATATGTATTTAGTCTCAACGGTGCTCAAAGCCACCGACTTCTGCTTCCTGCTCATCCTAGATATCGAAGCAGAACCAAGTGTGAAGCAGCATCTAGATGTGCTCTTGCGATCCACCACACTGCCAGCCCAATCGACATCAGTATATCCATGGAGTCAAACTCCTGGCACTGTATCTCAGCCCATGGTTTATCGTGCCTCGAAGATATCTCAAGAGATTCTTGGCACCAACGCAGTGAATGTGATGAGGACCAACCATGTGCTGACTCAAAGTGTTCACTGCAAAACATATGTTCGGATGGGGGTTTGCTAAGAACATCAATGCCCCTACGAGTTGACGATACTCGGTAGGATTTCCCAATGTGGGCCCAACAACATTTCTACACAACTTCTTGAAGTTGAGTTCCATCGGTGTCCACACGGACTTACAGTCCACCATACCAAATCTCTCCAACAGCTTCACAATATATTTTCCTTGAGAGAGGAAAATCTCGCCAAGTCTTTGCCAGATCTCCAAGCCTAGGAAGTAATGCAACAGTCTTAGGTCTTTCATCTCAAACTCGGAACCAAGCTACCTCTTACACTGATGAATGAGAAGGTCAACACCTGTCAGGAAGAGATCATCCACATAGAGAACCAAAATGAGAGGCTTTTCTCTATCAACCTTGAAGTAAAGGTTTGGATCAACATTACTTCGAGTGAAGCCCAACTTCATCAAGTAGCTATCTATCCTCTCGTACCAAGCCCTGGGGGCTTGCTTCAATCCATAGAGGGCTTTCTTCAACCTGCATACATGAGAGTCTCTATCCTGGACTTTGAACCCCAGAGGTTGCTCCACATACACCTCTTCCTTTATCTAACCATGTAGAAAAGCGGTCTTCACATCCATTTGATGGAGACTCCATCCTTGCGTTGCAGCAAGGGCAATAATAGATCGGATGGTGGTATAATGGGCCACAGGTGCAAATATATCATCATAATCTATGCCTTCCTTTTGAGAGAAGTCTCGGGCAACGAATCTTGCGTTATACTTTTCAACATTACCATTAGATCCATGCTTGATCTTATAGAGCCATTTCGAGGTGACAACAACTTTGTCCTTCGGTCTCGGGACCACATCCCATACATCATTCTTCATAATGGACCCGTACTCTTCGTGCATAGTATCCTTCCAAACTTGATGCTTTACGGCTTCTTCAAATGATCTAGGCTCAGATTGTACGATAGTACTCATGGCTGCTAGATACCCTTGGTATCTATTCGGCTTCTTCTTTCACGAAATGTTCCCCTTGGGGCCATATGTCTCTCGGCATCCTTGAGAGTATCCCTGAGCCATGAGAGTCTTCTCTTCATTGAAGGAGGTGGATCAATAGGGTCCATCGGTCCTTCGACATCAGGGATCATCTCATCCTTCGGCTCTTCCTGCTTCCCTGTTCTTTCATCATTATCTTCCTTGGAGCTAGGAAGGTTTATCACTTTCCTGAGGGAAGCATCTTCATTGAAGGTGACATCATGGCATATCTCCACTTCTCTTTGACCAGACACATAGATTCTATATGCCTTCAAAGTTTCACTGTAGCCCGCAAACATTCCCTTCTTTCCAGAAGCATCCAACTTGCTTCTCTTCTCTTTCGACACATGAAAGTAAACAGGACAACCAAAAACTCTAAAATGAGAAACATCAAGTTTCTTACCAGAGAAGACTTCTTCGGGAGTTTCGGAGTCGAGAGCGGAATGCGGGCATCGATTTTGTACGTACACTACAGTGTTCACAACTTCTCCCCATAGAAACTTCGGAAGACCTTGGTCACATAGCATGGCACAGACAACTTCCACAATGGTCCTATTCTTTCTTTCAACAATGCCATTTTGCTCAGGAGTATACACGGTTGTGGTCAACCTCTTAATGCCAGCTCCTATGCAAAAGTCATTGAACTCATTTGACATATTCGGTGCCATTATTGGTCCTCAAACTTCTGATCTTCTTTCCTGTTTGATTTTCCACCAAGGCCTTGAAGGTACAAAACCATTTGAATGCTTCGTCCTTCTTCTTCAAGAAATATATCCAGGTCTTGCGAGAGAAGTCATCTATAAAAGTCATGTAATAAGAACATCCTCCCAAGGATTTCATGGGCATCATACCAGATAAATCAGAATGTATCAATTGCAAGATATCAGATGTATTTCTGACACTTGAGGGGAAAGGTCCCCTTTGTATGCTTTCCTTCGACACAACCTTGACATATGCCTTCATGATCATTCTTGAATTCGGCATCCCTGACACCACCTTCCTTGCTTCGGAAAGGGCTTTGTAATGAAGGTGTCCAAACCTTTGGTGCCATAACTCAGTTTGACGAGATGTATCACATGACATAGCCCTTAATGGACTTCCTCCAACCTGGTAGAGTGTATCAACTCTAAAACCAATAGTGAGAGCTTCCTTGAAGTTCTTCTTTCAGGCTTGGGGAAGTCCTCCAAGAGTAATGAGGACGAGCTCTCGATCAACTACTTCTTCTCCTATGGCAAGGAGATCATTCATGATTTTTGTGAGCCTCATAAAATATGATGGAGGCTCATGAATCTTCCCCGGCACATAGTCCATGGCATCTTGATCTTCTAATGCCAAATCCAAGGACATCTTCCATGCATGATAATCAGACTTGTCTGTAAACTTATCATCAGACCATTGGTCCTTGACAAGACTTCTTCTTCGGTGATTGCTTTTCACACTATCTTGGGCTTTGTCTTCACCTCAACTCTGAAACCATGTAAATTTTGGATAGACAGAATGTTTATGCTTGATGCAAATTTACTTCAATCTTCTAGGGCCCGATACAATATAGCATTCACATAAAAATGAAAGTAAAATGTTGATAGAACATACCAATAGATCAACAGACGACAAATCAATAAAATCGATCAGTTTTACATATCTTCTTGTCCAGCAAAGATGTAGAATAGTGTTTGTTACGACAGTCAACATGATGCTTCAACCAGAAAAGTCTTTCTCAGGTCAGCCAACCCTCAAAGTGTCACACACACAACCCTCAAAGACAGCTCATCAAAAGTCAACATAATTCAACAAAAGAATCCCACATCTAGATTTTCGACATCATCCATATTTACGGCATCCAGATTTCCGGCATCATCCATATTTACGGCATCCAGATTTATGACATCGTCCACATTTATGACATCAATTTCCGGCATCATCCAGATTTACGACATCCATTTCCAGCATCATCCAGATTTACGGCATCCATTTTCGGCATCATCCAGATTTACGGTATCCAGATTTACGACATCCATTTCAGACATCATCTAGATTTACGGCATCATCCAGATTTACGACAACATCCAGATTTACGACATCCAGATTTCCGGCATCCATTTCCAGCATCATCCAGATTTACAACATCCAGATTTACAACATCCATTTCAAGCATCATCTAGATTTCCGGCATCCATTTCCGGCATCATCCAGATTTACAACATCCATTTCCTGCATCATTCAGATTTACGGTATCAAGATTTACGACATCCATTTCCGGCATCATCCAGATTTACGACATCCATTTCTGGCATCATCCAGATTCACGACATCCATTTCCGGGATCATCCAGATTTACGACATCCATATTTACACATGGGAGAGAGAGAAGCATCTTCTAGGCTGAACGAACCAATCAAATTATGAGGAATGTGTCTGATGAGATGATGACGAAATGACCTCCAAGTCTCTCCAATTTATATCCATCTATGAGGGTGTGTGACACATTTGTTGGGCTCTCAAGCCTACATTACAAATCTAGTTGACCTTGCACATAAGTGGAATAAATTCAAAATAAATGTTCTGCTCATCTAATTAAGATGATCTTTAGATCAATCTTGCACCTCTCCGAAAGAGGAATCCAATTAAAATATTGGCATCATCATTTGAGCAGTACAACATGGAGTTTGGACCTAGTTGCCCAAAATCAACACCAACCAATCCATAGGTCTCTTGGCCGCAGCCTAAGGAAGATTGTCCATCCTATGATGTTGTACGATCAATGCTCTCTCTCTTTTAGAGAGGGGTTCTCATCACCTCCAAGTTGTTCTCTGAAATATGCAAACTTCATTCGGGACAACGACTTTGTCAACACATCAACGACTTGCTCATCAGTAGGGACATATTTGAGCCTCACAACTCCCCTTTGGATGATATTTCAGATGTAATGATACTTGATCTCAATGTGCTTTAACTTGTCATGGAACATCGAGTTCTCAAAAAGCTTCACACAACTTTGATTATCACAATATATAATGGTCGATTCCAACACTTAATCAAACAAACCAACAAACAATTTTCGAAGCCACAACTTCACAACAGATTGATCATGCAACTATATACTCAGCTTTAGCCATACTCAGAGCAACAAAAGTTTGCTTTCTACTAGACCATGAAACCATAGCGTAGCCCAAGCTAAAACATAATCCAGAGGTGCTCCTTCTATGATCAGAGCTTCCAACCCAATTAGCATCAGTAAATCCGTGCAACTACCATTCTCCATTAGAAGCGTATCTCAAACCATATTCAATGGTACCATGGAAATATCTCAGAATATGTTTTGTTGCAACCCAGTGCACATGTCGGGGCTCAACCAAGAATTGGCTCTGTGTGTTCACAGCATAACAAATATCAGGTCTATTGTTCATAAGATAATTCAATGAGCCAATAAATTTGTGATACATAGAAGGATCAATCAAATCAGAGTCATTGTCTTAGATCTTCTTCAAATTTGTCACCATAGGAGTGTCCATGGACTTGCAGTCCATCATGCCAAATCTCTGAAGGATTGGAATAATGTATTTGCCTTGGCCAACAAAGATTCCATCAAGCTTTTGCGAAATTTCCAATCCCAAATAATAATGCATGAGATCAATATCCTTCATTTCAAATTCAGAAACTAGCTTCCTCTTACATTGGACAATCAGAACTTCAATCCCTGTCAGAAATAGATCATCTACACATAACAACAACATCAAGGGCTCGCCTTCAACAACTTTGAAGTACGCATTTCAGCATCACTCTTCTTGAAACCAAGACTCAATAGATAGCCATCAATACATGAGTGCCATGCCCGAGGATCCTGCTTAAGCCCATACAAGGCTTTCTTCGATATGCAAAATTATGTTTCTCTATCATGGACCTCAAATCCTTGAGGTTGCTCAATATAGACTTCCTCTTAATGACTCCATTCAAAAAAGTAGTCTTGACATCCATTTGATTCAATTTCCAACTTGCAATAAAAGCAAGAGCAATAATAGTTCTAATAGAGGTGTACTTGGCAACGAGAGTAAACGTATCTTCATAGTCCTCTCCTTCTTTCTGGGAAAATCCTTGGGCCACAAATCTTGCCTTGTATTTTTCAACACTTCCATTAACTGCATGCTTGATATTGAAAATCCATTTTGAAGTCACGACAAACTTTCCTTCAGGTCTTGGCACGATTTCCCAAACATCGTTATTCATTATAGATTGGTACTCTTTAGTCATAACATCTTTCCAAACTTGATGCTCAACAACTTCTTCATAAGAGGATGGCTTGGACTCAATGATCTTACACATCATGGTTGCATAACGAGAGTACTTCTTCGACTTCTTACTTTCCCTGAAGGTCCCACGAGGTGCAACATGTCCTTCATTTTCCTTCAATGTTCTTTCAAGCCAGGCAAGTCTCTTTCTAGTCTCAGGTACAGTGGCTCTTGGAGATTCAACAAGTTCATGATCATCAGATTCTTCATGCAGATCTTGTTCCATTGGTTCAAGTTCTTTAGACTTCAATTCCACGTTCATTGGAGCGACTTGCATGTCATCATTAGAGTCCAAGTGTGAACCCTTGGACTTCCAGAAAGTAGCATTCTCATCAAAGATAACATCCTTGCAAGTTTCAATAAAACATTGTCCTGGAACATAGACCCTAAAGGCCTTCACATTCTCACTGTAGCCAACAAAAGTTCCTTTCTTCTCGGAAGGTTCCAATATTGTCCTTTTCTCCTTGGGCACATGAACATATACAGGACGACCAAAGATTCTTAAATGCTCAACATTTGGTATCTCACCTTTGATGTCTTCTTTAGGGGTCTTGTAGTCCGAGATTCGATGTGGGCATCTATTTTGAACATAAACAGTTGTTTTTACAACTTCTCCCCAAAGAAACATAGGCAACTTTTGATCGTGAAGCATGGCCTTGGCAGCTTCCATAATAGTCCTGTTCTTTATTTTGGCAATTCCATTTTGTTGAGGATAGTAGGGAACTATCAACTCCCTCTTAATTCCAACATCCATGTAGAAATCAATCAATTCCTTGGATACATATTCTCCACCATTATCCTACCTTAAAGTCTCGTTTCTTCTTCCTGCAACATTCTCAACTTGTGCTTTGAATTCACTAAACTTTTCAAATACTTGATCCTTGGACTTTAAAAGATACGTCCATATTTTGCGAGAATAATCATCAATGGAGGAGACATAATACAAGTTGCCACCGAAGGTCTTGTCAGACATAGGTCCACAAACATTAGAATGCACAAGAGCCAAGATTCCTTTGGATCTACTATCACTGCTAGTACATCTTCCTTTAACAATTTTCCCAAGGGCACATCCCTTCCAAACTCCATCATGATCAACCTTGATTTTTGGTACACCTTCAACAAAATCCTTCATTCTAGACAATGCTTTATATTGTATATGAGTGTACCTTCGACGCCATAGCTCACAAAGATCAGCGGTGTTATGTAGCAAAGCTTGAATTGAATGTCCAAGGAGACGATATAGGCCTCCAGTTCGCACACCAAAGGCCTTGGCATATTCAAAAGAGACATCCTTCTTCCATACTAGAACTTGTCCTTCAATAAAAGCAATTTTATATCCTTTGTCTTCAAGAGATGAAATGGACAACAATTTTCTCATCAAACCAGGAACATATAAAATATTGTTAATCGATACATACCTCTTGATTCTAACTGGAAGGACAATGTACCAATGGCCTTGACTTCATATTTTCCATTATCTCTAAGCTAAACCCTTTCAAGTATCTTCTTTTCAACCAGTTTGAAGAGATGATCACGTTCCCTAGTCATGTGCCTAGAGGCATCACTATGCCCAAACCATATTTCAGCATGACTTGCAATAGAACCTGCAAAAGCATAATAAAATTAGTATTCATCATCAAAATCATTCTTTTTAGGGCTCCTCTTATGAGATGGTTCATTTAGATCAACAACAGATGCATGATGCTTCCCTTTCCTTCTTCGATCTCCATTCCTTTGATAGTCATCCCTTTGATTTCTTTGAGGGCATTGATCTTGATAATGACCATAAGGTAGGCAACAATATCATTGAACATCTATCAGATCTCTTCTATCTCTTCTATCTTGAGAGGGGAAGGAGGGCCTCTTTGTGGAGCAGGTTCTCTCCTTGGAGCAGGTCTTGAATTGGGTCTTCTACCAGAACTTCTTTGAAATCTTCCAAAATTAGGTCTTCTTCTATTACTCTTAGAATGAGTTGCAAAAGATTCTTCACTTGGATCTTCAATCTGGCCTCTGGAGAGGAGTCTTGATTCCTCTTGAGTGCAGGCAGTCCATAACTTGTAAAAATTAGGTGCATTTTCTCTTCCATAAACGCTTGATGCAAAAGAATCCCACGATCTAAGCAATCCACCCAAATCCACAACTTCCAATTCTTTGTTGGATACTTCTTCTTCAATAGCCTTGAGCCAATCTCTTATTTGAGAAATTCTGACAAAGTATGATACCACAATATCATTCTTCATCATCTTGATGTTGCGAAGTTGAACCATTAAATTTATATATTGATTGATGTTGTTGATAGTGTATAGTCTAGTAATGGCATCATACACCCCCTTGGAAGTTTGATGATCAACAATAAAGAGAATTAGATTCTCCCTTATGGGTTTTGCCCTAGTTGTGTGCCTAATTTCCGTGTCTCTTGCCTCTTTCATGTTTATTAGTTGATGTTTTCCTTCTGTATAACTGCCTAAATGATATGGAATTTAATGCTATGTGAAATCTAATGTTTAATTGATCTTTGAAGTAGTTATCAGGCGAAGAAAAACCTAATTCTAGCAGGATCTTAGAAAATTAACAATAGAGATCACAATAATCAGTAAGCAAGAAACAAGAGATGCTAGAGATTACGCTCACAGCCAGGGCAAAACACACAAGGGGAAAACCCAACCAATCTTTCCTTATGAGAGAAAAATTATGTTAATCAATGTTACATCAGAATATTCCAACAAAATTCCCAAAATATGACCTCAATATGTCCAAGTCAAAACCAGTCAACGAAGAGAGAAAAAGTCAATTTTGGTCAAAGTATGATCTACAACAAAAGGGACGAATTTTGGCTTGTGGAAGCTTTGAATAGGAAATTTGGTCAAAGCCTCAATCAAATGTACCTATGAAATCTTCGGTCAAAGCTTCAATTAGGCTTGCGCTCAACCCAAGTCAATGAGCCTAGAAACAGAGATGAAGATGCAATCAAACATAGTCAAAGTATTCTTGAAATGCTTGACCTCCAAGATAGTCAAAGTGCTCGGTCAAACAAAAACAATTCTTCCCAAGTCAACACTTGTCAAACAAATGTGTAGAAGCTGGTCAACTTAGATAAAAAACCCTCCTTTGACTCCTTCACACGTGTGGATATATCTCTGTGATTTCAGATCGAATTTATGTATGATGTGATGTGTGTCAAATGAGCTCCAACGATGTCTTATTTATATGTGAGTTGGGAGGTAGCTTTTCCACATGTGGAGTCGAATTGATCATCATTAGGTCGACTTGGTCAAATGTCAAAATATGAACTTTTCTTCATGATTTGTCAATGAAAATATCAATCGTAGCTACCCAATTTTCTATAGTTACTAGGGGGGCCTGTGACAGAGTATTTCTTCACATTACCTTATGACTTAGGAGGGGCTTCTTGCCCTAATTCCATTTAGTAGGACTCATATTTGAGATCATTTCATAGTTATCGATCATCATCACACTTGCAGATTTCTAACCTCTTAGAAGAACTCACATTTGTTTCTTTGTGGCTATTGGAGATTCTTGGAATGCATTTTGATGTGTGGAAGCGAAATTTGGTTTGTTTTTGGAGCTTTTCTTTGGCAAATGGATGGATATATTGCATGTTATCTTGTAAGTGCTTTTGTTGAATGTTATCATTTTGAATGTCTAATGTATGGAACTATTGCTTCTAGATTATGCTAGTTTGTGCCCTAATTTGTTGAAAATAAGTTTTGAAGGCTATCTAGATGAATGTTGCGTATGTTACTCATGCATAACATGTAATGAATGTTCCTATTGGTGAATCTTTTTAAATCTATCCCAAGAAACTCCATTTATCATTTAGTGGGTAAATGCTAGAATCTTCATACCTAGGGCACTAGTCCAAGACCTTGGTGATCAACCTTAAGTTTTCTCCATAAATTTCTCTTCTCAAATTTGGTCCTTTTAAGGCTAGGAAGAAAAACTAGGGCTTAGAGCGAAATTTTAGGGAGAGTGGTTTTTGGTAGTTTGAAAGCCTAAACATCATGAGATAGGTCTTGACTTCATGATCCATCATTTTGGTGGGAATCAACTTAAATTTCATCCATAAAATATCTTGCCCTAGTTGTTGCCCTAAGAGGGAAACCCTGGTTTTTTCTCCCTCAAGTTGAGGACTTTCTTCAAGGTTTCATGAGCCTTATAATTGTTCGAATCCATAAAAAGGAACCTTTTCTTTGTGGTCTTGACCTTTGGAACTCCCATTATCGTCAAATACATCAAACCCTGGGTCTTGCACCAACCCTTTTCCAAGTCTTTTCGTTGAGAGTGAATCGCTTCCTTGAAATATCCTTTGAACTTATTGTGCCCTTCTCTTGAATGAGCCCTAGTGAGATCATCTTTTAAGTTTTACCTCATCTACAACCTATCTATCTTAAAATTGATCTCTTCCTTTATTGTCTTTTGGTCTAGTTTATGCCTTGTAGGATTTCCCTCTCCAAGTCCTGCTAGATTTTGTGGCAATAGTGTTGACCAGGGGCCATGTAATGTGGCTAGGGAGAATGGCCTAGAGAGCATGAAGGCTCGGAGCACTCCCCCAGATTGCTAAGAGATACTTGGCTAGTGGGTAGAGTGAGTGCCTTTAGCATTGGGCAGGTATATGACCATTGAATTGGCATGCAGGAATGGTAATAGTTTAGGGTTTCACGATAAGTCATAGGTGTTGACTAGGTTCCAAGTGACGAATTGGATAATCGGTGAATTGCTCCAAGTGACAATTTTTTGAGCATGATGCTGATGCAGAATGCTTTATAGATGGTTCTCGTATAAAACATGAGGTGGATGGATTCTTAGAGAATTTTTTCAACAAGAGATCATTTGAATAAGTTACTATGAATACCCCCTAGCTAAGAGGGAGTGTTGAATTTTGTAGCTGTGGTCGGTCTTCATAATTAAGTTTTAGCCCTCCAAATAAATAAGAAATGATAAATATAAATGAGAATTCCAAGTCGGCTTCAAAAGAGGGAATTTCAAATTTTTAAATTTAAATTTTTATGTCTCCAACAGTTCAAGTCGGCCTGCCCCTTTATTCACACCTATTCAGGCTTATGAGATGACTATATATGTGCTATTAGATTTTCTCCTCAACCCACCATTTCAGATCACACAATATCTTCCGTTCATCTAGGTGAAGGAGTCACAAGAAAAGAAGCCTGAAGTTGACCAGGACAGTCCAGCACTTGACCAAACTGTTGTTCTCTCTGTTTGACCTTGCATGTGAAAGGAGGCCGAAATTCTTCTGGACATTTCATTGGAAACAGACCGAATTTTCTGTGGAAGAGCAACAAGCTGAAATTTGGCCTAGTTGACCAAAATTGACCAAATTCTCTGAGCAGCAGTTTGACTTGGCTTGTGGATAGTTTGACTAGGTTTGACCTGGGTTTTATTGCTGGTCTGTTTGACTTTATTTTGATTGGAAAGATCAGATTGTATCTCTTGTTGAATTGAATAATTTCTTTAAGAAAAGGTTGCTGGGTTTTCCCTTAGAAGAGGGTTTTCTTAGGGTAAATCTTGTTGTGTCTTTATGCATCATTGTTCTATTGTGATCTCTCTGTCCTGCATTTTATTGTTGAATTTCTGAAGTGTAATTGCTTAATGATAACTGGAAGCGCTAAAGATAATATCAATATTTTTATAAGTAATTATCAGTTTCAGAAATTTGTTCTTGTATCTATTGCACTTGAAAAATCAACAATTCTCTTGTGCAATGTCTAACAGAGGTCTTAAGATTAGTCAATTTTTTACTTTATCAGAACAACGGGGTAAGAATTGAAAAGAGTTGTGAAATACTTTCTACTTTATGGTCATCTCCAGCCAATGAGGTAGAAATGTAAAAGCTACGAAACAATTATGGCCAGGTCAAGCGTATGTGAAATCAGCTGCATCTTATAATGGCGTGTTTGGCTTTGGGATCTGTCCTAACTTTTAGACACCAATGTCAAGAGCTTGTGGCATGTTTTAGAAACAAGCTTCTAGGATAAAGTTTTCAGTGTTTTACTTATACTCTAATAGCAACATTTGCAAATTGATACATATGTTATTCATTATTTTTCAAGATCATTTCCAATGCTCATTTTGCTTTATTGCTTCTGTTGTAATTTTTCATTCTAACTGCAGTAAAAGAACGGAGGTCGGTAAAGTTTAAAAGTGATTCAGACCCCACTACACTTCCAGGTAAGTTAATGTGTGACTGATTCTTTGAAGTTTTGTAATCATGTTCACAACAGTTTTTGATTAAGATGTTGTAATGAACAATGTTTCATATATGCAAAAATATCGAACATAGGAATCAAAGATAGCTGAAATCCATTAAGGATAATAATTTATAATTGATAATGAATAAGTGCGATGATACATAAGCCTTGTGATGCTATACTTATATCCATTGACTAGTTACAGGGTGGAGGGTTGTGTCATTTAGATTATATATTATTGTAATTGATGTTTATTGCGTCTCCCTGCAAGGATGCTTTTCCCTTGAAGCATTTTATAGAGAAATCTATGGAATAGTTCTAGCCTGCAATGCCTTCTCATGATTCTCCATTCTCAACCAAGGATAATTTTAAAGATGGAAGTTTATCTTAAAGTTTAGAAACCTTGGCGAATCTTACTAGTCTCCAATATGTAAATTAAAAAAAAAAAAATGATATTTTTATAAAAATATTTAGGCTTCTAATTATTTTATAGTAGTATATATAAATTTTTGGCGATTTTTAGGGTAAAATAATTTTATAATATAAAATTTGGGCGAATCAATTTTCAAAAAAATGGTAATTGGCGAACCTTTGTTTTGGAAAAATCATGGAAAATTAGCCCACCTGCGAATATTAACCCCTAAAATTTTCCCTGTTCTCAACGATGTGATGGTTTAAGACATGAGACAATGTGAGCTATGAAGAGATGAGCAGAATTGTCGTATTGTGAAAGGGTCAGACCACCCTAATTCCAGTTTTTGCAGCATTGTATGGCAACAACTTTTGTGATTTTGGGAATGATAAGATCTCACACTTAAGAATCCCTTTGATATACTAGGATTTTCACTTATTTTTTCATATTAATTTCATCTTTGGTTAATTTGTTGAAACATACAATGGTTATTATAATTAGGATGATAATAAGTCATCCTTGTATTTTGTGTTTTATTTTTGGAACATTCATCTTTTGATACTTCTTGTGATTTAGGTTGATAACATTTCAATATAAGCTTCTTTTTAATTTTTGATATTGTTTGGGTCTGTAGTGGTTCCTTTCTCCAATGTTTCGAGTTTTATGTCCGACAACTTCTATTTAAACTGGGTTGGTCATTGTTTATTTATGGATCTTTGATTCCTTGTTGTTTTGTTGTGAGTTCTTCTCGTTCTTCAACTTCGTGATTTGTGCAACTGAACTTTTATTATGGTTCTTTAAACGAGATTTTTTTTCATCCTTCTCTGATAATTCCTTGTCAAATTTCTCCATGAGATCTTTAATCTTTTGTTGTCATACTTTCTTATTTTGTTGATGTTTTGCTAGTTCATCCTCTAGTTTTTTAATTTGTGACGCAAATTTATACATTTGCATGTTACCTTGATGTTCCCTTGCAGTATATACTCTCCAACGACTCAAATTGATACATTTGCATGTTACTTCAGTATTCCCTTGCAGTAAATACTATCCAACAATTTTGGCAATGGAGATTTTTATTTTCAAAGATCAACAAATATCCATTGTACGAAAAGACATTTAGTCCAAAATGTTGAAATATATTTGGAATTCAGAGTTGAGGTTTACTTATTCCTCGACTTACTGCTTTGATAATTAGTGGGAACACAAGTGTGAGGGACCCATGAAACTGATGAGGTGCTTTTACTTCTCCTTGTTACTATGGCACCCTTTTCTATAGGGAATTAAATAGATAAGGTTTTAAATACCACTTCAATTTCAAACTAGACTTTTTCTTAGAGTTATAAGTTCCTTTCCTTTGATATTGAGTTTCACGCTTATATATATATATATATATAATCACCTTAAAATTTGTAACCCTTGTATTATAAATCGAATGGGATTAAACCCTTTCTGATATCTGATATGTTCAAATTCGCAACAGAAGGATTTTTGTTTAATAGAAATCATAAGCTATAAATGGCCAGTGGCTGGTGTGGTCAAAGGTCCGAAATCAGAGGAACTTTGGTAAATATGTGGCCAAGAGCTTGAATTAGTGGAAGTGCCTGAGAAATGGCTTTGATACCAATGTAATGAATATAAAATGCATAAATAAATCTTAATAGTAATATAATATATAATCTAAAGTGCACCATTAAGGGATACCACCCTTTTCCTTTGTGACAGGTCAATATGTACAAGTATACTATCACAAGGCTCATTGTATCATCTCACTTATTTATTATCAATTATACAATATTATTATCCTTTATGGGTTTCAACTATCTTTCATTTCTATGTTGGATATTTTTGTGTATATGAACTGCTGTTCATTGAAGATGTGTTCACTGCTTCCAAGCCAAAATTCTTCTTGCAGTTTATTTTACAAAATTTTATTGCTTAAAATGTGTTATTCTGATTCTTAACTAAAGGTAACTATGCCATGCTGGAAACATTTGGAAGCTTTTAATTGAGAGACAATCTGGGTTACTATCAAGCTTGCTGCTCAGTTAATTGTTCTCATTTGCCCTTAGACTTGCCCTTCAAAATGAGTTTTTAACGTATGCAAACAGTCAGTGGTGTTTTAGGAAACTGGTTCCATACTTTGACATCCACACAAGTAATTTACTGTAGATCACATCTCAACATTTACTCATCTTTCATTTTGCATTGAACATCTATGCACTATGCCTGCCAGAACATTAGAAAGAAACTGCCAACTGCATGGTACAACAGACATGATCTGGAGACTAGTTGCTTTCATTTCCGATGGGATTCATTTTCTCAATGAGTAAATGACTGCTTGGTATTGCAGCTTATTTTGACAGTGTTAAAGTACACTGTTTACATGTAAAATTCCAAATATTTGGTCAAGAGGTTTTATAAAGGATTTTGAAGTAAACCCTTATTGCAAACTAAAAAGGATTAAAAAAAATAATTGATGGTATCGGGGCCTTTGATTCAGTTATATACATATTTATGAAGCTGTTGTATTTCTTCTTTACTTCATTTACTCTGGATTTAGCTTTGGCATTTATCTAGGAGTTGCATTTGCACTCCCACATTGTACTTGCACTGGATGTACCATTCAGTCCCATTGACCTACTTTTGTAGTCATTTGTTGGACATTAATAAACTTGTCTTATCTTATCTTATCTTATCAGCTCTGAGAAGTTTGGAAAACAGAAATGTGTTGGCAATGATTACAGTTTATGATTTGAACAGTCCTAGTTCTAACTTTTTTTTGTTTGCTTGCTTGTCAATAAAAATCAGTTGAATGGATAAGCTGGTTAACAGGACGGAGGAAAGAAGCTCCAACTCCACAGGTAATGGCTGAATGCATGACATGCTTATAATCATGTCAAAGATACAGGAGTATGTGCTGCATTTTTTATATTTAATTCATATCAAGAATTTCAAATGATAGTTAATATTGGTGGGGATAAAAAATGGTATAATTTATAAATATGTAATGACTTATTTTTAAAATCGAATTCTATATTTTGAGTCTTAGAATTATCCACATGATTGGCCTGTTAGTGTGTAACACCCTACTTTAAACCCCATTTTGTAATTGTAAATATGACTTGCATTGTTGGCATGGCTAGCATGGATATTTTGTAAAACTTGACTGAAGTAATATTTTTTATTTTAATATATAGTGCCAACAGCTGATAGAAAGGGGAAAACCTTCACAGGTTCAATGTCATGAGAGGAAACTGTGAGGAAATTGGGAAATTTATTATTAGCAGAAATATCTAGTCCTGAATTAAATGCCTAGGCTCTACTTTTCCCAAAAAACCAGAGAAGAAAGTGGTTGGTAGCAGAACTGCCAATTTCCACCAGTCATGAGAAGAGATGGAAGAGGTACATGAGGTACAAGACTGCCCAGAGGTATGGGCAAAGTACTCTTCTAGAGATTTCTGGATTGACCACACAGTCCAGGATATAGATCGCAAAATCTCATTAATAGAGTCAGTTGCTAAGAGAAGAAACCAATGTGGGTGACTATAGAGAGAAATTATAAATGCCTTATTAGGGAAATCAGGCAAAAAGATTCAACCTGGGCTGAAAGAGAGAACCATGAGTTTTCTGGATTCTGTTGAGTAAGCATGAGAAGCACTGAGAAAAAGGTGGTATCAAGGGACTGTTGGGCAGTGAAGGATCCCCTTAGTGCTGTGCAAGCCCATTTGTAGCAAATCTGTGGCGAGTAACCAGCCTTTGCCTCAATAAGTTTATAAATAATATCCTGATCTCTGTATATGAATGAGAGTTGTCTTCATATCTCTACCTTGTAATTAACCTTTTGAGGATTAAGCGAGACTACTTCTGTTGATTTTTTTCTAGGGCAAACAAGCTAGAACAATTTTCTTCAACAGATAACTACTTCCAGTGATCAGTTAGTATTAATTACATATATAACATCCAATATCATTAAGCAGTTATACAGAAGAAAATTTCAACCACTAAACATGAAAGAACAGTATAAAATAACCATGAGATAAAGAGATGAGAGACTCAGAAATTAGGCCTGAGGCCAGGGAAAAACCCAGAAATCTTTTGTTATGGGAGAGGGGGAGTTCAAAGTTCATCTTTTCATCCAGAAACAAGACATCAAGGTAACATCTAACTAGAAACAAGAGCTGCCAAGCCTCTCCTCTATCCTTCTGAAATTTCAACTGTCCTCTCCTCTTTTTCTTTTGCTGGAACAGAGATAATTAAGACACAAGTCGATAGCCAAATGAGGAGGAGAGGTCTCTTATTTATAGACTCTGCAAGGGGGTTGAATAGGGGTGCCTTCAAGGGGCCCAGCCAACTTTAATAACAGGAGGCCGACTTGAGCAATTTAGGAGGCATAATATAAACTCAATTTTTTCTATTTCTTCACATGGTGAAAATACTAACCATGGCTACCATATTTCCAACACTCCGTCTTAGCCAGGGAGTTACTTTTCATTCTCTCTCAAGATCAATCTCCCCGACCAAACCATAGGTCTCCTGGTAAACACCCAAGGGAGAGATCAAATGTACAAGTCTCTCTCTCTATGAAGATCAATCTCCTCGACGAATCCATAGGTCTCTCAGCAACTGTCCAAGGGAGAGATGTGAATTCTCGTCATAAGGAAAGATACATAGCATCAAACACATTCCATCAATCAATGTTGTTCATGAGGCCAAACTTTCCGACCGTATGCAATGGCTACATAGGGTCCATCTCCCCGACAATAAACAAGGTTTCTCAGTCCACGACCTAAGGGAGGAATCCCTATCTCAATCCCCGACTATACAGTTTCTCAGACTTCAGTCCATGACCTAAGGGAAAGAACTCATCCTTCCCGACCAAACTCATTGGCCTCTCAGTCAACGACCTAAAGAAGGGAACTCAAGATCAATCTCCTTGACCAATCCATAGGTCTCTCAACAATTGCTTAAGGGAGATATCACAAAATCAATGTCCCTGACCAAACTGTTCTGTTGGGAAAAACCTAAGGGATCACTTCAGGCCTCAGAATCAAACTCCTTGACTAGACTCACTGGCCTCCTAGTCAACTGACCTAAGGGAGTGACAATCTTCCCGATTGTAACCATGGTCTCTCAGCCAATGCCTAAGGAAGATTCTCATGATGCTATCAATCAATGCTCCCTCTCCAAGAGGGGTTCTCCAACATTCCAGGCTTCTCACAGAAGCAAACATCAACATTTTGCTTAAAGCAGAAAAGTAGCCATGGTGGATTTCAACACTCAATCAATCATTCCAGCAAACAACTATAGGTTGAACAACCAACCATATATTAAGCTTCAGTCATAGCTTCTTGCAAAAGAAATCATTAGAATATGCAACAGATAGATCAACAAGTCAATCAAAGAATCAACAAGGTCATCAACAAAGTCTTCGTTAATTTTGGGCAACTAGGTCCAAACTCCATGTTGCATTGTTCATATGATGATGATGATATTTTTGTTGGATTCCTCTTTCGGAGAGGTGTAAGATTGATCTAAAGATCATCTTGTTTGGATGAGTAGAACTTATATTTTGATTTTATTTTCCACACGTGCAAATTGTCAAGGTCGGCCAGAATTGTAATGTAGGCTCACAAGCCCCAAAAGATGTGTCACACACCCTCATTGATGGATATGATATGGATAGGACCTAGGACCGATGCACTATTTCCTAGGCTTTGAGGTCTGGCAAAGGTCAGGTGAGATTTTCCTTTCTCAAGGACAATATGTCGTGAAGCTGCTGGAGAGATTTGGGATGGTGGACTGCAAGTCTGTGACTACTCTGATGGAACTCAACTTTAAAAAGTTGTGTGGAAGTGCTGCTAGGCCCGATTTGGGAAATCCCATCGAGTATCATCAACTCTTGGGGGCCTTGATGTTCTTAGTGAACTCACGTCTGGAAATGTTTTGCAGTGAACACATTGAGTCAATATATGGTTGACCCTCATCAAATTCACTCGATTGGTGCCAAGAATCTTTTGAGATATCTTCGGGGCACAATCAACCATGGGTTGAGATACACTGTCGGGAGTATGAGGCTCCTTGGATATATCGATGCTGATTGGGTAGGCAGTGTGGTGGATCGTAAGAGCACATCTGGATGTTGCTTGACTCTTGGTTTTGCTTTGATATCTTGGAGAGCAGGAAGCAGAAATCGGTTGCTTTGAGCACTGCCGAGGCCGAATAAATTGCAGCAAGTATGGCCTGTTGTGAAGCTGTTTGGTTGAGAAAGCTCTTCATTTAGCCGTTTGGACATGTTCTGGATACCACCATTATCCTTTTTGATAACCAGAGTGGGATTCGTCTTTCTAAGAATCCTGTGTTCCACGACCGATCCAAGCATATTGATATTAGGTACCACTTTGTCCGGGACATGGTACAACGAGGTGTTGTAAGGCTCGATCACATTGGGACTAATGAGCAGGTTGCAGATATTCTCACGAAGTCCCCGGGGAAGGTCAAATTATTAACCTTCCATGAAAAGCTTGGAATTGTGGACATACCCTATCGTGAGAGTCCCACCTAAGTTGGACTATGAGCTCTAGGAGATCTAGGGGGCTTGGGGATAGCTTCTTGGAGCTATAAGCAACCACTGGGCTAGGTTCGTCGAACCTTGTTGGTGTGCTTCTTCCCCACCGTTATGATATTGAGCTGGTTCACTCTCTTTTTGATTTATGCCGCGCATGCATCCTACCCATGGAGTTTCAAACTCATGGGAAGTACCTCTCATTTGGCCAATGAGGTGGGAAATGTGGATAGAGACCAATAGCATGACCGATGGGCGCATCGGGGATAGTCGTACTCTCTATGTCTAGGATGGGGATGTGCCCAACCACTTGATCTGGGATCAAGTCTGGATGAGGTTCTTACCTCTAAACTTCAGGTCAGTATGTGACTCTCTTGAGTCCTATTGAGGTTTTAACCTCTAAGCTGACTTCGATTCAATAGATTGTGATGTCTTTGTGACTCACTCTTGTTGTTCTTGTAGCAAAGAAGAGCCAACAAAGCATGTTACAATAGGAAGACACAGGAGTTGAGGATGATATATGATAGTACACTATGGTATTGTATGATAGGATGGCATAGGTGGATAAATGGAGTTCTCCCTAGTTGAGAGGGAGTGTTAATTTTGGGCAACTAGGTCCAAACTCCATGTTGGATTGCTCATATGACAATGATGATATTTTTGTTGGATTCCTCTTTTGGAGAGGTGCAAGATTGATCTAAATATCATCTTGTTTGGATGAGCAGAACTTATATTTTGATTTTATTTTCCACACGTGCAAATTGTCAAGGTCGGCCAAAATAGTAATGTAGGCTCACAAGCCCCAAAATATGTGTCACACACCCTCATTGATGGATATAAATTGGAGAGACTTATTGCTCATTTGTTCATCATCTCATCACACACATTCCTCATCATCTGATTGGTTCGTACAACCTTTGGAGGCTTCTCTCTCTCTCCCACGTGTGAAACAAGCTGCTGATTTTTTCATACTGTTTTAGGGATTTCTGGGCATCATTGACCAACGTTGACTTTAGGTCAACCCTCATGCTTTGACTACCTTTTTTGCCTAGAAATTCCGATTTTGGAAGTCCGCATTGGAGGGTGTTATCACTCCAATAATTCTCAAGGGTTGTTTATATTTTGGTTTAAAGAATATTAGAGGTAACCACAAACCTACTTTTAAGCCTTAGGATCTAGCCTTCCTAATGCTCAAAGAGGGCTCTCTCCATATGATTTATCTTTGTTGATTTTAGTTGATTTTAGGCTAGTTATATAGGATTACTTGGGATTTTGATTTTGGATTTGGTTTGGTTTGGTGGTGGAATCATGGATAGATGTAGGTCTGTATTCCATTGGGCTAATGGAGTCAAAGTGTCAAGCAGTAGGACAAAACCAAGGTCAAAAGGAAATGTTCACAGGGCAAGATAGCTGGGTCAATTTAGATCTTCAAGCTGAATGGTGAAATGGTTTTAATCGGGATGAGAGAGTAGTTAAGAATTCTCAGATCCGGATAATGAGTGAAAAGACAGAGGTCAATCGAAAATAGGGAGCAATTAAGAATTCCCTAATCTGGATATTAGAAGAAAACATATAAATGATAAACAGTTCAAGACAGAGTGTAATTAAACATATTCTGTAATAACATTCCTGTTATATCATTTAGATTAATCAAACATATAAGCATGTGAAAAACATAAGAAATTGACAAAGAACAAGTGAAAATACTTCACTAAAGTGGCTCAACACATGAATCCTGTAATATGATGCTTTATTGCTCAATCCAGTCTGCTGACTTGAAAAATGTTACAAAGAACCCTCAGGTTTCAGCTCAATACAACTATAGAAATGTTTAACAATTCATCCACACTCAATACTTCAAAATGTGAAGTATTTGTACAAAAACTCTTAGAAAATATCCTAAAACAAACTTAGGAATTATTCATGAAAAAATAAATATCTTCATGCAAGAAGACAGAGACAACTATCTAACTAATGCAAGTTGTCCCTGCTTTTATTGAATTTGCTGTTGGCTGTCTTTAATTTGTTGCTGATTTGTCTCTTTGCTGTTTGCTCAACGAAGGCTGCAGTTGAGTGTCCTTTACGCTAGCAATCTTTCACTCTGATTTATCATCTCTGATTTGACTTTAACTCTGACTTTCACCTGCTACACTTTAACTTTGATACACTTTAACTGTCTATGTTTTCACTTGAAACTGTCACTACTGTTTTTAACCTTTTGACTGCTCTGTTTACTGTTTTATCTTAACAGTAAATCAATCAACTTTTCCTAGTCTTCTGTATTTGGTAATTTGATCTTCACCATCCTTCTGAACATTTCATTTGTCTCTGTATATTTTGAAAATGTAGGCTTGTTGACAAATAGGTGTTTTACCTCATGTTGCAGGTAAAAAAGATTTTCAAATTTTTTGTAGAGAACTTTCCTTGTTGGAATTCCTTGTGAAGAAGGAAGGTTAGCTTGATCTTTGGCCACTTCTCTCATTTTCTTATCATAATTCTCTTGTTTCATCAATTTGTCATGAATAATCAGAGGATTTGGAAGGCCTTTCTGCCTCAGAAGGTCAAACTTCATCATAAATCTAGTTATGGCAACCTCCATGTTCTGACATTTTTCTTCTAGCTGAATCATTAAATTCCTTTTTGAAATTACCTTCCTGACTTAAAGAATGGTATTTGTTTTGTCACTAATTCCAATCTCTTCAAGTTCTTGCTTATTCTTGGAATTGGGGAATTTGATGATTTCATTAGCCTCTTCAAGTTTCTTGCTAAGTTCTTCTTTGATTTTTTGGATGGCTTCACCTGCTGCTTTGATTAGATCTTTTTGTTCATAAATAACCTGGATTGATGGCCAAATATCATTGACAGATTCAATGATATTGGTCCATAGCTGCTGCTTGGCTTGTGCCATGGGTTCTTTCAGTGTTAGATCTTTTTCTAACTTCTTCAATTTCTTTGTCAACCTATTTGCTTTCTGTTCTTCATTCTTGTGCATAATTTTATGAAGCTGCTTAAGTCCTGTTGATTTCATTTGTCTGAATAGACATTTCCTGCATTGCTTTTACTAACTTGCTTCATCAGTAGGCTGTGCTGCTGCCGTAGACGACTCTGCTGCTGAAGTTGTTGCTGAGGTGACAGGAAGTGCTGTAGGCATTGGGACTGTAGGGGCCAATGATTCTGCTAGTGTAGAAGGCACAACTGTTGTGACTACAGGAATTACAGTGACATGAATTTCTTCTCCGGCCTTTTTCTCCTGGACCAACTTGTCCATTTCATTCTCCTTTTCTTTTATTTGGGTAGTTAATTGAAGGATGAAATTCATCATTTCATCTTTTTGGCTTTGACTTTCTAGAATTTCTTTACCTTGAGGATGTTCTGTAGGAGGAAATTTGAGTTGCTTTCTTAATGCAACAATGTCCGCATTCTTCTGCAATTTTGACATTATTAGGATCATATCCTACTTCAATTACCAAATTCTCCAGAGATTTTATTCTATTGTCTTTAGCCTGTGAAGATGCCTTATCTAATATGAGTTGATCTTTGATGTTCCCAAGAGTGTTTTGTAGCTTCTGTACACTCATGGCCTTGGTGGTCATTGTAGAATATATCATTTCCCCTGCCTGCTTATGAAATTCAATTTGGTCCAAAGGATGAATATCCTTGGCCATGACTTCAAAATCTCTCTTTTTGTAATCAGAAGATGACTTAGGAGTTTGAACTGTGGGTTGAAGAAATGTTATCTGCATCTTTTTATTCTGATAATCAAAGGCAGAAAGTAGCCTATTCTGGCTGCCAGGAGTCTGTTTTAGATATTGAGAATATATCTCAGTCTTGATTTTCTCATTTTTGGCCTTGATTTCCTTGTATCTTTCTTTTATATCCATCTTTTTCTCTGCTGGTTTGTTGGATGAGGATACTTCAACACTACGCTGTTTCTGAATCATTTGAGTGTTTGAAGTTGAAGGCTGGTGTGTTTTTTCAGCAGCTGCAGGAGGAGCATTGTCTTTCACTATTGCATCAGTATCAATTACTTCAATTGTTTCCACTTCCTCATTTACAGGATTTAATTTAGGCTTCTTCCTGTACATCAATTTAAATTTAGTTTCAGTGGTAGTTTCTACAGTGTATGATCCTTCTTCTCTGATTCTTTTTGAGTTTTTATCTTCTTGGGTTGGAGTTTGCAAGATTTGACTAGTAGTTTCTCTTCCTCTATCAAAGTGTTCTTCAACCATTCAGATTGATTGGAGTATTTCTCAATGTCTGGTTTTTTCTCATGTACACAAGGAGTTAATTTGCATTTAATCCTTAGTTTGCTTATTACTCCTAGAGGATCATAATACCACTGAAAGCTCTGAATAAACTTAAACTCCTGCAAATGCTTTTCTACCTGTGGACCTGCATTTCTACTGTTACAAATAAAAGGGCCAACCTGATTCTTAATGTTAAATTGTGTCTTCTTTTTGGCTTCCAAGAAATTGATTCCATCAAAATTAAGGATCTGCCTGATATACTCAAGGGCAAATAACCTTATTGGGAGGTATTTGGGCAGCTTATATGGAAGAAGATTTGATCCATATACCCTAATTTCTGTGTGGTTTTGATATAGGTATCAATCCCCAGTTCTACTGTGCTCAGATAACTGCAGGACCTTCTTAATTTCCTCACTAATTCTTGGCTGCATGTTGCTGTTCAACATGTTGACCATAGGATGAATGAAATAATCAATGAATTCTATGTAAGTGGATTGTATGGAGTCTTTTCTGATAATTGGAGTCCAAAATATAACTGACTGTGGGTTACCTTCAACATCAAGCTTTTGATGGCAAATTTCTCAGACTGAAAGTATAGAAACATGTGGAATAAAACTGAGGAATACTTGAAGACACCTGCTTCAGGCATTTTGACCAACTATTCATGAATATTATCAGCAAGGTACTGGGCAAGATTAAAAATGGTAGCAGGAGGCTGACTAGGTGTGAAAGTAGACAGGAAACCCAAGATTGAAGCATCAACATGCTCATCAGTAAAATAACCCAAAATGAAGGACAACATTGTGATGATGTGTCTGGTTCTCTCAAAAAATATTGCAGATGGGTAAGGAGGATTTGTCTTAGGAGTTTCTACAGATGAAGGCATGAAAGTTTGGAATATTTGGAACCTCTTGGGGAAGTCCAGATTCAGGTATAACTGTGTAAGGTTCTCAATGGACAAGGGGGTTTCATCTGGCCTAGGTTGGATTTGCAACATTTGGTTGATTGACTCAGCTGTGATAGTGAATAGAATTTCTTTTCCAGGGGTTATTAGGGCTCTCTGGTCAGGTAAATAGCAAGATTGACAAAGTCTAATCACTTCTGGGCACTCGAAAGTCTGTGGGAGAACATACTTTGGCAAATTAGACTCCCAAATGAAAACCTCATCTGCTTGGTCTATGGATTTGTCATGGTTCCAACAGTGGAGCTCAAGAAGATTAAATTCAGTGACTGTGTTATTAATTTTAAAATCTCTATCTGCTAAAGGAGTATGTTCCACATCTACAAGTGGAGGTTGCAGGGGATTTACAGTTACAATGCTTTTGGAAGCCACTGTTTTGTTAATTTTACTCAATTGATTAATCTTTGATTCAAGAAATAGACTCTGGCCTCTCAGGAATGCTGTGAAAGATTTTTACAATGTGCAGAAGGGTTTAAGAGGCAATAGGGGCTTTTCCTCTGGTCAATAATGGTCTAAACTGGTTCAATTGATCAAATTATATTTTTCTGTGTTCAAAACAATCTCAGGTCTAGGAGATTCTGTAAAAAGACACCTAGGGTCTGTAGAAAAAAGGATTGGAAGGCTCAGGAGGTTTCTTTTAGTCTGCAGAGGCTCCTAAATTGGTTTAATGATTGAATTACTTTCTTGCTGTAAGTATTGAATACTTGGAGAAAAATGAAAATTCTGGTTTGCAGAAGGTTTCTGATGCAGCGAAGGTTCTCTGAGGCGTCGTTGGTCTTTATAAAGCTTCAAATCAGGTTCTGCAGTGTCTTTTGATAGCAAAGAGTGTTGAATTCTGGTTAAAGGACTTGAAATAAGGTCGACAAAGTGATCTGATTGCTCGGAAATAGGTCAACAGTCTTTCTTTGCACAATTTTGTAACAGAAATGGTAAAAAAGGTTGCAAAGGGCGGCTATATGGGTTTTTAATCAACAGTGTTTTTAACATTGAATGCGCGGGGTTAATTCAAATTGGCAGAATGGTTTTCACAACGGGCCATAATACAACTGAATGGTTTTTGCATGAGCTAAAGCAGTCGGGCAGTATAATTTGGATGGATGCGATCGAATGGAATAACGCCACGTAGCTAGGAGCAAGGTCTTGGGGTGGTTAAAGAGTTGGCTATCGAGCGTGCGATAGGCGACAAGGGCCATTGGATCTGATCGATTAAGATTTGACGGTTGGGCGAATGCGATGGAGTGTTGGGGATTGGATAGGAGTGGGGCTCGGGTTTTAAAACAATGCGATATGTTATATGCATATAAAGTTTAAACTATGGTTTTTAATGTATATGGTCGGGGTTTAATACATAGCCAATGGGGTTAGGGAAAGTGGGTCTTTTGTATAGGCGGGATAATATAATAACATTTATATGTTAATTAATGTAAGGGTTGGGATTTTATAATAAGTGGGGAATTAATATATATGGGGTTTACGTGTATTTAAGGGAATTAATATATAAAGTTAAATGTTAATAATGAAATATAATGCGGGAGATACAATACACTAATGATAGTGTTAAAACTTAATTTCGGGGTGGGATTTTCATAGTGGGGCCCAATATTAATGTTTTAAACTTGAAAACTTAGGATAAGTGTATTTTAGGGGGTATTTATGAATGGAATGGAAATTAATAAAGGATTTTTACTTTTCCAAAGGAAAATATGCATTTTAACTTAGGAAAAGGGATTTTTTGTAGGGGAAAAAGAGTGAAGTAAGGGGAAAGAATAAAAATGAAGGGGAAGGGGTATTTTTACAAGGGAAATGATTTTGAAGGGAAGTTAGTAAATATGAAATGACTAATTTCTGTTATCAATGACTTGTGAAAACTGCTTTTGCCTACCCATCAGCTACATTAACATTTTTTCTTCATTTCTTTGGGTACATTTGAGCTTGCAGACCCTTATTAATTTTTCTTTTAACAACAAACTATTTAATTAAAACCTTATTACTTCCAAGGGCTGAGATTAAATAGTTGAGCTCCTTATTTATTCTCTACCTAACTACTGATCTGCCAAGATTAAACTGTTTGGCTAGACCTTTATTCTCTATCTATCAACATGAAATTTAAAGCATGAAAGGTCAAGATTAAGCAGTTTGACCTTCATGGATTTGTGGCATTTTTGACAAGCTGCACACAATCTTATTTTGCAGTAAAAAGTAAAAAGTAGTGGCATTTGAATTTGCATCACTTTCATGATCTATTTTTTATCTCTTTTTTGTTGGGGTTCATTTTTTATATTCTTTTTGATCTTTTTTCTTTCAGTCCTTTGATTTTTCTTTTAGGACTTTTACCCTCATTACATTTTTTTTATTTTTAATATGGGAAAACAATTTTGCAGAAAGCAAAGTATGTACATATATCAAGACTAATCAAAGTCAATTTAAAATTATGAATCCTATTATTATAAGACCCATAACAGAGGGCACAAAAATTGAGGAAATCTGTTGAGTTTGACCGCAGCACTTTGACTGCAACGTTGACTGGTTTTTGATCGCTGGAAGTTTGACTTGCGTTGACTGTTTGAGGGTTGTTTTGTGGGCTGTGTGTGACACTAAAGAAAGGTCGAGTTTGACTGAACCTACTTGGAGGTTGGAAGAGCTGGTTTGACCAAAAAAAGTCTTTGCTGGCTAGGGCATCCTATTGACTGCTGTAACAAACATTTCTCTCTATATTAGCTGGACAAGAAGAATTACAAATTCTGATTTATTATATTGGCATGTCTTCTGTCGATCTATTATTATGTTCTATCAACATTTACTTTCATGTTTATGTGATTGCTAATTTGAATTGGGCCTATAAGAAAGATTGAAGTAAACTGCATTAAGCATTGAACATGCCATGGTTATCTGAAATTAACAATCTTGCAGCTTCTTCAAATCTTTCATATGGAGATGTCCATGACTTGCAATTGATTATGTCAAGTTGTAACAAGGCTTTCACCAAGCTCATGCCTTTACAAAAACAACTCCCTCTTACACAGGACACAAAAGTCGTTAGCCCTTGTTAGAAACATATCATCAATACATAGCGGAAAAAAAAATCACGGGCTCATCTTCAACAGATTTGGATCAACATCATTCTTCAAGACATCTAGCCAACTTCATCTTGGATTTCACAATTGACTTCTTTTCATCATAGATCAAAACATGCTTCAATCAGGGGTATCTTGTATGCTCCCTTTGAGTCCAAGGCCCATCCAATCACGAGTCTTCTTATCACTTTGTTCTTCCATCTTTTCAATGATTGCTACAACCTTGACATACTTCATCATGTACCTACAATCCTTACTAGGAGGTCATGGAAGAATGAATACAACCAAACAAGATCTACAGGGACAAGAAGAAAAATAACTCCAGTTATGATTAAAAATAAAAGAAATACAAGATACTTATCTTTTCAGAACATGTCAACTCGTTCTTAATCTTTAGCCTTATTGCATCCAACCTTCAAATAAACCTCATCATCAAGATGTTAAATCCTTTAGGAGCTTGGGTTTCTTCTTTCAAGCAGAAGGAATTAATTCATAAGCCCTAGGCTTACATCTCCAGTTCTAGATAGGGTAATCAATTGATTAGTGACGGTTTTGACTCTAAACCCTAAAATTTCTTCAAGCTTAGTCTAGGGTTTACAAACCCACTCATCCTTGCATTCAACTTCATCATTCTTGAATTTCAATATTAGCATTATGAGTGATTAGTTCTAAGTTTTTGTTCATAAACCCTAGGACATTTCTTGTTCAAACCCTTACTAGGGTTTTACAGATTCAAATCATTTCCATCTTTCAAAGACTAGGATTTTGCAATCTCAACAAATTTCAAAATTTTCAGCAATAATTCGATTAGACTGTAAGTTTTGAAGAGGAGCTTCATCCTCTTATCATATCTTGTCACTCTTGCATTTGATTCCAATGTCCACAACTACATGCATGCAATGATCTTCTGAACAAGAAATTCTTTTATCACAATGTTATTGTAAGTTGTAACAACATCGGTTCATGCAATGAATTCCATCATTCAAGTCTAGGCATATTCTCAAATATTCATGCCAACACTTAGTTATATAGGACTTCATCCAAAGAGGCATGGGTCTTCAAGGCTTGAAGAGAAATAAGCAATGTCTAGACTCCATACATTTAGTAGACCTTTTGCTCAATACTTGAAATTCCAAAGCAATGTTCTGAAGCTATTTTGCAGACTTGTAACTTGATATATTGTGGCACCCATCATTTAAAGGTCTGAACAAAACCTAAAGGGAGATCATTAGTGAAACTTCAATAGTCATTACAATAATTCTGATCATATTGTTGAAGACTTACAGAGGAGCATAGCTTTCAAAAATATATAATGGTCTTCAATCCTAGGACTTAGAAGTGTCGGCTTCTTGCTTTAGATCAATCAGGTTGGCGCTTTTGTGATGTATGTCATCCTTCTTTTATGTATAGAGAAGTGTCTCCTTCAAGCAGTCTTGGTGTCAAGGTTATACCATATATTTGAATCCTTCTTTTCGTCCCTTCGCTGGCCTTAGAGAGAACTTAGGTTGCCTCAGAGATGCCTTTCACTCTGACTTTGGAATAACCTTTGCATGCCTCAGGAACACCTTCGTTTTGTCTCAGAAATTAGATCCTTCTAACCTAAGACAAGTGCAAGCTACTTCAAGAGATGCAAGCTTCTATTATGTTAGCCAATTCGTTGCCTCAGAGATATGCCATACGCTGCCTCAAAACTGCCTTAAACCTTCAAGAGATGCGAGCTTCTTTCTTGACTATGATCGTACCCAATCCAGATTTCTAGTTTTTGGTCCTCGTACAATATTGATCATCATTTGTGTGGAGAACAAAGTCATTTAGCATTAGACAATATTGCATATATGAAACACATTCACAATTGTCAATGACACTGAGATAAAAAAAATGAGGTACAAAGGTCTTACTTTCATTAATGGAAATTTTTTGATGCAAAACAGACCTTAGTGGATCCTTAAAGCGTTTCTCAAACATGAGATTTCTATTTTTCGGTCCTCGTACAATATTGATCATCATTCATATGGAGAACAAAGTCATTTAGCATTAGACAATATTGCATACATGAAACACATTCTCAATTGTCAATGACACTGAGATAAAAAAATGAGGTACAAAGGTCTTACTTTCATTAATTGAAATTTTTTGATGCAAAACAGAGCTTAATGGATCCTTAAAGGGTTTCTCAAACATGAGATTTGCCTTACCTACAAGAGGTAAAACATACATTTCTCATATTCGTTAGTAATAGCATAGCGCTTTAATACATGATCCCTCAAGCTCGGATTCCATTTAATATATTTCATTGGTATCTTAATTTTCATAGTGCCAAGGTGCCTCAGGACCATAAGGATTCCACAGAGAAGAAGTGCCTTAGGTTTGTAGCTTTCCACAGAGAAACAATGTCTCAGGATTCCAATTTTTCACAAAGAATAGGATGCCTTAGACTTTTGCGCATTACAAAGATAACTCGAATCATAACTTGTCCCTTGAGAGAACTTGGATCAATAAATAAAGGTGGATTGGAACCCAAGCTGCTCTTCGCTTTGAGGTAACTCGGACCTCACCACAGAGACTAGTTACAGACTTCAGACCTCAATCATAGCAATGAACCACAAACTTACAAAATTCAGATCATCCTATTGAATTCAGAAACTTAGATTAGAATTCCAACACAAAACTCGGACTAGGTTCGGATGCCTTGGATTCAAACTTGAGTATTCCATAGAGTTTGTACCATAGAGATGGCTTGACTTCACTGAGATTCTCAGCCCCATTTCCAGATTTCTGCGGCCCCACAATAGGTTACTTTAGCCCATCACACACACTTTTCCAGACTTTGAAATTTACTTCACGACTACTAGAGGTAACTCGGCCTGACATCCCAACCTCAATAAGGGTTTTGGCCCTCTTCTTAGCACTGTGAATTTTTACTTTGGCTTGGTCACAAATTCATCCCAGAACTTATGCCTAGAACTAACCTTTATCAACTCAGCCAATTAGATCTTCCTTTTTGAAAACATGTGCTTGCCATTCAAATTGCTCTTCAACTTGGCTCTGATACTATGTTGATTTTTTTCTAGGGCAAACAAGCTAGAGCAATTTTCTTCAACAGATAATGACTTCCAATGATCAGTTAGTTTTAATTACATCTAGAACGTCCAATATCATTAAGTAGTTATATAGAAGAAAATTTCAACCAATTAACATGAAAGAGTAGTAGAAAATAACCATGAGACAAAGAGATAAGAGATACAAAAATTAGGCCCAAGGTGTTAATTTTAGTTAACAATAGTATGTTCTATGCTTAGCACATTTACTTCATTGTTCCTTAAGCAACCCAACAACAATTTCAATTTAGATTTCCAGTAACAATCATATTAGTCTTTAATCACATTGACAGTGAAAGTAGATAGAACATGAAACAAAATGCAGAAGACAAGCCAGAGGACACCAGATTTGGCAGATGCCAGGGAAAAACCCCAATGTGGGGAAAACCCTTTGATCAATTCTTCTTATTATTATATCAAAAGTTCAGCAGAGAGAGAGTAGTACAAAAGTCAAATTGACTAGCTCAATTCAAAGTCAAAACAACCCTATCAATTTCTGCAGTCAACTGTAGTCAAATTTCAGCCCTAACTAGAAAGTCAACGCTAGTCAAATCAACAATAAATCATCCTCAAAACAGCTTAGTCTTCCCCAGTCAAACTCGGCCTGATCAGGACGTCAAATTCAACCCAAAACAACTCGGTCAAACTTAGTCAAAGGAGAGAGAAAATGTTAAATTTGGACAACTAGGTCCAAACTCCATCTTGTGATGCTCAGATGAAGATTCCAATATTTGTATTGGATTCCTCTTTCAGAGAGGTGTAAAATCGATCTAAAATTGATTTTAATCTGATGAGTAGAACATTTAGTTTGAATTTATTATTTATAATAAATTTAAGTGCAGGTCGGCCTTAAGGTTTTTACCCCCAGCAAATGTGTCACACACCTCTCATGATTGGTATTTATAGGGTCAACGTTGGAGCATTTTTTCCACTCATCTCAACACACATCTCCTCCTCTTATACGAGCATCTAAGGAGCAAGAAGGACGAAGTTTACCGCAGCAAGAAGGACGAAGTTTACTGTAGCAAGGAGGATGAAATTTACTGCAGCCAGAAATCTGCGGTTAGGGTTTCTTGAGAAGTTTGACTAGCGTTGACTTTGGTCAACGCATGGTCCGATTGGGCTGAATTTTGAAGGAGACTTCGATCTAAGGAGGCCATACTCTTTGGCACAGAAATCGAGGTCAAAGGTTGACCAAAAGTTGAGTTGCGCTGACTTTTAGTGTTGCTGCCCTGCGTTGACTTTTCTGAGGTTGACTTCTGAGTTGACCGTGTGACTGTTTTGAGGACTGTTGTGACACATATTGGGTTCGATGACTGTGAAGTCTTTGTTGGTTGAAGCATCCTGTTGACCGCCGTAACGCACCATCACCTTTATCTGTTTCTGACTTGTCTTCTAAAGGATCACTGGTATGTTCTATCTGCATTTTACTTGTAAATTCATGTGATTGCTGTCAATAAAAGTAAAGTTGCATCAAGCATAGAACATCTACAAAATTCTACATGGTATCAGAGCTGAGGTGAAGACAAGCCCTAACTTATAGCAATCACCATAAGAGAAAAATGGGTTCCACAAGTTATGGCTTCAAGGAGGATGACAAGCTGATTGGAAGGGATGACTTCCATGCTTGGAAGATGATATTAGATCTCAAATTAGAAGACCATGATCTCATGGAATATATACTGGGTAAGATACAAGAACCTCCATCCACTGCTACTGCTGCTGCCAAAACCAAGTATAAGAAGGGGGAGATCAAAGCAAAGCTAATGATAAGGGAATCCATACACAAAAGTCTGGTTGCCTACATATCTGAGCTAGGCACATCCAAAGAGATGTATGATAAGCTGATACAAATGTTCAAAGTAAACAATGCAAACCAGGTGCTATTCTTCAAGAATCAATTGAAGAATCTGAAGAAAGGCAGGGATGAGTCTGTCCAAACATACTTTCTGAAACTGACCAAGATCAGGAACAATCTGCTGGCTATTGGGGAGACAATAGCTGATCGTGAGATGGTACTCACCGCACTTGGAGGGCTCCCATATGAATGGCAAGTATTCAACACTACCATTCTCAATAATAATACAATTCCTAACTTTGACGAGCTATTGTCAAGATGCATGCAAGAAGAGACCAGAATGAAGGAATACGAAAATGACAGAAATGCTGCCTACGCTGCTCATTCTAGAAAGAAGAACTCTGGTGGTTCAAAGAACAAAGGAAGAGCAGGGACCCAAGGAAAGAAGGGCAAGTGTTTCACTTGTCATAGGCCAGGTCATCATGCTAGAGAATGTCCTTTCAAGAAGGATTCTCCCGATAGTGATGACAACAACAACAACCGGAGGAATGGAAATCAAAGAAACAAGTCCAAAGGAAAGAGGAGGGCTCCCTCTGGCAGAAACAATCAACCATTCAAAAGGTCTAGAAACTCCAGGTATGAGGAGTCAAATGTTGTTGATAAAAGAAATGAATACATTCTTGTATTTGCCCTCTCTGCTGCATCCCCGCCCGACACTATGGATGCATGTCTGATAGATAGTGGTGCCTTAAGACACATCACTGGGTTCAAGGAAGCACTCTCTGACATGGTTGAGAAGGATACTAATCTGGAGATTATCCTTGGAGATAATGCCACATATCCTGTGAAAGGGACAGGGACTGTGACCCTCCACTTGTCTCAAGGACAAGTCCTACATTTGCAGGATGTACTCTATGTACCAAAATTAAAGAAGAACCTTGTGTCTATATCAGCCATGGAAGACAAAGGTTTCAATGTGGCATTCACTGATGGAAAGGTGCGCATGTGGAAGAAGAATCTCAAGGAAGCTATTGTGATTGGTTTTAGAGTTGGAACACTCTACCAGGTTGGAGGAAGTCCACTGGGAGCTATGACATGTGATACTATCCAACAAACTGAACTATGGCACTGGAGGTTTGGACACCTTCATTACAAGGCCCTTCTCGAAGCAAGGAAGGTGGTGACAGGGATGCCCGAATTTGGAAATAATCATGAAGGTGTATGTAAGGGTTGTGCCGAAGGAAAGTATACAAGGGGACCTTTCCCCTCAAGTGTCACAAAGACATTTGATATTTTGCAACTGGTCCATTCTGATCTATCTGGTATGCTACCCGTGACATCCCTGGGAGGATGTTCTTACTATATGACATTCACTGATGACTTCTCCCGCAAAACTTGGATATACTTCTTGAAGAAGAAGAATGAGGCTTCATGTGGTTCTGTATGACAGGGAAGAAGATCAAGATTTTGAGGACTGACAATGGCACTGAATATGAGTCAAATGAGTTCAAGGACTTTTGCAGAGAAGCTGGCATTAATAGGGAGACCACTACTGCCTATACTCCTGAGCAGAATGGCGTTGCTGAACGAAAGAACAGGACCATTGTGGAAGCTGCCCGTGCCATGCTATGTGAGTAAGGTCTACCGAAGTTTCTGTGGGGAGAAGCTGCGAATACTACTGTATACATTCAAAACCGATGCCCTCATTCCGCTCTGGACTCCAAAACTCCCGAAGAGGTTTTCACTGGTAAGAAACCTGACGTCTCACATTTTAGAGTTTTTGGATGTCCTGTTTATTTTCATGTGCCAAAAGAAAAGAGAAGTAAGCTGGATGCTTCTGGGAAGAAAGGAATATTTGTGGGCTACAACGAAACTTCTAAGGCCTATAGAGTCTATGTACCTGGTCAAAGGGAAGTAGAGATATGCCATGATGTCACTTTTGACGAAGATGCTTCCCTGAAGAAAGTAGTAGATCTTCCGAGATCTGAGGAAAATCATGAAGCAAGGCATGGAAATCAAGAAGAACCGCAGGATGAGACAATGCCTGATGTTGAAGGACCAATGGACCCAATCGATCCATCTCCTTCACTGAGAAAGAGACCATCATGGCTCAGGGACACTCGCGAAGATGCTGAGGGACATGCTGCCCCGAGGGGGACATTCCGAGAAAGCAAGAAGCCGTGTAGATACCAAGGGTATTTGGCTGCCATGAGTACTATTGTACAATCTGAACCTGGATCTTTTGAGGAAGCCGTAAAGCATCAAGTCTGGAAGGATGCTATGCACGAAGAATATGAGTCCATGATGAAGAATGATGTCTGGGATGTGGTCCCGAGACCGAAGGACAAATCAGTTGTCACCACAAAATGGCTCTACAAGATCAAACATGGATCTGATGGGAGTGCTGAAAAGTTCAAGGCAAGATTTGTTGCCCGTGGCTTCTCTCAAAAGGAAGGAATAGACTATGATGACATATTTTGCACCTGTGGCACGATATACCACCATTCGATCAATCATAGCCCTTGCTGCTACGCAAGGATGGAGTCTTCATCAGATGGATGTCAAGATCGCTTTTCTGCATGGTGCAATAAAGGAAGAGGTGTATGTAGAACAACCTCCGGGGTTTGAAGTCCAGGATCGGGACACCCATGTCTGCAGGTTGAAGAAAGCCCTCTATGGGTTGAAGCAAGCACCTAGAGCTTGGTACGAGAGGATAGATAGCTACTTGATGAAGCTGGGCTTCACTCGAAGTAAGTTGATCCAAACCTTTACTTCAAGGTTGTCTAGGGGAAGCCTCTCATTCTGGTGCTGTATGTGGACGACCTCTTCCTGACAGGTGCTGACCCTCTCATTCATCAATACAAGAGGGAGCTCGCTGCTGAGTTCGAGATGAAGGACCTAGGACTGATGCACTATTTCCTAGGCTTGGAGGTCTGGCAGAGACCTGGCGAGATTTTCCTTTCTCAGGGAAAATATATTGTGAAGCTTCTAGAAAGATCTGGAATGGTGGACTGTAAGTTCGTGTCGACACCGATGGAACTCAACTTTAAGAAGTTGAGTGGCAGCGCTGCTGCGCCCGTATTGACAAATCCTACTGAGTATCGTCAACTCGTAGGGGCCCTAATGTTCTTAGTGAACACTCGTCCGGATATACGTTTTGCAGTGAACACCTTGAGTCAACAGATGGTTGAGCCTCATTACTTTCACTGGGTTGGTGCCAAGAATCTTCTGAGATATCTTCGGGGCACAATAAACCATGGGTTGAGATACACTGCCGGGAGCGTGACACTCCTTGGTTATACTGATGCCGATTGGGCTGGCAGTGTGGTGGATCGTAAGAGCACATCGGGATGCTGCTTCAACCTTGGTTCTGCTTCGATCTCATGGATGAGCAAGAAGAAGAAGTCGGTGGCTTTGAGCACCACGAGGTCGAATACATTGCAGCAAGTATGGCTTGTTGTGAAGCAGTCTGGTTGCGAAGGCTCTTCAGTGAGCTGTTTGAGCATGTGCTAGATACCACGGTGATACTCTATGATAATCAGAGTGGGATTCGCTTGACCGAGAATCCTGTGTTCCACGACCGATCCAAGCATATTGATATCAGGTACCATTTCATCCGGGATATGGTACAGCGAGGCGCTGTAAGGCTCGATCATATAAGAACTGATGAGCAGGTCGCGGATATTCTCACTAAGCCCCTGGGGAAGGTCAAGTTCCTAACCTTCCGTGAGAGACTTGGTATTGTGGAACGACCCTATGATTTGGGTCCTGTTGGACGATGAGCTCGAGGAGCTCTGGGGGGCTTTGGGGACAACTTCTCGGAGCTATGAGCAACCACAAGGCTAGGCTTGCCAAATCTTGTTGGTGTGCTTGGACCCCACCATTGTGATTATTGAGTTGGTTCACCTCTCATTATCTGTGCCCCGTATGCATCCTACCCATTGAGTTCAGGGCTCATGGGAAGTACCTAAGTACCTCTCATTTGGCCAACGAGGTGGGAAAAGCTAGAGACTAGTAGCAAAGACTGATGGATGCATCAGAGATTGCCATACTCTCTATCTATGATGGCACGATCCAACCACTTGATATGGGATCAAGTCTTGTGAGGTCTCGGACCTCCGCCTGACTTCGGGTCAAATGAACCAACTTCGAGTTGGTTGGAGACTCTTTGTGAGTCCGATAGAGGTTTTGACCTCTGGGCTGAATCTGTCAGCTGGGAATGATGTCTTTGTCACTGACCCACTTCTGTTCTGAAATAAATAGGCCAACAAAGCAAGTTACGGCGGGATGACGCACGATGTTTGATTGCACTAGTGGATGGAGTTCTCCCTAGTTGAGAGGGAGTGTTAAATTTGGACAACTAGGTCCTAACCTCTGGGATGAATCTGTCAGCTGGGAATGATGTCTTTGTGACTGACCCACTTCTGTTCTGAAATAAAGAGGCCAACAAAGCAAGTTACGGCGAGATGACGCACGATGTTTGATTGCACTAGTGGATGGAGTTCTCCCTAGTTGAGAGGGAGTGCTAAATTTGGACAACTAGGTCCAAACTCCATCTTGTGATGCTCAGATGAAGATTCCAATATTTGTATTGGATTCCTCTTTCGGAGAGGTGTAAAATCGATCTAAAATTGATTTTAATCTGATGAGCAGAACATTTATTTTGAATTTATTATTTATAATAAATTTAAGTGCAGGTCGGCCTTAAGGTTTTTACCCCCAGCAGATGTGTCACACACCTCTCATGATTGGTATTTATAGGGTCAACGTTGGAGCATTTTTTCCACTCATCTCAACACACATCTCCTCTTCTTATACGAGCATCTAAGGAGCAAGAAGGACGAAGTTTACCGTAGCAAGGAGGACAAAATTTACTGTAGCTAGAAATCTGCGGTTAGGGTTTCTTGGGAAGTTTGAACAGTGTTGACTTTGGTCAACGCATGGTTCGATTGGGCTGAATTTTGGAGGAGACTTTGATCTAAGGAGGCTGTACTCTTTGGCACATAAATCGAAGTCAAAGGTTGACCAGAAGTTGAGTTGCGTTGACTTTTAGCGTTGTTGCCCTATGTTGACTTTTCTGGGCAGCGTTGACTTTTTTGAGGTTGACTTCTGAGTTGACCGTGTGACTGTTTTGAGGACTGTTGTGACACATGCTGGGTTCACTGACCGTGAAGTCTTTGTTGGTTGAAGCATCCTGTTGACCGCCGTAACGCACCATCACCTTTATCTGTTTCTGACTTGTCTTCTAAAGGATCACTGGTATGTTCTATCTGCGTTTTACTTGTAAATTCATGTGATTGCTGTCGATAAAAGTAAAGTTGCATCAAGCATAGAACATCTACAAAATTCTACAGAAAAACTGCTGTAATTTTCTGCGATCAAACTACAGTGAACCCTGAAGTCAACACTAGTCAAACTACCCAGATTCCCTCGATTTCTGTGCCCATCAACTTAGCCTTCAAAGATTGAACTTCTGACCCAAAAATTGCAGTCAAACTTGGTCAACGCACCCCCGATCAAAGTTGGTCAAACCTGCAACAAAATTATGAAATTTCGGCCTGCAATTCATCCTCCTCCTTGCCACATGTGGGAGAGAAAATAGCTACGCAATAGTTGTACGACCCAATTAGATGAAGAGAGACAACAATGTGTGAGTGATGATGATGCCAAATGGGATGTGAGGTCACTTGTATTTATATAATTCGCTGTGGGTGAAGGGACACGTTCATTAGGCTTCTTGAGCCACGTCCACTAGGCTTCTTGAGCCTACATGGTGATGTGGCTGACCTGAACAATTTGCACATGTGAGGGCATAAATTCAAAATCATACTTTCGCTCATCCAAATGAGATGATCTTTTTATCAATTTTGGTCCTCTCGAAAAGAGGAATTTAATGCAATCATCATCTCCATCAAATGAGTTGTCCCAAGGTGGAATTTGGCCCTAGTTTTCAATTTTAACACTCTCTCCCAACTAGGGAGAATTCCACCTGCCAATCCATCTGTTGTCATCGATCATCATGCCATCATGTACCATCTTTGTCATCTCATCTTTGCTCTGTTGAACCATGATGTAATAATGAAGAAGAATTGTTCGAGAGTGAGTCACAAGACCTTGCCACTCTCCACTGACAAAAGTCAATCCAAAGGTAGAACCTCAATTGATACCAGATCATGTTGTTGAACACCAAGCATCCTAGACATAGGGAGTACAACAGTACACGATGCGTCCATCGGTAGTGCTATGGTCCCTATCCACTTTTTCCAACTCATTGGCCAGATGAGAGGTACTTCCCATGAGTCCCAAACTACATGGGTAGGATGTATTGTTAAATTTGGAAACTAGGGCCAAACTCCATGTTGCACTGCTCATATGATGGAGATGATATTTTTGTTGGATTCCTCTTTCGGAGAGGTGCAAGATTGATCTAAGGATATTCTTGTTTGGATGAGCAGGAGTTGGATTTTGAATTTATTTTCCACACGTGCAATTTTTCAAGGTCGGCTAGATTTGTAATGTAGGCTCACAAGCCCCAAAAGATATGTCTCACACCCTCAGTGATGGATATAAAAAGGAGAGACACAAACCTCATTTGGACATCAACTCTTCTCACATTCTCTCTCCTCCGCACGTGTGAAAGGATTTCTCGAAATTTCTGACTGTTTAAGGGTTTTCTGTGCAGCGTTGACCAATGTTGACTTTGGGCCCCAGACTACATGGGTAGGATGTATTGTTAAATTTGGAAACTAGGGCCAAACTCCATGTTGCACTGCTCATATGATGGAGATGATATTTTTGTTGGATTCCTCTTTCGGAGAGGTGCAAGATTGATCTATTTATATTCTTGTTTGGAAGAGTAGAAATTGGATTTTGAATTGATTTTCCACACACGTGCAATTTTTCAAGGTCGTACAGATTTGTAATGTAGGTTCACAAGCCCCAAAAGATGTGTCACACACTCTCAGTGATGGATATAAAAAGGAGAGACACAAATCTCATTTGGACATCAACTCTTCTCACATTCTCTCTCATCTGATTGGTTTGTACAGCCTTAGGAGACATTCTCTCTCCTCTGCACGTGAGAAAGGATTTTTCGAAATTTTGGGCTGTTAAGGGTTTTTTGTGCAGTGTTGACCAACGTTGACTTTGGGTCAACCTTGTCCTTTTGATTTCAATCTCTTGGACATATTGTGTTTTTGGGAGGCCAAATTTGGTGGAACTGAATTCGAGGTGAGTAGAGTTGATTTGACTGCTGCTTTGACCACAGATTGCTAAAGTTTCACTGTTGCGTTGACCGAGTTTGACTGAAGTAGACTGTTCTAGGCTGACTTTGATTATGAGAAGAGGTCGAGTTTGATAGGCTTTGAATGAGCTCCATTGGGAGACGTTTTGCTGGTTTGACTAGCGTTGACTTTGCTGGCTAGGGCATCCTGTTGGTTGCTGAAAATTGTACTTTCTCTCTCCGCTGAATTTGAAGAATAATAAGAAGATTTGATCAAAGGGTTTTCCCCACATGGGGTTTTTCCTTGGAATCCACCAAATTATTGTGTCTCTTGTCTTGGCTTGTCTTATGTCGATTATTTTGTGTTCTATCAACATTTACTGTCAATGTTACTGTGATTGCATAATAGGAAATTGAATTGGGCTTAATAAGAAAGATTGAAGTAAATTGCTCTAAGCATAGAACATACCATGGTTAACTAAAATTAACACGGTATCAGAGCTGAGGTGAAGACAAAGCCCAAGCAAGAGTGAGAAGAGAAATCACTGAAAGTTGAATAGACTAGGACCAGGGTCAATGGCTTCCTCATCATACTTCAAATCTGATGACAAGCTCAATGATAAGTTTGATTATCATGCTTGGAAAATGTCCTTGGATTTGACATTGGAGGAACAAGATGTTATGGATTATGTGCAGGGAAAGATCACTGAGCCTCCATCAAATGCACTGACTGCCACTAAAACAAAGTACAAGAAAGGGGAAAACAAGGCGAAGAAGATCATCAGAGATTTTATTCATAAGCACTTGGTTGCTTATATCTTCGACCTGGGCACATCTAAGGAGATGTATGATAAGTTGGTTGGTATGTTCAGGGCTAACAATGCTATTCAAATTCTCTTTTTGAAGAACAAGTTGAAGAACATCAAGATGGACAAGGGAGAGTCCATCCAATCATATTCATGAGGCTTACTGAGATCAAGAATGATCTCTTAGCTATTGGAGAGGTCATAGCTGAGCGAGAGCTCACTCTCATTGCTCTTGGAGGACTTCCCCGACCATGGTATGTATTTAATACTACCATTATCGATAATAATATAATTCCTGATTTTGATGAATTGTTGACAAGATGCACTATAGAGGAGACAAGGATGATGGAGAGAGACCATCTCTCAAATGGAAATGGAAGTGATCCTACTTCCTTCACTGCTCATAAAAAGAAGAGGAATACTCCTAGTATGAGAAATCAAAATCATGGAAGAGCGGGTCCCAATGGAAGGAGGGAAGATGTTACAATTGTAACAAGTTTGGTCACTATGCTAGAGAGTGCCCCAATAAAAGGGACTCTCCCGGAGATGATGACTACAACAACAACAACAACAACTTCAGGGGGAATGGTAATGAAAGGAACAACAGGTTCAAAGGAAAGAGGAAGGCTCCCTCTGATCGAAATGGAAATGGAAATGGTAAACCTTTCAAGAGGTCATGGATCTCTAGGTATGATGAATCCAATGGTGTTGTTAATAAGAGAAATGAATATATTCTTATATTTGCCCTCTCTGCTGCATCTCCTCTCGACACCCTGGGTAACTGGTTGATTGATAGTGGTGCCTCAAGGCACTTATATAAATAGGCCTTCTTTGATCTCATTGGAAAGGATACAAATTTGGAAATTATCCTTGGAGACAATGCCACCTATCTCGTGAAAGGGACAGGGACTATGACCCTTCATCTAAATCAAGGTCAAGTCCTCCATTTGCAAGATGTATTGTATGTACCTGACTTGAAGAAGAATCTAGTGTCTATCTCGACAATGGAAGAAAAAGAATTCAAGGTGGCATTCATCGATGGAAAGGTACGCATTTGGAAGAGGAACTTCAAAGAAGTAATCACTCTTAGTTTTGTGGTTGATACACTCTATCAGGTTGGAGGAAGTCAGCTGGAAGCCATGACATGTAACACGACTCTTCAATCTGAGCTATGGCACCGGAGTTTTGCACACCTTCATTATAAATCCCTTCTCGAAGCAAAAGGTGGTCATAGGTATACCCGATTTCAAAGATGATCATGAAGGTGTATGTCAGGGTTGTGCCGAAGGAAAGCATACAAGGGGACCATTCCCCTCAAGTGTCACCAAGTCTTCTGATATTTTACCACTGATTCATTCTGATCTATCTGGTATGTTGCCTGTAACATCCTGGGGAGGATGCTTATTTTATGTCACTTTTATAGATGACTTCTCCCGCAAGACGTGGATATACTTCTTGAAGAAAAAGGACGAAGTATTCAAATGGTTCCACAACTTCAAGGCCTTGGTTGAAAATCAAACAGGGAAGAAGATCAAAATCTTGAGGACCAATAATGGAACCAAACATGAGTCAAATGAATTCAATGACTATTGCAAGGAAGCTGACATTAAGAGGGAGACAACTACTGCATACACTCTCGAACAAAATGGTGTTGTTGAAAGGAAGAATAGAACCATTTTGGAAGTTGCCCGTCCTATGCTTTATGACCAAGGTCTTCCGAAGTTCCTATGGGGAGAAGCTGCCAACACCGCTGTGTATGTTCAAAATAGATGCCCACATTTTGCATCGGACTCCAAAACTCTTGAAGAAGTCTTCTCTGGTAAGAAGCCTGATGTTTCTCATTTTAGAGTTTTTGGAAGTCCCGTATATTTTCATGTGCTAAAAGAAAAGAGAAGCAAATTGGATGCTTTTGGAAAGAAGGGAACGTTTGTAGGCTACAGTGAAACCTCGAAGGCATATAGAATCTATGTGCTGGTCAAAGAGAAGTGGAGATATGTCATGATGTCACCTTCAATGAAGATGCTACCCTCAGGAAGGTTAGAGATCTTTCTATCTTTAAGGAAGACAAAGAAGAAGAAGCAGGGAGGCAGGAAGAACCAAAGGATGAACCGATGCCCGATGTTGAAGGTCAGATGGATCCTATAGATCCACCTTCTTCAAATAAAAGAAGATCGTCATGGCTTAGAGACACTCTCGAAGATGCCGAGAGACATGCTGCTCCAAGGGGAACATTCTGTGAAAGTAAGAAGTCGAGAGACATATGCTGCTCCAAGGGTACTTAGTAGCCATGAGCACCATCGTACAATCTGAGCCCAGAACCTTTGAAGAAGCCGTGAAGCATCAAGTTTGGAAGGATGCTATGAACGAGGAATATGAATCGATCATGAAAAATGATGTCTGGGATGCAGGTTGAAGAAAACCCTCTATGGGTTGAAGCAAGCCCCCAGGGCTTGGTATGAGAGGATTGATAGCTACTTGATGAAGCTGGGCTGTACACGAAGTGATGCTGATCCAAACCTTTATTTTAAGGTTGATAATGACAAGCCTCTCATTTTGGTTCTTTATGTGGATGATCTCTTCCTGACAGGTGTTGACCCTCTCATTCATCAATGTAAGAGGGAGCTAGCTTCTGAGTTTGAGATGAAGGACTTAGGACTGATGCACTACTTCCTAGGCTTGGAGGTCTGGCAAAAGCCAGGTGAGATTTTCCTTTCCCAAGGAAAATATATTGTGAAGTTGCTGGAGAGATTTGGGATGATGGATTGCAAGTCCGTGACTATTTCGATGGAACTCAACTTTAAGAAGTTGTGTGTAAGTGCTGCTGGGCCTGATTTGGGAAATCCCACCGAGTATCGTCAACTCGTAGGGGCGGGGCCCTGATGTTCTTAGTAAACTCACGTCCAAACATATGTTTTGTAGTGAACACATTGAGTCAATACATGGTCGAGCCTCATCCCATTCATTGGATTGGTGCCAAGAAACTCTTGAGATATCTTCAGGGCACAATCAACCATGGGCTGAGATAAACTGCCGAGAGTATGAGACTCCATGGAAATATCGATGCCGACTGGGCAGGTAGTGTGGTGGATCGTAAGAGCACATATGGATGTTGCTTCACCTTAGGTTCTGCTTCTATCTCTTGGATGAGCAGGAAGCAGAAATCGGTTGCTTTGAGCACCGCTGAGGCCAAATACATTACAACAAGCATGCTTGTTGTGAAGCTGTTTGGTTGAGAAAGCTCTTCAGTGAACTATTTGGGCATGTGCTGGATACCACCGTGATCCTTTGTGACAACCAAAGTGGGATTCGACTTTCAAGGGATCCCTTGTTCCACGATCGTTCCAAGCATATTGATATTAGATACCACTTTGTTCGGAACATGGTACAGCGAGGCAGCGTAAGCCTCCATCGCATTGGGATTGATGAGCAGGTCACAGATATTCTCACGAAGCCCCTGGGGAAGGTCAAATTATTAACCTTCCGTGAGAAGCTTGGTATTGTGGACAAACCCTATTATGAGGGTCCCGCTTGAGTTGGACTTTGAGCTCTGGGAGCTTTATGGGGCTTGGGGATAGTTTCTTGGAGCTATAAGCAACCACAGGGCTAGGTTCGCCTTACCTTGTTGGTGTGCTATTTCCCCACTATTATGATATTGAGTTGGTTCACCCTCTCTTTGATCTATGCCGCACATGCATCCTACCCATGTAGTCTAGAACTCATGGAAGTACCTCTCATCTGGCCAATGAGTTGGGAAATGAGGATAGACACCATAGCATTGCGGATGGACGCATCGTGTATTGTTGTACTCTCAATGTCTAGGATGGGTTGTGTCCAACAACTTGATCTGGGATCAAGTCTGGTTGAGTTTTTTTACCTCTAAACTAACTTCGGGTCAGTGGAGAGTGGCAAGGTCTTTGTGACTCACTTTCGATCATATCTTCTTCTTGATTTCTACTACAACAGAGCAGAGTCAGCAAAGTACAGAGACAACAGGATGACACAGGATTGCAGGATGATATATAATAGTACATGATGATACTGGATGACAGGATTGCACAAGTTGACAGATGGATGGACATGTGGAGTTCTCCTTAGTTGAAACTTGAGAGGGAGTGTTAAATTTGGAAACTAGGGCCAAACTGCATGTTGCACTGCTCATATGACAGAGATGATATTTTTGTTGGATTCCTCTTTCAGAGAGGTGCAAGATTGATCTAAAGATCATATTGTTTGGATGAGCAGAAGTTGGATTTTGAATTTATTTTCCACACGTGCAATTTATCAAGGTCAGCCAGATTTGTAATGTAGGCTCACAATGTTGATTTTTGGTAGCATTAGATGTGCTCTAAGTCTCAAGCTTTGTGGAGAGGCTTAGACACATGCATTACAAATAACCCAGAAATCGTTTTGGGAAATTCCACCCAAAAACAATTTTATAAGAAAAAATAATTATTTTTAATGAGGACCCTAAGTCTAACTTAGGAAATTAAACTAATTAATCAGTATTAATGTAAATTGTGGGTGAATCTTCTAGATAAAGCAGATCAAGTTTAATATAATCTTAGCCGTTGATTGGAGATCTAATCTTGACCGTTGATTTGTGAACGAGAAGGCTATAAAGGAAGACTTGAGGGTCATTTGTAAATTACACCGAGAGGATCTAGAGATCGAATTTTTCTTATGGAGCAATGCTCGGAAGAAAATCAGATCTAAGCAATGTGGAAAAAGTCGAAGTCAGGATTAAATCGACAAGGGTCAAAAAGTTGAAAAAGTCGATAAAGTCGGAAGTTTTTTGAAAAAGTCTAGGGGTTTTTTGAAAAAATCAGCAAAAAGTAGGCAAAATTAAAAAAATACAAAATTATTCGATTTTTAAATTTTTTTTAGCATTTAAAGTATCCACAACATCGAATAAATGCATTTCCACATAAACATGTAAAGAAAACTAATATATTATATGTATATGAAGTCTAGTGCTACATCACATATCAAAATAGTGAATCAAGTCCTGAATCTTGAGTCCTGTCTCAGTCTCAACTCTCTAGAGTCAACATATCAACAAAAAATATAATAAATGTATATCATGATTCATCTCCATGTAATAAAGTAATCAGTCACTGAGATCCCTTGCCCCTTTTACGAGAATACGGAATGGCTTTGCCTTTTCCTCTAGAGGAAGAAGGCCCTGCCCCTAGGGATACAAACGGACTCAGTGGTCCTCAAGAAGCAAATAAAAGAGGTGGCCTTTGTCCTTTGCCGCTGCTGTTGCCCATCCTAGATGGTGTCACCTCCTCCTGCTCTGCCTCCTGACCCTGCTCCTCCTCCTCTGCCTCTAGCTCCTCATCCCCTGCAACTGCTACCTCCTCTGGCGCTAGTGCCTCTGGATCCACATCTAACCAATCAGGGATCGAGTCCATGGCCGGCCTCTCAGTCTCGACCCTCCATGCAATAGTGGACAAATCACCAAATCCACACCACAAATCTTGCACAATGGCAAAACTCAAGCCTCAATCACCTCCTCTCTCTCCATAGCCCCCAAACGCAACAAACAAATTGAAAAATGAGTGAGAAAAATCGAGTTTCGGCCTCTTAACCGGGCATTTTGAGAGACAACCAACTTAAGATAAAATTGCGACTTTTTCAAGGCTGAAAAAGTCGGTAAAAAGTAGGTCAATATAGTCGGCTCAGTGAAAAATTTGGGATTTTTAAAAAAAGTAGAGTCTTTTTGCCGACTTTTTGCACATAGGATCTAAGTGATTCTTGATTGCAATGAGGGGCAGAGTTATTCCAGTTGGAGATTTTCATGAGCCAAGAATACATCATGGAGAAGATAGAGAGCAGATCAGTAGAGGCAGCGCTGCAGCCTTGAGGGAATTCGTAATTCAGCTGAGGGTCAGCCAGATCCAGTGCCAAAAAGACAGGGTGGGAGATCGAAAGGGGCTAGAAGGGCAGATCCAGCCAACCGAAGACCAGCGACATAGAAGCCACGTAGTCCCCACGTAGAGTGACAGAGAGACTGCGTAGTGACTACGCAACGAAGTGGAGGACTTGCCGTCCGGGGTTTGTTGGTTTGTCGGGTTTCCAGTTTTCAGCGAGAGATTTCTCTCACTCTCTCTGTCAGTCATATTCTCTGTAGGGATTTCCAGAAAGGCATCTGAGATTTGTATTCAAAAAAATTACTGCATAATATATAAACCCTCGGATCTGCTGCAACAGTTTTCCCGCATTGGGTTTTTTCGGGGACATTTGTCCAAAAATAACGATGTCCTGTGTTTGCATTATTTTTGTTGCTTAGTTTTTGATTTCACATATGTATTTTAATCGGTGAAGGATGCTTCAGTGACTGCTTCGATATTTTAAGAAGTAATATTATAATAACTTGTTAAATCAGATTTACAAGTGGGAGAAGTAGTTTAGCTTGTTGCAGTAGGGATTCCAGATCTAGGATCTTGGAAGTTTCACATGGTATCAGAGCTTGCATTGTGAAATAGGAAGAGCAGATCCAAAGTTGAGACGAGGTCGAAGAGCTGTAGAAAGCAACAAATCAAATCCCTAGAGGAATTGTGCAGTCTAGGCGAAGATCTCTCTCTGAGTGAGTTGACAGAGAGGTAAGATCTCCAGATCGGAATTTTGCTGAGCTAGAGGGAGCAACGCATAGCCTCAACCCAGAGCTTGTGGGACGTAGTTTATGTAGGTTGATCTTGATTTTGCCAGGCAAAAAGTGTTAGAAGAAGAAGAAGCAGCACAGTGAAGGAATTCTCTCTCTTAGGAAGTTCCTTGCCGGGGAATTTCAGTTTTTTCCAAGATCTGTGTAGCAGATCCAGGCAGCAGATCTATGAGCTCTAGAAGGAGTGCGTAAGCCTGTCTAGTGCTATGCAGAGGGGGAAGAAGAGGAGCAGATTCGACAGATTTGATGGCCATGGCAGCTCACGAGCTTAGAGATCAGGACCAGTTGGAGGGAGCCTCCAACTAACCAGTTGGAGGGAGCCTCCAACTATGTGATTTGGAAGGCAAGGATTACTTGTCTTCTAGATGAATACGATTTCAAGCTCTTCGTGCAGAATATGGTAGTTGTCCCTACTGATCCAGATCAGTTGAAGAAGTACAAGGCTGATATGGCGAAGGCGAATAGGATAATCCTCGATGGAGATAAGGATCACATTGTGTCCCACATCGCTGGCAAAGGTATTGCTAGGCAGATGTGGGAGGCCTTGGCCACATTGTATGAGGGATCTTCCGAGCAGCGAAAGATGTACCTTGAGCAGCAACTGAGGATGGCGCAAATGTGGAAAGGGGAGCGCATTGATTTGTTCTTGTCAAGACTTAAGGAGATTCATGACCAACTTGCAGCAGTAGGGTCTACCTCTTCTCCTACAATGATGGTGAGACTGGCATTGAATGCAGTCACTTATGATTGGCAAGTATCTGTCTAGAGCATCCTGGGCAGAGATGTGAGTTGCTCTTCAATAAGAAGAGCTAAGGAGAGACTTGGTCAAGTGCAAACTTGATGGCAGCAGTGGCAGTGGATGAAAGGTGAAGAAGGAGGAGGAAGATGCAACCCTTGCATCCAAAGGGCAGCAAGAGCAACAGAGACATTAGAAAGACGTCTCGAAGATCAAATGCTTCAAGTGTGGTGAACTTGGTCACTACGCTTCCTAGTGTCCTTTGAAGCATAAGGACAAGGACGAGAAACATGATCCGAAGGCTACAACCGCAAAGATCGATGAAGATGAGTACGCCATGAGTGCTCACACATCTCCAGGAGGGAGATGGGGCGACATTGAGCTGTAGTTCAACAGAACTGCAGTTGGGCAGGATCCTGGAGGAGTTTGCCTCTCGAATCACAACCTTGCTATGGGTGCCCATATTCAACAGTAGCAGGCTAGAGAGTTTTTAGTCAGTGAAGAGGAGTGCAAAGACGACAGTTGCAGTGGATAAGCAGCGCCAATTCTGAGCAGTGCATAGCAGAGTTGCAACAATGCAACGTAGTGCAGTGCAGAGAAGCAACAATGCAGTGCAGAGTAGCAGCAATGCAGTGCATCAGAGTGACAACGTATTAGGCTTTAGCTATCGGCCGTCAGTGTTTTCAACAGTGTAGTGTTAGTAGTGGCAGTGCTAGCCGTAGATGCAGTTTTTGAGATGTAGTTGCAGTATGGATGCAGTGTTGATCGTGGCAGAGTCAACGACAGTACAATGCAGCAACAACACAGTGATTGATAGACAGCATGTCTGGCATCAACAACACAGAGGGAGATGCTTTAGAGTCAGAGCAGTGTGTAGCAGGGCATATCTGTTGGAGCACATTCCTCGCTAAGAGGGAGTGTTGTTTTTTGGTAGCATTGAATGTGCTTTGAGTCTCAAACTTTGTGGAGAGGCTTAGACACATGCATTACAAATAACCCAGAAATCGTTTTGGGAAATTCCACCCAGAAACAGTTTTATAAGAAAAAATAATTATTTTTAATGAGGACCCTAAGTCTAACTTTGGAAATTAAAATAATTAATCAATATTAATGTAAACTGTGGGTGAATCTTCTAGATAAAGCAAATCAAGTTTAATATAATCTTAGTCGTTGATTGGAGATCTAATCTCGACCGTTGATTTGTCAACGAGAAGGCTATAAAGGAAGAGTTGAGGGTCATTTGTAAATTACACCGAGAGGATCTAGAGATCGAATTTTTCTGACGGAGCATTACTCGGAAGATAATCAAATCTAAGTGATTCTTGATTGCAGTGAGGGGCAATGTAATTATGGTCGGAGATTTTCCTAAGCCGGGAATACATCGCAGAGAAGACAAAGAGCAGATCAACAGAGGCAGCGTAGTAGCTACGCAGAGGTGGCGCAGTCCCACGCAGAGGCAACATTGCAGCTTTGAGGGAATCCGTAATTCAGCTGAGGCCCGAGGGTCAGCTAGATCCATTGCCAAAAAGCCGGGGTGTTTGACCGGAAGGGGCCAGAAGGGCAATTCTAGCAGGCCAAAGATCAACTACGTAGAAGCCACATAGTCCCCACATAGAGTGGCATAAAGACTGCGCAACGAAGTGGAGGAATTGCTATTCAGGGTTTGTTGGTCAGTCGAGTTTCTAGATTTTAGTGTGAGATTTCTCTCACTATCTCTCTGTCAATGATATTCTCTGCAGGGATTGCCAGAAAGGCAACCCAGATTTGTATTTAGAAAATCACTGCATAATATATAAACCCTCAAATCTGCTGCACCTGTTTTCCCGCATTGGGTTTTTTCGGGGATGCTTGTCCAAATATAACAGTGTCTTCTGTTTGCATTATTTTTCTTGCTCAGTTTTTTATTTCACATATGTATTTTAATGGGTGAAGGCTGCTTCAGTAACTGCTTTGATATTTTGAGAAGTAATCTTATAATAACTTGTTAAATCAGATTTAGAAGTAGGGGAAATAGTTCAGCGTGTTGCAGTAGGGATTCCAGATGTAGGATCTTGGAAGCCCCAAAAGATGTGTCACACACCCTCAATAATGGAAGGAGAGACACAAACCTCATTTGGACATCAACTCATCTCACACATTCTCTCTCATTTGATTAGTTTGTACAACCTTAGGAGAAATTCTCTCCTCCACACGTGGGAAAGGGTTTCTAGAAATTTAACACTGTTTAAGGGTTTTCTGTGCAGCGTTGACCAATGTTGACTTTGGGTCAACATTGTCCTTTTGACTTCGATCTCTTGGACAAATTGCATTTTTGGGAGGCCGAATTTGGTGGCACTGAAATCGAGGTGAGTAGAGTCGATTCGACTGCTGTGTTGACCACAAATTGCTGAAGTTTGATTGCTGCGTTGATCGAGTTTGAATGAAGTATTTCAGACTGTTTCGGGCTGACTTTGACTGTGAGAAGAGGCCGAGTTGGACTGGCTTTGACTGAGCTACATTGGGATGCATTTTGCTGTTTTGACCAACGTTGACTTTGATGGCTAGGGCTTCCTATTGACTGTTGAAAATTGTACTTTCTCTCTTCTGAATTTGAAGAATAATAAGAAGATTTGATCAAAGGGTTTTCCCTGCATTGGGGTTTTTCCCTGGCATTCGCCAAATTATTGTGTCTCTTGCCTTGGCTTGTCTTCTGTCTATTATTTTATGTTCTATCAACATTTACCGTCATTGTTAATGTGATTGCATAACTGGAAATTGAATTGGGCTTAATAAGAAAGATTGAGTAAATTTCTCTAAGCATACAACATACCATGGTTAACTAAAATTAACATGTATGCTGGGGCATCAATAGGAGAAGGTGAACCACTCATCCTATGCATATGTCAATCGTAGGGGAAGGTGAAACCACTCACCCTACACACATGTCAACCATCATTAGGTATCACAGGGGAAGGTGAACCACTCACCTTGTACACAACACACCAATAGGGGAAGGTGAACCACTCACCCTATGGATGCTCATAGCTCCAAGAAGTACCCCAAGCCCCCAGGAGCTCCCAAAGCTCTGTGTCCAACTCAAGCTGGACCCTCATAGGAGGGTCTTTCCACAACTCCAAATCTCTCTCGAAAGGCTAAGAATTTGAGCTTCCCTAAGGGCTTCGTGAGGATGTATGTGACCTGCTTATTAGCCTTGATGTGTTGGAGGCTTATTGCTCCACACTGTACCATATCGTGGATAAAGTGGTACCTGATATCATTGTGCTTGGAGCAGTCGTGGAACACATGATTCTCTGAAGGGCAAATCCCACTTTGGTTGTCACAGTAGATCGGTGGTATCCAACACATGCTCAAATAGCTCACTAAAGAGCTTTCTCAACCAAACAACTTCACAATAGGCCATACTAGCAACAATATATTCAGCCTCGGGGGTGCTTAAAGCAACTGATTTCTGCTTGCTGCTCATCCAAGATATTGAAGCAGACCCCAATGAGAAGCAACATCCAGACGTGCTTTTGCGATCCACCACATTTCTAGCCCAGTCAACAGAAGCAACATCCAAATGTGTTTTTGCGATCCACCATATTTCTAGCCCAGTCAACGTCAATATATCCATGAAGCCTCAAATTCCCAACAGTGTATCTCATACCATAGTTGATTGTGCCATGGAGATATCTCAAGAGATTCTTAGTAACAATCTAATGTATGTGATGAGGCTTGACCATGAATTGACTCAATGTATTCACAACGAAGCATATGTCTGGACGGGAGTTTACGAAGAACATTAGGGCCCCCACAAGTTGTCGATACTCGGAAGGATTTGCCAATTCGGGCCCAACAACACTTCCACATAGCTTTTTGAAGTTGAGTTCCATCAGAGTAGACACAGACTTGCAATCTACCATCCCACATCTCTCGAGTAGTTTCACAATATATTTCCTTGAGAAAGGAAAATCTCACCTTGCTTTTGCCCTACCTCCAGGCTTAGGAAGTAGTGCATGAAACCTAGGTCCTTCATCTCGAACTCGGATAATGGTGTATCGAGCAATTAGTGCAAATATCTCATCATAGTTCACTCCTTCCTTTTGAGAAGCCTCGAGCAATGAACTTGCCTTGTATTTTTCAGTACACCCATTAGCTCCATGTTTGATTTTGTTAAGCCATTTAGAAGTGACCACAAACTTGTCCTTGGATCTAGGAACCACATCCCAGATATCATTCTTCATGATTGATTCGTACTCCTCATTCATCACATCCTTCCATACTTGGTGTTTCACGGCTTGTTCGAACATACATGGCTTAGATTGAATGATAATACTCATAGCAGCTAAGTACCCTTGGTACTTGTTCGACTTCTTACTTTCAGGAAATGTCCCTCTTGGAGCAATCTGTCTTTCAACATCTTCAAGAGTGTCTTTGAGCCACAAAGGTCTTTTCCTTGAGGTAGAGGGATCACTAGGAGGTGGATCAATGAGATCCATCGGGCCTTCAACATCGGGCATTGGTTCATATGTCGGAGATTCATCCTGCTTTCCTGCAACATCATCATTGTCCTTCCTTGGAATAGGGAGATCTCTGGCGTTCCCAAGGGCAAAATCTTCATCGAAAGTGACATCATGGTTTATTTCCACTTCTCTTTGACTAAGCACATAGATTCTATATAACTTCGAATTTTCACTGTAGCCCACAAATTTGCCTTTCTTCCCAGATGCATCTAACTTGTTTCTTTTCTCTTTAGGCACATGAAAATACGGGACAACCAAATATTCTAAAATGAGAAACATCAGGTTTCTTACCAATGAAACTTCTTCGTGTGTCTTGAAGTCGAATGCTTGATGCAGGCTCCTGTTTTGAACATATACGACAGTGTTGGCAGCTTCTCCTTTTAAGAACTTTGGTAGCCCTTGTTCATGAAGCATGGCACAGGTGGCTTCTATGATTTTTCGATTCTTCCTTTCGGCAACTCCATTTTGCTCAGGAGTGTATGGAGTGGAGGTCTCCCTCTTAATGCTAGCCTCTCAACAAAAGTTATTGAATTCATTTGATTCATATTCGGTTCCATTGGTGGTCCTCAATATTTTGATCTTCTTCCCTGTTTGATTTTCAACCAAGGCTTTGAAAGAAAGAAACCATTTGAACACTTAGTCCTTCTTCTTCAAGAAATAGATCCATGTTTTGCAAGAGAAGTCATCCACAAAAATTGCGTAGTATAAGCATCCTCCCAATGATGTTACGAGTAACATACCAGATAGATCAGAACAGACCAATTGAAGAATGTCGGTAGTTTGACTTTCACTTGAAGGGAATAGTCCCCTTGTAAGTTTTCCAGTTGCACAACCTTGACAAACACCTTCACGATTCATGTTGAACTCAGGCATACTTGTGACCATATTCCTTACCCCAGGTAAGGTGAGCATATCTTTGGTGTCATAATTCAGATTGAAGAGAAGTATGACAAGTCATAGCTCCCAAAGGACTTCCTCTAACTTGATTGAGACCTTCAACCCTAAATCCAAGTGTAAATGCATTTTTAGGGTTTCTTTGCCAAATACGCACCTTTCCATCAATGAATGCTACCTTGAAGCCTTTATCTTCCATCACAGAAATAAACACCAGGTTCTTCTTCAAATTGGGTACATACAATACTTCTTGTAGATGAAGGGTTTGACCTTGATTTAAGGGAAGAGTGGCGATCACTATCCCTTTCACGGTGTAGGTGGCATTGTCTCAAAGTATGATCTCCAAATTAGTCTTCTTTTCAATCAAATTTGAGAGGGCCTCCTTATACCCAGTGAAGTGCCTTGAGGCACCACTATCAATCAACCAATTATCCAAAGTGTCCCGAGGAGAGGCAGTAGAGAGGGCGAAAATAAGATAAAATTATATTTGTTTTTCTACAACATTAGATTCCTCATACTTGGAATTTCTCGTCCTTTTGGGAGGTTGACCATGATCTAGGAGGATCCTCAAAATGCTGAAAATTTTACAGTCTCAGATGCTCATGAAACTAGTTCCATGTCAAAGAGCTCGTCGCGTTGATTCTGGTGATATATTCGGTTTGCAAAATGGTTTTCGTATGAGGGAGAAAACACGTTCTGAAGTTTTTCCCAAACATGCAAAAAATCGGCCATAGCAGGCCAAGTGGCAGTGTTAGAACATGACACGTGGTGGTCTCTCAATAGGACACGTGGTAAGTCAAGTCAAACCAGGTGTAGGTCAAACCACTGGGTTGGGGGTCGAACCTCGACCACCGAACAGTCATCACAAAACTTTACCATTGGATTGGACCATGGACTTGTCATTATATGTAATGGGTGCAAACATATAATTAAAGGTTTGTTATGTGCATGTGGGGGAAAGGTTGGCGGAGCTGCCATATCCGACGGTCTGCCAAACCCGTGGATAATTAATCGGTGCCCCAACCGAGCTAACAGTAGTGCTCTCACCTTAGGGCATAGTTCAACCATATATTAACGCAAAACCAAATGTGCCTCCAAAGTTAGCATGGGAATCTTCAAACTCGGAGCACAAACCATATCATATATACCTCCCGGATGAATGTTATGACATATCTCGAATACAACACGGAGGTTATAACCAAGTTGTATGCCATGCCATGAGTCGAAGTTCCATATGCCACTGCCGCTCTATTGTTTAACCATATGTTATATTTAAAACGTTACGGTGATTGCATATATCTGCCAACCTATGGTTTATACTTTGTTAAAACGATATTTGATATATATGGCACGAGGTTGCAACGTATTGCGAAAGTTAATACATTAAGTTATAACATAACACTATGTTTGCCAAAGCAAATCCCGAGAGGCTCATAGGTTTGACCCCTGGACCTCGCATGGGATATATAAAAAGTTTACCACTGCGCCAGAGGCAGAGGAGTTGTTATGTGAGGCTTAATACAATGTTTTATCAGTGTCTGTAAAATTCCTTTGGAGGCATAACTTGGCCAATATTGGGCCGTTTTGAGATCTATAAGTTGCGTTGGAGAGTTGAGGCTGAGGCCTATCTTCTAACATTAGCCATTGATGCCTATGTGCATAGTCCAAAATGGTGATGTAAAGAGACTTTATGAGCATTTTTAATACAGTGAATGCCCATTGGAAGCGGACCTGGAGATGTGGTCCGGGAAGGATGAACTCCGTCATCAAGTTTCTTGTGTTTGCTTCTTAGTCTCTGCTGTTCATGCTTAATTTCAAATTTCAAGTTTTATGTTCAAGGGACTTAAAAATCAATTTCTCTCGTTCATTCACTTAAAAGCAACCTTAGTTAATATTTGGTGAAATTGTGCAAATAGTCAATTCTGCTGTTTCTGGATTAGACCGTTACCATATCCAGCAGCGAGAGCAATCTTATTTCCTTTATTGTTGAACCTGTTGTTCCTTTGATTGCCATTGCCTTTGAAATTGTTGTGATTGCTGTTGTTGTCGTCATCCTGCGGAGTCTCCTTCTTGTGAGGACACTCTCTAGCATAGTGGCCAAACCCATTGCAATTGAAGCACCTTCCTTTTCTTCATTCTTTGAATCCCTGCTTAAATCCTTGACCTTGTCTCTTTGGATCAGCATGGTTCTTCCTCTTTGCATGAGCAAAGAAGGCAGTAGGATCATTTCCATTTGAAGGCTTGTCTCTCTCCATCATCCTCGTCTCTTCTTGAGTGCATCTAGCTGATAATTCGTCGAAACTAGGAATCCTGTCATTGTTAAGAATGGTGGTATTGAACACATCCCATGCTCTTGTGAGACCTCCAAGAGCAATGAGAGTGAGCTCCCTGTCAACAATAATTTCTCCAATAGATAGAAGGTCATTCTTGATTTCAGTAATCCTCATGAAGTAGGATTGGATAGACTCCTCTTTATCCATTTTGATGTCCTTCAACTTGTTCTTGAGAAAGAGGATTTGATTTTCATTGTTTACTTTGAACATATCAACCAGCTTATCATACATCACCTTAGATGTTCCCAAATCAGAAATATAAGCAACCAAATGATTTTGAATGGACTCTGTTGTTGCAAAAAATGTCTAGGCACCTCGACAACGGCTCAGATTAGGCGCTGTCACCCTGATCCCCAATCTCTCTATCTAAGCTGTCTCCTTGCAAGCTAAGGGAGGTAGACCCTAATGAAAATGAAGAAAAAGAACTAGTTGGAGATCAACCAATTCAGGAGACACAACTAGACAACCAAATACTTGTTAAGATTTACGAGATTTTACAGATCCAATTAGATTTGAAGCTTTAAAACCAGTGCCTTGTGGAGTCAAAATATCCTGTTATAAATTAAAGTCAAGTATCTGATATGTAATTGCTGCTATGAAAAATCAATCAACCACAATGATATTCAATAAAACACCCTCACAATTAATCAAACTGGAAGATAGGTTCTTTTCGATTCAACATTCGATAAACACCTTCGTAATTATGCATTAGCAATGTTCGATAAAAACATGTAATTTATCATAACTTGAAATATTCCCAAAGTTAACTTAAACAATTAATTGCCAATTTCAAGTAATTTAACACCACAATTAAAACTCATTAGACGATCATCAACCAACGCTAAGCATAAAATACTTCGAACCAACAATTTAAATTCGAAACAAAATATTATCATGAGGATACCATCAAATTTAAATGCATTAGCAATGTTCGATAAAAACATGTAATTTATCATAACTTGAAATATTCCCAAAGTTAACTTAAACAATTAATTGCCAATTTCAAGTAATTTAACACCACAATTAAAACTTATTAGACGATCATCAACCAACGCTAAGCATAAAATACTTCGAACCAACAATTTAAATTCGAAACAAAATATTATCATGAGGATACCATCAAATTTAAATGCCAGATACTTCCAATATTTCCAAATTTATGATATTCCAAATAATTCTAATTCAGAAACCTATAGTCAAACTTTAGATAGAAAATTAAAGCTTAATTTGACCATGTAAATTATTATTATTATTATTTTTTTTAATTTAAATAATTTTTTTGAGAATTTTCTAAATTTTTTATATATTTTTTATATTTTCCTTTTAAAATCTAAAATTAATATCTAAAGCAAACATATATACAACTAAAGCTAAAAAATGAAAAAAAGTTAAGAATTTTGGAATTTTTTATTTTTATATTTTCTTTTTAAAATCTAAAAGTTAAAACAAAAATATATGCACAACTAAAACTAAAGTTCTACACAATGAAAAAATTAAAAAATTTTGAACATTTTATTTTTTTATAGTTTCTAAAAATTAAACTAAAAGAATTGAAATACTAAAAATAAAAATTAAACTAACTTTAAAAAAAAATCAAAAAAAGCTAAAACAAATAAAGGTAGGCTAAAACTAACGCTAAAAATAAAATTAAAAAAAAGGTTAAGAATTTTGGATTTTTTATTTTATAATTTTTTATTTTTTAAAAATTTATCTAAAACTTAAAATTAATCTAAAACTAAAACTAAAGCCTAAAATTATTTTCTTTTTTAATTTTTATTTATTAAAAAAAAAAAAAACACTATGGACAAAAATAACAAAATTAAAATCTAAAGTTAGAATTTAAAAGATTAAACTAAGACTAAAAATTTAAACTAAAAGAAATATCTACGACTAACACTAACGCTAAAACCAACTATACTTTTTTTTTTTGGGTGCAGGCACAGCCGTACGGATCGTACGGACGACAGAGAGAAAGATAAATCTGCTGGTCGAATGGACGCCGTGAGGGCAGAGGATGAAATGATAGGCGGATGCGGACATCGTGGAGGAGAAAGGAGCTAAGGGTTTGCAGGATTGATAGCGTATGGACAATTTCAGTAGAGATGGATTGTGTTGGATGAAGATGGCAGAAAGCAGAGGTATCAGCAAGGACAAGGAATGATTATCTCAGGGAAATCCAGTACACATGAAATCCCTTCTCACCCAGCGTTTGAAATTTTGCCAAATATAACTCAGATTTTTTAAAATACTGATTTAGATGCACCTGAGATTTTCTCTTTGCAGGAGAATTAAGGCCAGATCTGGGAACAAAACCGATCTTAAGGCCAGATCTTACCCTTCGGGGCTTGATCTAGCTCAGATCTAAAAGAAAATTCTGAAAAACGACCTGTAAATCTGCACAAAACCAGATCAGATCCGAAGCTATACAAAAATAAACCTTCAAATCCTAAAAGTAAATACAAATTCACAATGCTAATTTACAGATTTGAGGCCCTCTTGGCCAGATTTAAAACAGTTTAGCACAATTTAGAAAATAAAAATTTAAGAGAGAGACACAAGCCTAATAAGTAACCCTGTAAAAAACAGAATTTAAGGTAAGCCTGGGGATTTAGATCCGGAGGGCTCTTCAGATCTTATCTCCTGGGAGTTAGCTAGTCCAAACTAGGACTTCCCCAAACGCCCAGTTCTAAATCCAGAAAATTTCTGCAAACTTAAAGTTAAACTGTCAGATTAATAGAGAAATAGTGATAAAACATAAAAATTTTAAGAGCTAGAGATAACTGTTAGCTCGATCCAATTAATACTCTTACCCTAGATCCAGTAACCTAGGCAAGATACCTGTACCCAAAATTACTCTACAAGAGCCATTAATTAGCTATCCATTAGAATAATTATCAGCAGAATATTAAGAACAAGTTTACCATAAAATGCTGAAGAGGAACACCACCATCAAAATAAAACCCCAAAGTCTTCATTTGTATTATTCTAGAAAATATTACAGGAGAGCTTCAAGAGCGAGTGCACGATCCAGAGATCGGATGATTGAAACACTGACAAAGACCTGTAATTTATAAGATAAAATCTCCAACGGCTAGTTCAGTTGATCCATGTCAAAGTAATCTCGATCGTCGAAAAGATTTGATCATCTTTTAATCTGGATAGTCAAAATTATAATTTTGAGGAAATTCGAATTTATCATTTAATTTATTTTTAATTAACTCAAAAATAATATTTTTGAGTTAATTACCTCAAAATTTTGACTTTGACTTAACCACCTAGGCATAAGGGTCCAAAATTTCTTGAAATTCTCAATATTCCCTTGGCCTGGGACCTTTAAAAATTTATTTTTTAAGGACCAACGAATTTTGTCTTTGAAGAATTTTAACTCACCTAGGACTTAAAATTAATTAAATTTCTGGCTTAGGATTTTTTAATTAATTTGGCCAGAAAATTTAATTAATTCACTGAGAGGGGATTTAATTATTTTTTCCAACCCTATTTACATAAGATAAATACATTTAGACACATAAAGGGGGATACCTATTCGTATAGACCCTCAAATAGGTACCCAGTTCTGCGACTCAAAACATGATCTAGTAGACCAAGCAGCTTGTAATAAAATAATCTAGCCAATTAGCTAGGATTATTCCCAAACTACTTTTACAAAGACTCGATAAAAAACACTAGGACTCATTTAGCATCTTGATGACAAAATCCATCCTAGCTTTGGGGTTAAGTTGGAGGGGAAAATTCAGCCGATCACTTGTGTCGAAAAACACAAGCAAATTAGTGAGACAAAAAACCTCCTAGGATAGAAATCGTCACCAACATACTAGGCTTACCTAGGTTGTTACGTACATGGTGGTCTTATTTAGATCATTTACATCATAAACATGCAGAATGGGTTTACATCGTTCATAAAACTGTCGGCTGTCGATGGAATCTAAATGGCATGAACACGTTGAACATGATGAATCCCATTTGAAAAAATGGGGGTGTACTGCTACGGGGTCGTTGACGAAGTGTGGTCAACATCTGCCTCTACTTGGGGACACGTTGCTTCATCGGAGGAATGTGAGAATCCAGAATCTGTATCCAAGCAACACACAAAATTACTTAAGTAGCGTCCATCCAAATATCATCATATAACATTAAGCGCATGAAAAAATAGAAGCTCTTCTTTCATTTATTATTCTACTTAACATGAAAAGTAAATTTGCTCTAACCACAAAATGAAATGCTGAAATAACAATGTGTAAGGTTAAAGATACAATACAAAGGATGCCCTGTGGCATCAGATGTGCTCAATATAGTGCATGCTGAGCATTTTCTTGCTTTCAGGAAAGTCGGTAGGCTGCTTTTCAGATGTGCCATGTCCAATCTTGCATATTGTAGGACTGTCTTATCCGAATGTCAAGCTGCTCTCGGCCATCAGACGAATCAAACTGCTTACTTCTTCTTTTCTGCTTTTTTCTCTTCTTCTTAGTGGGCTGTGATGTCAATAATGAGACTTTCTTGTCCTTATCTTGAAAATGCTTGTACAAAACATCTGATGAACCTGGAGTGTGACCAGTGTTATTCTGAATATACTCTGTTAAAGGTGACACATAAGCTTGGTCTTTCTTAATGTTCTTTGTAACCATAGTTAATTTTTCCTTAATGGGAAAAGTGACCTCTGTGTGATGAGATGGAAATTGCTTCAGCAAATTGGGAGGCCTATGATCTGTTGACAAATCTGACTTGGGTTGGAAATTCTGCATGTGTGATCTTTACATTTTTTCCATCTTATTCAGAATAATAGTCATTTGATTAGAATGCTTAACATTTACAACACTAATTTCCTTCGCATGACTCTCTTCAATCGTCAACAATTTGTGTTTCATGTTTTTTATTGCTTCGTCATTATCCGCTTTCATGGCCATGAAGAAATTTTGCATACAGTTCATCTCCTTCTCATGATTTGCTTCCATGATCGTCATTTCCTTGATATGTTTTTCTTCCATGGCAATTATTTTATTGGAGTGATTGAATTCCATGATTGTTATCTTTTCCTCCAAGGCCAATAACTTGCTCTGCATAGAACCAATTTCCCTGGCGTGATCCGCTATTATTTTTTCTTGTTTAAGTTCCATATTTTTAATGATTTGAGCCTGGTTGGCCTCCATATTTTTGATTACCTGAGCTTGATTTCGCTGTATATCCTTAACCATCTGAATCAATTCGTTAACAAGATGCTTATCGTTGTTAACACTGATTTGACAACTTGTTTCTGCTTCACCACTATCATGGATTTGTGCTGTCGTGGTACAAGTGGATTCATCCTGAGAACTGTCTGGAAATCTCCTGCTGATAGTTGAGTTCTCTACAAGATCACTTTCATTTCTTTGCATAGTACTAGGGGCACAAGGCGAGTCCGCTTGTTTTATATATTTATCTTTAAAAGCATTGATGATGTGTTGTAAACAATACTCCTCAGGACAATTTCGAAACCAATCGATAGCATCACCTTTTAAGGAATAGCCAAAGATACGTATCTTGACATCTTCATGATTATATTGTGAAGGACGACAATATTTTTTTATTATAAAAGTGATTGTCGATAGATGTTCTAGAGCAATGGCTGCATTACCACCTGAGAAAAAAGGCAGTTTAGGAATGGCCTCTTTCGATATGTCATGAAAGGTGTTATCCATGATGACCTGCTTAAAGGCTAAGTGGATGCTAGAGAAAGAGATCCGTGTTCAAGAATAGTCAAGAGGTCCTCAAGAAGCGAGCTTCTTAGCAGGAACTCTTGTAAGAAATGAAAGAATTGGAGTCGCCACTTGAACATGAACCTAATTCTAAAACAGAAGAAATAGTCGAGAGAAGTAGATGGATATCACGGAGGGATTCTTTTCTGGGAGTAAATAGATGAATAAGTGGAGTCGCCACCCAAACAAGAAGCCAACCGAAATGTCCAGGTGCTAAAGGTGCAAATGATGAAATGAGGAAAGGTACGATGATGAAATGATGAAGAGATGAAATGACGCCAGAAAATGCTATGTCGTGTGACAGGCTAATGAATGGCGAAAGAAGATTAGAAGATTAGAAAATGTCGTTAAGACCAAGGACAGAAGAACTCTATCCACGGCAACGACGCCAAAAAATGTTGTTGCACAAAATGTCTAGGCACCGCGACAACGACTCAGATCGGGGGCTATCACTCTGATCCCCAATCTCTCTATCTAAGCTGTCTCCTTGCAAGCTAAGGGAGGTAGACCCTAATGAAAATGAAGAAAGAGCACTGGTTGGAGATCAACCAATTCAGGAGACACAGCGAGACAACCAAATACTTGTTAAGATTTACGAGATTTTACAGATCCAATTAGATTTGAAGCTTTAAAACTAGTGCCTTGTGGAGTCAAAATATCCTGTTATAAATTAAAGTCAAGTATCTGATATGTAATTGCTGCTATGAAAAATCAATAAACCACAATGATATTCAATAAAACACCCTCACAATTAATCAAACTGGAAGATAGGTTCTTTTCGATTCAACATTCGATAAACACCTTCGTAATTATGCATTAGCAATGTTCGATAAAAACATGTAATTTATCATAACTTGAAATATTCCCAAAGTTAACTTAAACAATTAATTTTATTTTATAATTTTTTATTTTTTAAAAATCTATCTAAAACTTAAAATTAGTCTAAAACTAAAACTAAAGCCTAAAATTATTTTCTTTTTTAATTTTTAATTTTTATTTCTTTTAAAAATAAAAAAAAATAAAACTAAAACTATGGACAAAAATAACAAAATTAAAATCTAAAGTTAAAATTTAAAAGATTAAACTAAGACTAAAAATTTAAACTAAAAGAAATATCTACGACTAACACTAATGCTAAAACCAACTGTAATTTTTGTTTGTTTGTTTGTTTGTTTGTTGTGCAGGCACAGCCGTATGGATCCATATGGATCGTATGGACGACAGAGAGAAAGATAAATCTGCTGGTCGAATGGATGCCGTGAGGGCAGAGGATGAAATAGGAGAAATAGGCGGATGCGGACAACGTGGAGGAGAAAGGAGCTGAGGGTTTGCAGGATTGACAACGTACGGACAATTTCAGTAGAGATGGATTGTGCTAGATGAAGATGGCAGAAAGCAGAGGTATCAACAAGGGCAAGGAATGATTATCTCAGGGAAATCCAGTACACATGAAATCCCTTCTCACCCAACATTTAAAATTTTGCCAAATATAACTCAGATTTTTTAAAATACTGATTTAGATGCACTTGATATTTTCTCTTTGCAGCAGAATTATGCCCAGATCTGGGAACAAAACCGATCTTAAGGCCAGATCTTACACTCTGGGGCTTGATCTAGCTCAGATCTAAAAGAAAATTCTGAAAAACGCCCTGTAAATCTGCACAAAACCAGATCAGATCCGAAGCTATACAAAAATAAATCCTCAAATCCTAAAAGTAAATACAAATTCACAATGCTAATTTACAGATGTGAGGCCCTCTTGGCCAGATTTAAAACAGTCAGCACAATTTAGAAAATAAAAATTTAAGAGAGAGGCACAAGCCCAATGAAGAACCCTATAAAAAACGGAATTTAAGGTAAGCCCGAAGAATTAGATCCGGAGGGCTTTTCAGATCTTATCTCCTGGGAGTCAGCTGGCCCAAACTAGGACTTCCCCAAACGCCCAGTTCTAAATCCGGAAAATTTTTGCAAATTTAAAGTTAAACTGTCAGATTAATAGAGAAATAGTGATAAAACATAAAATTTTTAAGAGCTAGAGATAACAGTTAGCTCGATCCAATTAATATTCTTACCCTAGATCCAGTAACCTGGGCAAGATACCTGTACCCAAAATTACTCTACAAGAGCCATTAATCAACAATCCATTAAAATAATTACCAGCATAATATTAAGAACAAGTTTACCATAAAATGCTGAAGAGGAACACCACCATCAAAATAAAACCCCAAAGTCTTTGTTTGAATTATTCCAGAAAATATTACAGGACAGCTTCAAGAGCGAGTGCACGATCCAAAGATCGAATGATTGAAACACTGACAAAGGCCTCTAATTTATAAGATAAAATCTCTAATGGCTAATTTAGTTGATCCATGTCAAAGTAATCTCGACCGTCGAAGAAATTTGATCATCTTTTAATCTGGACCGTCGAAATTATACTTTTGAGGAAATTCGAATTTATCATTTAATTTATTTTTAATTAACTCAAAAATAATATTTTTGAGTTAATTACCTCAAAATTTTGACTTTGACTTAACCATCTAGGCCCAAGGGTCCAAAATTTCTTGAAATTCTCAATATTCCCTTGGCCTGGGACCTTTAAAAATTTATTTTTTAAGGACCAACGAATTTTGCCTTTGAAGAATTTTAACTCACCTAGGACTTAAAATTAAATTTCTGGCTTAGGATTTTTTAATTAATTTGGCCAGAAAATTTAATTAATTCACTGAGAGGGGATTTAATTATTTTTTCCAACCCTATTTACATAAGATAAATACATTTAGACACATAAAGGGGGAATACCCATTTGTATAGACCCTCAAATAGGTACCCAATTCTACGACTCAAAACATGATCTAGTAGACCAATAGACCAAGCAGCTTGTAATAAAATAATCTAGCCAATTAGCTAGGATTATTCCCAAACTAATTTTACAAAGACTCGATAGAAAACACTAGGACTCACTTAGCATCTTGATGACAAAATCCATCCTAGCTTTGGGGTGAAGTTGGAGGGGAAAACTCTGCCGATCACTTGTGTCAAAAAACACAAGCAAATCAGTGAGACAAAAAACCTCCTAGGATAGAAATCGTCACCAACATACTAGGCTTACCTAGGTTGTTACGTACATAGTGGTCTTACTTAGATCATTTACATCATAAACATGCAGAATGGGTTTACATCGTTCATAAAACTGTCGGCTGTCGATGGAATCTGAATGGCACGAACACGTCGAACATGATGAATCCCATTTGAACAAATGGGGGTGTACTGCTGTGGGGTCGTTGACAAAGTGTGGTCAACATCTGGCTTTACTTGGGGACACGTTGCTTCATTAGAGGAATGTGAGAATCCAGAATCTGTATCCAAGCAACACACAAAATTACATAAGTAGCGTCCATCCAAATATCATCATATAATGTTCTATGCTTAGCACAATTACTTTAATGTTCCTTAAGTAGCCCAATAGCAGTTTCAGTTTAGATTTCCAGTAGCGATCACATTAATCATTAATCACATTGACAGTAAAAGTAGATAGAACATGAAACAAAACGCAGAAGACAAGTCAAGACAAGAGGACACTAGATTTGGCGAATGCTAGGGAAAAAACCCAATTTGGGGAAAACCCTTTGATCAATTCTTCTTATTATTATATCAAAAGTTCAGCAGAGAGAGAGAGTACAAAAGTCAAATTGACTTGCCCAATTCAAAGTGAAAACAACCCTGTCAATTTCTACAGTCAATTGCAGTCAAATTTCAGCCTAAACCAGAAAGTCAACGCTGGTCAAATTAGCAATAAATCATCCTCAAAACAACTCGGTCTTCCCCAGTCAAACTCAACCTGATCAGGAGTTCAAAGTCAACCCAAAACAACTTAGTCAAACTTGGTCAAAGGAGAGAGAAAACTGCTGTAATTTTCTGCGGTCAAACTACAGTCAGTGCTGGTCAAACTGCCTAGATTCCCTCGATTTCTGTGCCCATTAACTTAGACTTCAAAGATCGAACTCCCGACGCAAAAATTGCAGTCAAACTTGGTCAACGCACCCCTAGTTAACGTTGGTCAAACCTGCAACAAAATTCTGAAATTTCGGCCTGCAATTTGTCCTCCTTGCCAAACGTGTGAGAGAAAATATCCGCTCAATAGTTGTATGACCCAATCAGATGAGTAGAGAGAAGAATGTGTGAGTGATGATGATGCCAAATGAGGTGTGAGGTCACTTGTATTTATACAATTCGATGTGGGTAAAAAGACACGTCCATTGGTGTTCTTGAGCCTACATGATGATGTGGCCGACTTGAACAATTTGCACATGTGTTGGCATAAATTCAAAATCATACTTCTGCTTGTCCAAATGAGATGATCTTTATATCAATTTTGGACCTCTCGAAAAGAGGAATTTAATGCAGTCATCATCTCCATCAAATGAGTTGTCTTAAGGTGGAATTTGGCCATAGTTGCCAATTTTAACACCAGGGCAAAACCCACAAGGGGAAAACCAAGAAATCGTTACTTATGGGAGAGAGTTCAAATTTTATGAATACATCCAAAAACAAGACATCAAGATAACATCTAACCAGAAACAAGAGCTTCCAAGCCTCTCCTTCATCCTTCTGAAATTTCGACCCTCCTCTCCTCTTTTTCCTTTGTAGGAAAATAGATAATCAAGACAAAAGTTGATATCCAAATGAGAAGGAGAGGTCTCTTATTTATAGACTTTGCAAGGGGGTTGAATAGGTGCCTTCAAGGGGCCCAACCGACTTTAATAATAGGAGGCTGACTTGAGCAATTAAGGAGGCGTAATATAAATTCAAATTTTTCTATTTCTTCACATGATGAAAACACTGACCATGGCTACCATATTTCCAACAAATTCTTATGGAATCCAATTTGGCTCAAGGGTGGCTGGCTGTAAGAAAGTCACAGTGCAACTGAGCCTATGGTTGGGTGGAGTGTGGTTGTCCATCAGATTAGAGGACTATGAGATTAGAGGACACTATCATTTCCTTTATAAGGACTCAGGGAGCTCCCTCTCTTCTTACTTTTAGCATCAAGACCAAATACGCTTAGCCCTCTTCATCAGGGAGAACTTTTTCCATAGATCTCAGCGCTTGCATGCTATGCCCTACCATGGGATGACTAGACTGATCACCTCCCTTGTTGATCTATTAGATTGGAGATGCAAATGATAGGCTAAGTTCCAGAGTACACCAGACAGTAGAATGGCGATACCATAGGTTTCTCCTCAGCCTCCCCCTTAGGGAGGCCAACCAATATTATCGAGACCACCTTAGCGGTACCAGTCCATACATCAAGCCACACTCTTAGAATGGTAGAGAGATTAGCTCCAAAATGTCTCAGAGTAGAGTACCACTTGTTCGTTAGACTGCCTCCTAGTCCCAACGGAGCAACCAAAGATCCATTCAGAGTTTCCTTATTTTGACCTTAGATGGTAGTAGTATCCCTTACTCATATGTTTCCCCTCGGATCATACAACCAGACCCCCCGATGGTTCCATAGGACTTCGACAGAAAACCAATGTCGTGTTCGTCCCCTTCGCCCTTGGCCTTTGTACTTGGGAGATTTGGACATCATCAACTGCATCGTCTGATCTTTCTCTCTCTCTTACTTTCTCACTCTTGACATGTTATTGAGTTTTCCAAATCTCACTTAGTATTTAGTATTTTGTAACACTGTACCTTTGTCACAACTTTATACATTTATACGTTTATGTTTTGATGTTATACCTATGTAGGTTACTTTCTTCATATTATTTGCGACATTTCTAGGAGTTGCATTTGCAATTTCGTATTTTATTCATTTTAGTTGTACTTTTCAATTCCATTGACCTACTTCTGTGGGATTTTATCAAATAGTAAGATAATAATCTTATCTCCCTTCTTCAATTTCAGCGGAAGCTTTGTTGGAAATACTGAGAGGGGGGTGAATCAATATTTCTTTCCAATTGTTATTTTTACCAGTTAGATCACTTATAATTAAAGCACAAAATGAACAATAAGAATATATTCTTTTATTATATTCTTCAGAAAAATAGATACAATAAAATATGTACAATAGGTGTAGGGCTCCAACCCTAGACGAAGACACCGATCTTCAATCATCCAGGCTCCAACCTGTTGCCAAGCACCAACTTGGACTATTGTGAGGCTCCGACCTCTAGGGCTTCGACCCTATCTATCCAAGGCACCAACCTTGTGTTTAGAGGCTCCAACCCCAAGGGCACCAACCCTTCTTTGGTTCAGGCTCCAACTTGGATTCTTGAGGACACCGATCCTCTAGGGCTCCAACCCTATCTTCCAAGGCACCGACCTTGTCTCTATGAGGCTCCAACCTCTTGGGCTCCAAACTTTAACTTCACTTCGTCAAAATATGTTTGGTTATTCTTCACGGCTCCCAAAGTCTTCTTCAACGAGCCCTGTGAATCTTCAACAATGCCATCACTTAGTCTCCACGTCACCTTCATCAATGACAACCTAGTCCTCTTAGAAGGTGTCACCACTGCTCTTCATATTACCCAAACAAAGATCTCCAAAAGTCACCTCATGATGACATCAACGATGCATCATGATCTTCAATGTTATTTCCAAGATCACTTAAGGCTTGTCAACAAAATATCTTCAATCTTCTTCAAGGTCACTCCACATAGTCTTCTTAGTCTTATCTTCAAGTCTTCTTCACTGTTTTTCTTTTCTATTATACTTCTGCTTCACTAATCTCCCTTGATCTCGAAATACTGTCCTCGATAAGTTGTTCTTCAAGAATGTCTTCAATATGTTTAAGAGTGCCTTTGATTCTGCTCCAAGGTACCTTCTGAAATAGTTCAAGCCTCTTTTAGATCAAGGTCTGTAATTCCGATTTCTTTGTCCAATTTTGAATGACAACCCACCACAGATATAAGGTCTGAGACTTGATGAGATACTAAGTTTAGGCTCCCAGCATATTTTAACCAAACAATTAAGCTCTCAATATCTTATTGGCCTCCTTAAAAAGTCAAACAGTCCACACTGTGGTCTCCTGCAATTTTTGGATTCTTGTTGTATGCCTTCATGGAATTTTTGGATTCCTGAAGTGTCCCTTCCTGCAATTTTCGGATTCCTAAGTGTACCTTCCTGCAATTTTCAGATTTATGATGTGTGCCTTCCTGCAATACGGGTTGTAAAGCTGCTACAGGTAATTGAATTCAGGTCAGCACAGGTCCGAGGGTATATATATGTGAGGGACTGTCCCACAATTCTATGAACTTTAAACCAAGCTGCCCATTGTTCTAAACTGAGGTTCAAAATAACTGTCCTGTCCAACAAATCTGTGATCTGAACTATGTATTTAGCTTTGAATGACAAAAGATCAGCCCAAACAATTAATCATTTTCAGCCTCTATGTCTTCTCTCCTCGGTGCTGTTCCTTGCTGTATATAACTCTGAATTTCTTGACCGAAAATTGATCATGGAAATGAATTCTGAAACCTTTTTTATATTGATTTCGGCCTTTAAAGAGAGGACGTGACCGTTGGAGATGAGAGCCGACATATGTATGTTAACTCAGGTCGGCTATATAAAACATATATTTTTCTAAACTTAAAAATTCATTATCTCACAAACTACTAGGAGTTTCGGGACAAATAAGGGCTTGTTGGAAAGGAATAGTTATGCTCTAAAAGATGGTGTACGAATCATATTAAGAGGCTGCCTCTGAGGTAGTGAAAAACATTTTTTTTAACGTGACTGATCATTAATTAGTACAAAAAGTGATGGACAACAAGAGGTCATTGGGTCTTCTTCATTTTTATGACTCCAACTATGTCTTTATATTACTTCCACATCATCATGAGGTCCAGAAAGGAGTGTATCATCCATGTCATCACATAAATGGTGCAGTGATATGTTATGCAGCCTTTATTAATTTGTTATTGGGGAAAGTTCCAAAGTAGTCTTTCAGCCATGTCATCAAGACCATTATCAAGTATGGTCATTCAAGAGTATGATGTCATCACTTGTATGGCTTCATCAAGTATAGTCCTCCACATCAAGGGTAAGGACATCATCCAGGTTCTAGGCTTCTTCACGAGATTATGGTACCATCATGGACATCTAGGGAATTATGATCAATAGGCATTTAAGACAAGATTTCTTCATAGACTTTGACATCATCATTAATGGTATCCTAGTCAGAGTCATGGCATCATCATTTGGAACCAGGCATTTCAAGAATATTGACATCACAATCAATGACATATTGACATCAATGACAACCTTGACTAACAATCTCCCCCTTTGTCATTGATGGCAATATCCAACATTCTCTCCCCATTTGACATCAATGGCAAACGGGGTGCCCAACTACTCCCCCTATCAAACTGCTTCTCTTCATCATATTTTCTTCGTCAATAATAGTTCATAGGTATGTTGCTCTCGTTGTCATGGTGCTCTTCAATGAACTTGCTCCCCCTAAGCCTTTGCATATCTTCATGTACATGGTCAATCGATTGCCCCTGCCTGCATAACCTCTGCTAGCACTGTTTTTTCCTTCGACAAGAAAGATTGCATCCTTTTGATCTAGTGGAAAACATCTTCAACAATGGTGCATTGGGTGAGTAATAGATCATGTTCTTCAATGGAAATGATCTTTCAAGATTGTCCATACGTGATTCATCAACAGTTGGATAGTTTCAGCAAGGATAGTTAAGAATCACAAGCTCCCTTTAACAATATGCATGGTCTCCTTTTTGGCAGTCTCATCATCAAAACTTGAAATATCAAGGATGAATTCATCAAGTCAACAACATGTGTTGTTGGCTGAAGTGTTCAAGGGACTTCCGGATTCAACTTGCTTCCTTCTCCATACTTGTGTAACTTTTTTCTTTGGCATGGTTCTAGCTTGTGTAGAGGCCCAAGTCAAGTTACAATCACGTGCCATATGTCCAATGTTATGGAAATTGAAGCACTCTATCTTGTTCATGAATAAGAAATCATGACTTCTTCTTGCAAAATTGCTTCGAGGAGATTGATGGGGACCATTATATTTGTCTTTGTGATATGCCCTACAATCTTTTGCCACATGTCCAAAGTTTGTACAAGAATAGCAATATCCAAGAAATATACTTTGGTACCTGGGAGATGAAGAGTTCCTTGAAGTACTTTTGAAGTCTTTTTGCCTTGGGATTCTTTGATGATATTCATTGCCTTTTGTATTCTTGACACCATATGCAAGTCTCCTTGGAGTAGAATTTCTTCCGTTGTTGTCTTGATTCTTCTCCTTGCCTTTGTTGGAACTGGGAGCATCAACATTTCTTTCTAGGTTCCTCACATCTTTGTTGTTTGAATCATTCTTGCTTGAGGATTCACCTGCATAGCCAAGACCTGATTTATCAAGGGGAGACCTTTGCTGACTTAGGATCTCATCTAGGGATTGAGAGCTTTTCATGTTTTTATTCAGCAATTCAACTTCCTTTTCAAGAAGGACAATTTCTCCTTTCAACTTTTCACAATCTTCATCTTTCATAAGTAGTTGCTTCTTCATTTCTTCCACCATCCTTGTTGCTTCATGTGCTTCGATTTTAAGGGAGATGATATTTGATTTCATTATGAAGACTTCTTCATTCTCCTTTGCTAGACTGCTCTCCATTTCTTCTTTTATTCTTGTAGCTTCCCATGTTTCGGCCTTGAAAAGGTTGATGTCTGATTTTAGTTTCAAAATTTCTTCATCCTTTTTGTGTAGTTGGCATATCATGGTGTTTCTCTCCTTTTCTGCTTCATTGACTTGTCTTTCTATGAATGCCCAAGTTTCCATCACCTTCTCAGCTCCTTGCGTTTGTTTCCTTGCTTCTTCTAGTTGAGATTTAAGAGAGGAGACCTCTTCCTTGTATTGACCAATCTCTGCTTCAAGATTGTTCAAGGTCTTAAGTCTTTGTTCAAGGTGGCTTGACAAAGTTTCTTCCCTTTTCTTTGCCTTATCCAATTGAATTGTTATAGATATGACTTCTTCATGATGCTTTATTTTGTTTTGATGAAATTCCTCTTTAAGTTTGGCGAGCTCCTCTTCTCTTTCTTGTATTTGAAGCTTGACAAAGTCAACTTCCTTCCTTGTCTTGTCTTGGTTACCATCTTGCATTTTCTTCTTAAGTTCCTCATTTTCCTTTTTCAAACTGTTAATCTCTTCCATGGAAGCCATAAGTTTATTCAGGAGATCTTCTTCAAAGTCTTCTTTATTCTCTTCATCTTCTAGGTCTTCTTTAGCCTTGTTGTCATCTCTCTTATCTTCAGCTTCCTTGACGAATTATGGACTTCTTTCTTGTTTTCCATCATCTTCTTGACTAGAGATCATTGTCAACGCTCCTTTTGAGTGAAGATCATGAAGTTTGTCCCATATGACTTTTGCTGACGAACATTTTTCAAAATTGGCCTTCATAGAATTTGTTAACCCATTCAAAATTGCCTTCATTGCTCTTGTATTGTACTCCTTGGAATCTTCGTCCATCGTGTCATTAGTAATCACTGATTTCCAAACTTCAATTCCTTGAGTCTTCAAGAAATTCCTCATTCTTGCCACCCATATATCAAAATTTCCATTGAACAATGGAGCCTTCGCAAATTGATTTACTTCAATTTCAATGGTTGAAGAAGACACATCTTTAGGAGGATTGGAGACTTTCTTCCTTGGCTTTGCCATTTGTGTTCTAATGATCAACCTTCAAGCTGTTAGGCTTTGAGTGAAGGTACTGGCTCTGATACCAATTGTTGGAAACACTGAGAGGGGGGTGAATCAACATTTCTTTCCAATTGTTATTTTTACCAGTTAGATCACTTATAATTAGAACACAAAATGAACAATAAGAATATATTCTTTTATTATATTCTTCAATAAAATAGATACAATAAAATATGTACAAGAGGTGTAGGGCTCCAACCCTAGACGAAGACACCGACCTTCAATCTTCCAGGCTCCAACCTGTTGCCAAGCACCAACTTGGACTATTGTGAGGCTCCGACCTCTAGGACTTCGACCCTATCTATCCAAGGCACCAACCTTGTGTTTAGAGGCTCCAACCCCAAGGGCACCAACCCTTCTTTTGTTAGGCCTCAATCACAACCCTCACTAGCCCATATGACCAGGGGCTAGGGCTAAAACTTCAATCCCCAAACTGCTCTAGGGCTAAAACTTCAATCCCCAAATTTAACAAAACTTAATTTGATCAGCGATGCATCATGATCTTCAATGTTCTCAACAAAATATCTTCAATCTTCTTCAAGGTCACTCCACATAGTCTTCTTAGTCTTATCTTCAAGTCTTCTTCACTGTTTTTCTTTTCTGTTATACTTCTGCTTCACTAATCCCCCTTGATCCCGAAATACTGTCTTTGATAAGTTGTTCTTCAAGAATGTCTTCAATATGTTTAAGAGTGCCTTTGATTCTGCTCCAAGGTACCTTCTAAAATATTTCAAGCCTCTCTTAAATGAAGGTCTTTAATTCCGATTTCCTTGTCCAATTTTGAATGACAACCCACCACAGATATAAGGTCTGAGACTTGATGAGATACTAAGTTTGAGCTCCCAGCATATTTTAACCAAACAATTAAGCTCTCAATATCTTATCGGCCTCCTTAAAAAGTCAAACAGTCCACACTGTGGTCTCCTGCAATTTTTGGATTCTTGTTGTATGCCTTCATGGAATTTTCAGATTCCTGAAGTGTCCCTTCCTGCAATTTTCGGATTCCTGAAGTGTGCCTTCCTGCAATTTTCAGATTTCTGAGGTGTGCCTTCCTGCAATACGGGTTGTAAAGCTGCTACAGGTAATTGAATTCAGGTCAGCACAGGTCCGAGGGCATATATATGTGAGGGACTGTCCCACAATTCTATGAACTTTAAACCAAGCTGCCCACTGTTCTAAACTGAGGTTCAAAATAACTGTCCTGTCCAACAAATCTGTGATCTGAACTATGTATTTAGCTTTGAATGACAAAAGATCAGCCCAAACAATTAATCATTTTCAGCCTCTATGTCTTCTCTCCTCGGTGCTGTTCCTTGCTGTATATAACTCTGAATTTCTTGACAGAAAATTGATCATGGAAATGAATTCTGAAACCTTATTTATATTGATTTCGGCCTTTAAAGAGAGGACGTGACTGTTGGAGATGAGATCCGACATATGTATGATAACTCAGGTCGGCTATATAAAACATATATTTTTCTAAACTTAAAAATTCATTATCTCACAAACTATTAGGAGTTTTGGGACAGATAAGGGCTTGTTGGAAAGGAAAAATTATTCTCTAAAAGATGTTGTACGAATCATATTGAGAGGCTGCCTCTAAGGTAGTGAAAAACATTTTTTTTAACGTGACTGATCATTAATTAGTGCAGAAGGTGATGGACAGCAAGAGGTCATTGGGTCTTTTTCATTTTTATGACTCCAACTATGTCTTTATATTACTTCCGAGGTCCAGAAAGGAGTGTATCATCCATGTCATCACATAAATGGTGCAGTGATATGTTATGCAGCCTTTATTAATTTGTTATTGGGGAAAGCTCCAAAGTAGTCTTTCAGCCATGTCATCAAGACCATTATCAAGTATGGTCATTTAAGAGTATGACGTCATCACTTGTATGGCTTCATCAAGTATAGTCCTCCACATCAAGGGTAAGGACATCATCCAGGTTCTAGGCTTCTTCACGAGATTATGGTACCATCATGGACATCTCGGGAATTATGATCAATAGGCATTTAAGACAAGATTTCTTCATAGACTTTGACATCATCATTAATGGTCTCCTAGTCAGAGTCATGGCATCATCATCTGGAACCAGGCATTTCAAGAATATTGACATCACAATCAATGCCATATTGACATCAATGACAACCTTGACTAACAAGTTTAAAAACAATTTCGATAAGTTTATTTCTCTTTCTTGAATGGAATCTATATGTGTGTGTGTGTGTGTGTTTACAGTTATATGGATAATGTTGTTAATGGGTTGCTGAGAGTGAATTTATTGATGAATTATGCCTTCTGTAATGATGCTTCGCCACTGGTTGTAATCTTCATAAGGATGGGTTTGTAATGCATAATTAGTTCTTTAAATAATGTTTACTTGTTATATTATGGATGTGTACTACCCTTTGTCATAAGAATTCATGATAGAAAGGTTGGAGCCTGGAGGATGTTAGTGGGTCTTAGACCAGAAGGCCGGTTCTATACCAACCTATGGGGATGAACTTTAATATGTAAATAAGGAAAGACTATCCAAGACAATTAAAACCGCCATGAAATTAAAAGCTTGTGTAAATTTCCGTTTTTCATGCAAGAAAAAAATCCTTAATTGTTAGAGTGAAGACTCAGAGGAAGGAGTCCTTACAAAACATCTAATGCAAAGGGTTAGAAAGTTTACTAGAGGGCTTGAAAGCCTTGAGTTATTAGAATTAAGGGGAGAGAGAGTTCACCTAGTTGTTAAATTTTAAGGTATTTAGCCATAGGGTCCCCTTTTGATTTCTTGAAAAAAGCTTAGTTCTAGTGAAGGGTTTGAGGAGTTTTGTAAGCATTACATGTTACTATGGACTTGAGTAACCCTTAGAATGAATTTGGGAAAGTACAAGCTTTGTTGGAGTCAGGTTCAACCATGGAGAATGTTGAAGTTATACTTTTGAGATTCTTGTAAAAACTATCAAATTTTGTTAAATTTGGGGATTGAAGTTTTAGCCCTAGCCCCTGGTCATATGGGCTAGTGAGGGTTGTGATTGAGGCCTAACAAAAAAAGAGGCTAATTGGTGGAAGCTTGATAAAGAACATATTTCCCAGTTATTCCAATTATTCGAATAATCAAGCATCTAGATTCATTCTGGAAGTGCTAGTGGGAGAATTGGGATGTTCTAGATAGTCGGATAGTTGGATACCTGAAAATCTTGGATTTTGTTGAGCAACATTAATGGAACTTTTAGGATGCTTTGGATATTTAGATATCCAGGCATCTATAACTTTATTATATTTCCGAGCAATGGAGAACTTTAGATGGTAGATAACTTGGATGGGTGGAACCACGAAATGGAGGAACCCTACCTATGACAACCCTGATGGCAAAGTTACACAGGGTATTTAAAATTTCAAAATTCTTTATAAGTCTACAATGAGGCGAAAAACCAAATACACAGAGCTAGATGCCAGTAGTGCAAACCACGTGGGGAACACGTGGAGCCACATAAGATGAACTTGAGGCCTTACAAGTAACTTAGGGTATGACAAGGTTGATGTTGTGACAAGTGATGTGGCACATGATGTGGCAGTGGATGGGGTGGTTACCATGTGACTAGTGATGTGGCAGTGGATGGGGAGGTTAACATGTGACTAGTGATGTGGCATGATGCCATGTCACTATTGAGGTTGCACAAAGGATATGTATGAGTGATGTGGCATGTGATGTAACATGGTAGTGCGAAAGAGTTGATGTGGCCTTTGTTGTGGCACATGATGTTGAGATTGGAAGTCCAGGAATATGGAATTTTGTTAAAATGCCTCTTTTAGGTTTTTTAAGATGTCAGAGGTTTCGAAATCTAGAAATTTGGATGAGTAGAATATTAACTCGTGTTGATTGTGCTAAGGGGACATGGTGATGATGTGGCTAAGAGGCATGACAATGTTGAGGTTGAGGCTAGGTGGCGTCCATTGATCCAAGTGGATATCAGTGGCCACCCACCTATTCCATTTGGACCCGCACCATCAATTCTTTCAGTCTTCACTGTCAGCACAACTTAATATTTTTAGCAGGTTTTCGGGTCCTGCACTCCCGGAGCTGTTTTGGGGACTTAATGATCTAGGTGTTGGAAATATTGAGAGGGGGGTGAATCAATATTTCTTTCCAATTGTTATTTTTACCAGTTAGATCACTTATATTTAGAACACAATATGAACAATAAGAGTAAATGCTTTTATGAATTTCTTCTTTACAATAAATCAAGTACAGTATATGTAGGGCTCCAACCCTAGATGAAGACACCAATCTTCAATTTCCTAGTCTCCAACCTGTATTTGCCAAGCACCGACTTGGACTTCCAAGGCTCCAACCTTGTCAATTCTGAGGCACCAACCTCAAGGGCTCCAACCCTATATTTGGAACAGGCTCCAACTTGGTCTCTTGAGGACTCCTATCCTCTAGGGCTCCAACCCTATCTTCTAAGGCACCGACCTTGACTCTATGAGGCTCCAACCTCTTGGGCTCTAACCCACAACTTCACTTCACCAAAATATCTTTGGTTATTCTTCACGGCTCCCAAAGTCTTCTTCAACGAGCCCTGACAATCTTTGCTTAGTCTTCATTGTAGTTTCCACATTACGTCATCAATGACAACCTTTCCTTCTTAGAAGGTGTCACCACTGCTCTTCATCGTACCCAAACAATTTCTCCAAGTTACCTCATGATGGTTTCAATGCATCATGGTCTAAAATAATGTCTCCAAGATCGGCTAAGACTTCTCAACAAGTTGTCTTCAAATGGCTCCAAGACAAATATACAAAGTCTTCTCCAATATGCTTTCACACTACTCTTAGAGTGTTCTTCAATAGGTTATCAAAACTTGAAGTGTCCTTCAATTACGCTTCAATCAAGGGTTTCCAAAATGTCTTCAAGGCCAATGTCTTCAAGGGAGTTTTCAATGTAGATTGTCAATCTTCTATATCTTCTTATGTCCAAAAACTCTTCACATATTCTTCTAGAGACACCTCAAGGTCTGGTCCAATGTTTGCTTCAGAAAAGTGTCAAAAACTGCTCTAGAAGTCTTCAATGGATTCTTGAAAGCTTGCTTCAAAGTGTCTGTTCTCGGAAACTGCCCTAAACAAGTTCACTTCTCAAGTTTTGCTCCAAACAATCCAAGGGTCTTCAACTCTGCTTCATAAAATGAATTCAAGATACTTCCTTGATATTTCTTTTAAGGATCAACTCAGGTCTATCAACAGATGCCCAAGGTATGCTCAAACTCCTAATTAAATAATAGGTTCCAAAGCATAACTTCTGGTTCCAATTCGACAATTGAATTTTTTTATTTACAATATCAGACTTCTCTGTAAAAAGGTGTGTGGCCTGTAGAATACACTGAGATCTGTAATGTGTGAATCAAGATTTGCAAGCTTTTTATGAGGTGTTCTGCAAAGATGTTTTTTTAATGAGCTATCACATGTCTTCAGGAAAAACCGAGCTTCGAATATTCTCAAATATGTCTGCAAAGATGAGTCACCTCAAATTAATTCGAGTTTTCTCAAAATTGTCACTTCAGTTTAATAAGCCATCACAGGTTTGGAGGTCCAAGATCTTAATTGGTAATTGTTCCTTGTTCAACGTTGAAAATTAACCCAACCAATGTTCTGCCTGATCTCGTCGGCCTCCTATCTTCGTTCTTCTTTTTATCTCTGAAATCTGCACCGAGTTGATGATAAAAATGGAGTGTTTGACATCTTATTTATACAGGTTTTGACCTATGATGAATAGACACGTCGGTTGGGTGAAAGATTATGAGCATACACAAGTCGGCTCAAGTCGGCTAGGCAAAAAATATATATTTTTCAACTTAAAAATTCAATTTCTCACAAACTATTGTGAGTTTGAGGGCAAGTAAGGGCTCGTTAGAAAGAGGAAAAATTCCTCTTTAAGATGGTGTGGATTCATTTGGAAAGGATGCCTCCAAGCTGTCCAAAATTATTTTTCTTTGTGACTGCTTCTGAAATCTTTAGTGTAGAAGATGATTAGGACAATATGGCTTCTTTGTTTTGCTTCTCCATTGTTTGTCTTCTCCATTATTTGGCTTCTTCATCATCATAGGAACATGTAGGACATCCACATCATCATGGTAATGTCCAGCAATGAGTGCATCACCCATGTCATCACATAATGGTGCAGTGATATATTATAGTGCAACATTATTAGGAGAACTCCAAAATAGTCTTCCAACCCTCAAATGATCTCCAACCATGATCATCATATGTCATCATCAAGTATCAAAGTGTATGACATCATCACATGACATCAAGAGTTAAGATCTAGATCATCAAGTGCATGCAACATTAGATCAAGGACTTCTTAGGGCTTCTTTCATTAGTGGTTTGACTTCTTCGTGATTTGACATCTTCATTGATGGCATGACATCATCATCTTGAACGAGACATCTCAAGAATATGGACATCTCGGTTAATGCCATATTGACATCAATGACAACCTTGACCAACACTAGGTGGATATTGGTGGCCACCCATCGATTCCATTTGAACCCCCACCATCAGTTCTTCGAGTTTGTAAGTTTCAGCACAACTTACTATTTTTAGCAGTTTTTCGGGTCCTGAACTTCTGGAGCCGTTTTGAGGCCCTAAACGACGCTTTTTGGGAAAACCGGGAGCAACATGGGGCTGTAGACCGATGTTGCTCACTCAAAATTTGTAGTCCTTGAACAAATCTTTTTAATGAGGTATGGAGTGCATCAAACGAAGATAGTATGCCAAAATTATGTCCCCGAGAAGTTGAAACACCAATTTACCCAAATGGGACCCACAGTTTTGGCTCTTCATCTCCTAGGGTTAGGTTTTTGGATGTTTAGGTTTTACATTGTTTCTCAACAATAAATAGGCCTTCGAGCCTCATTGTAACACAGTTCAGGGGCTGATAGCCGACACATCTCTTCTCAGAGATACGCTTCCAGTGCCTTAGCTCATTTATTTCCATTATTTCTATAATCATGTTTCAGTCATTTGTTTTGTAACACAATTCAGAGGCCTATAGCTGCCACATCTCTTCTCAGAGATAAGCCTACCAACGCCCTAGCTGTTTATTTACATTATGTCTGTAAAGAACTTTCAGTTCTGTAACACAGTTCAGAGGCCCGTAGCCGCCACGTCTCTTCTCAGAGATATGCTACCAGTGCCCTAGCTAGTTTATTTCAGTCATTTGATTTTAATAAAAGGAAGTATTATTTCCGCTGCATCTCTGTATCTATGGCTATATGTGTATTTTGTTGCATTCCTGCAAAAATCAGGATCATCCATTGTGGAGACAATGTGGCTAAGTGGTGTGATAATGTTGAGGTGGAGACCAAGTGTCATCCATTGGGGAGATGATATGATAATAGATGTTCCAAATCTAGAATTTGAAAATCTTGCTTTTTGTTTAAATGGGACTTTTCGATAGGCGTGATGGTGTTGAGGTGGAGGCTAGGTGGCATCCATTGTGGAGATGACATGGATGACAAATATTCCTGTTTCAGAATCCGAAAACCTTGCTTTTGTTTAAATGGGATTTTTTCGTTTTTTTGGATCCCCAAAGAATTGACCCATTGACCATAATGGAAATTCAAAAATCTGGAAGTTTGTTGATTTGACATTTTTGAAAACATCCATATCCAAATTTGGATGTTTGCCTTGTTGAATAAGCATTAGTGCTCGGATTCAAAATTTGAAAGATTAGAAAAAGCTACTAGAATGGATCAATAAAAATCTTGTATCCAGATATGACCTGACAAGCCAAGGTGTCTAGCTTGCAGATGCGATGCATTGTGGTGAGGACACGTGGATGATACAAACACTGACATGGCGTAGATGGGAAATTTTAAAAGGGCCTTAACTTTGTGTCTTGAGTTTGGAATTTGATGAAATTTATATTTTGGAATGCTCTCAACAAGCAAATGATGATGGTGACTGTTACCCACCAAAAAGTGGATAACCCCTAGGAATATTTTTTTTCTCCTTTGTGGATATTCAACTAGCCAACAACCCTATATGATCAACACATAACATTATGCTATGCTTCACTTATTTCTTTGGTTAGATTTCTCTCCCATTCGACATTGTTTCTTGAAGGAAGGTTGTTCATCCATCGATAGATACTTTAACCAGTTTTGCAATCATGTCCTTTCACTTAATATTATGGGCATACTAATATGGATCAAGAGGAAAAATTTGATAATTGACCGATCTTGGCTGTATTCTTGTTCCCTTCACTTGGGAGGTTAGTCTTTGACTCTAGTCCACTGGGACCTCCTCTAAAGCCTTAGGATTTAATCAATTAAAATTTCTTTTTTGTGGGTCCCAAGCCCAAAAAGACACTTAAAAATGCGTTGTATGGACATTGAAACATGTACGCAGGGAGGTCGTGGGCATGTTCCTGCAACTTAGCCTTGTGCAATTAACCTTTTCTCCTTGAAAAAGAGGCCCTCAAGTCATTATAGAAAGGGACCTAGTACCTTGGACCACCAATAACAACAACTTCAAATATGTAAAGGTAGAATGGGTTGTTCTTGGCAAGGTTGATGGAATTTCACTCCATAGGAAACATTTGGCCACCATCTCTTATTGGCCTCCTCCATCTTCCTATTTGTAATTATCAACCAAGTCGAAGGTTGTCCTCTAGGTACTGGCCTTGTCACAAAGAAACCTGAGGACGTTGAGGGGTTGGGCATTGTGGAAGGTGAGCTCGAGGATTGACTTTCGATGAAATTTCCTTGAATTGCAACAATTGGAAATTTATTCTTCTAACTCATTAATTATGCAATTTATTTGCTACGACAAACAACGAATAAATCACACTGCAATTCTTCACAAATAAAAAACGCCGCAAAAAATAAAATGTTGGAATTGAGAAATATAGAGCACATACACAATAAGATTGACAATTATTTTTGGACAATTGTCCGCGAAAAAACCCAATGTAGGAAAGCTGATGCAACATATGAGGGTTTTATTATTATTATGTAGTTCATTTCTGAGTACAATTTGGATACCAAACTGGCTATCCTTAGCAAATAATCTGGCCAAAATTATTAGCGAGAATTTTCTCTCTCTCCACGAGCAATCTCGACACAACCTTCTTCAGAAAAACTGGCTGCCCAAACCATTGTGCATGCCCTTTGCGCAGTGCTTGCGCATAACCTCACACGTGTGGCTCAAAACTGCGTCTGATCAAGCCGTCCTGCCTGCTACTGCTGTTAGAAGTGAATCTCCGACCCTCTAGAAAATTGTCTTGGCCTCTAAAACCTGAACTGACCTCCTCAGCTAAATCAAATTGCTCATTGAAGTTGCCTCTCAGGAATAACTTTGCCTCTTGTTGTTGCCTCTCAAGAACCGGAAAATTCCTTTGGGATCACTTCTGCTACTCCCTCTTAGCCTCTGCATCCCTTCTGGCTCGAACTTCTCTCCCTGTGGAATTACTGCAACTGGGTAGCTCGATCTGCCAAGGAAACTCTCTCTCTTGATGTGTCTTCTCCATCCCCATCGAGTTGCTCTTATAATCTCTCGTTGGTGAACTAACGACCATGATTAGATCCCCATCAATGGCTAAGATCATCTCCAACTCGATTCGTGTGAGATTCTATAGAAATCTCACCTTTCTAAATTAATTGTTGTTAATTAATTAATTTTCCTATGTTAGACTTAGGAAATATTTAATTATTTTATCCTGAAACCTTTTTTTTGGTTTTGTTGATCCTGTGTTCCTTAGCCTCTATGACCAAAGTCTAGACTAGAACATTTGTTCGATGCTACAAAAAGTGACACTCCCTCTTAGCAGGGAAGGTGTTCTCTCACTCTGTCTCCCTAACATCCCCCATACATGCTGCTGATGTCTTACAACTATGACAACCTGCCATTTCCCACCAAGCCACTGCGTAACTCTGATTCATCTGCCACTCTGAGCTGAACCACCCTACATCTGCGCTGCTGCTAACACTGCACTGTATCACTTGTACTGCTGCCAACTCTGCTCTGCGTTGCAATTGATCTCTTGCTGTTGCTGCTGTCGATGCAACTACTGCAATTGAGAATAAAAATATTAAATCAACTGTCTCTAGATTGGCTTTGCATATGTCTCGTGAGTCTCTGACTGAGTAACTGTCTGCGTTGCAACAACTTTGTGCCCCTCAACATCTAACTGCAACTGTCCCTCAAGATTTGTCTGCACTATTCTGAACACTGGTCCATTTGCTGCTGAAAACTGTGGACCCTTGTAGCAAGGGTAATGATCCACGAGGAAACATTTGTTTGATGCAATCCTCCTTGGATCCTGCCCAAATATCTACAATTCTGAACTTTGATCTACTCATACTGTTGTTGCTACTGCTATGCTGCTATCTTTGCATTGTTGCTACAACTATTGCAATAATGAGTCTGATCTCCACAGACCTTGGAGCACTAGCTTTCATAGGGCTGCTCCCTCTAAAGCTAGATGTGTGATGATGATGCCAGATGACTATTGTGGAAGTTAGTTCGATAAAGTTGACACTTTCATCCTTGTGGTTTTTTGGATGGTTAGGTTAGTGTAGCTGACGCCATGGCATATTCCAGTAGAGGACAGATAAGATGGGAGCGGAAGAGATTAGGGTGGATAGAATGATTCTAGAATAGTTAGGGAACGCTGCTGGGGCAGAGCATGAATGTTCTAAACAAATTTAAAAAATGTCTTCACATTATAAGCAAGAATTCAATCACGAAATATAATCCTTACATGATTATACTAAACACTAAAGTAATCACTAATATATTATAGAAACCCTAACTTCGAGACAATGTTTTGAAGGAGAGGTGTATGTAATGACCCATTTCAAATAATGTGCAAAATGGAAATATTAGCATGCGTCGCATGTACTACACTACTATGCATACTAATTTAATGCCTAACAAGAAAATTTTGAACTTATATTTATGACTAAATTAATAAAGAAATATTCATAAAATTATCATAAAGAAATACAATTAAAATTATAAATTATAAATTATATAATTTATGATTAAATTAATAAAATAATATAAATAAATTATTTTTATAAAAAAGTGCTATAAATTCATAAATATAATTAAGAAATACAAATAAATCATGTTTTTTTTTTTAAAACAAGCATTAGAATTTTTAAAGCTTCAAATATGAAGTAAACCTAACCTCACGAATCAACTCCATATATGGCTCTGCTGTCAACCTTTAGCGCAGGTACCTAATGCATGCATGGGCTCAACTACAACTTATCCCTTACCCCATCGTTTTTTGAACCAGGGAAGGCAACCATTGTTTGGAGACAGGAGCGATTTTATATAAGACGGCGGGAGAATACAAAATGCGGGGGGGGGGGAAGAAAGAAAATCTGGGGAAATCTGAGGAAATTGGAGGAAGGATACACCATTGAGGAGCGAGTTTGAAAATTTGGGAAATTTGTGCAATTGTTCTTGGAATTTTGGGTGCGAGGGCAAGAAGACCTCAATTTCAAATGCTTTTGGATCTAGGAATTGGATAGGTTGATCACAGATAGGCTGGGAGAAAATGGTCAGTTTGGTAGCAGGGGAAAATTGAGACCGACGACAACCGAAATCGACTTCAAACGAGATTTCCAAGCAAGTATTTGCAAATAAATTGGTAAATTTAGGTTTAATTTGATTTTTGGTTAATCGAAAATTTAGGGCATTAAATTTATCCCCCCCTGAAGAAGTTCTGGGGAGTCTTCCCTGGAAATCTTGGCTGTGGGGGTCTTGTTGGCCTAACATCCCTTTTAATCCCTAGATGCTCCTCTGCATAACGGGCACATTCAACTGCCTCTGCTACTGATGATGGCCTCCACATTCTAACCATGGCCCTGATTCAAGGACTTAATCCATACACAAAACGCTCAACTTGGTGTTCATCAATATCTAGGTAGGGAACATATTTTGCGAGTTCCATACACTGTATTTCATATTCTTCTACTGTTTTGTTACCTTGGATTAATGTGTGGAAGGCTCCGACCTGCTGTTCTTTGTTAATATTTTGGCAGCTCAGTGACAAATTCTAATCATGGGACTAGATTCCTCTTTTCGAGAGGACCAATTTTGACTATTGAAGTGCTCAATCTGGACAAGGAAAAGTGTATTTTTGAAGAAAAGCCCACGTGTACAAAAGGACAGGTCGACCCAAAAGAGAAATTTAACACCCATGGATGTCTATAAATACAAGTCAAGTGACCCTCATCTGGACATCATGATCATCATGATAATTTCTTCTTTCTTTGGTTTGGCTTGCAAAGGTCTGACGCTGGGTAGCGAAGTTTGGTTCGTATTGGTTCGAGATTACAGGGTCCAAAGCTTGTACGTGTGTTTAGGGTTTTGGTTTCCAGCTGCAGGCATGCTTTAGGCAAATTTCGGTCGCAACCGCAGGCACACAGGTTCATGTGTGCGGTTGGAGGGTTTTAGCTGCAAACACGTCACTCTTTGCGTGCAGTTGGAAGCTAGGGTTTGAGTTTTATAGTTGACCGCAAATTTCGTTAGTTGACCTCAGAGTTCGGCAGTTGACCGCAGATAGTGACAGTTGATCGTAGGCTTTTGAATCAAGGTTTTGATTATTAACATTATTGGGTTCATCTCATGGATGTTGTTTAGTTGATTTTGCTGGATAGGTTTATGGTTGAAGATATGGATCATTGTACTCTCTCTTCGTTGGATCATTCAATGGCAATCTAATAAGAAGAAAAATTTGAAAGGGTTTTCCCCATAATGGGTTTTGCCCTCGTCTCCGTCCAATCCTGGTCCCTATGTGTGAATTCTTTTCTTGTTGGAATCACGATTTCCGTTAGACCAAAACCCGCAGGCATTACTCTCCGCTACAATCGTCAGAGTTAGGATCCACGAGAGGCAGTTAGTCCATGTCAAGAAACACACGGGGAGTGTTGAACCCAATGTTCAACAATCTCCCCCCCAACGCGAGTCGGGTGAGTTTCGAACTCGAGCCCTGTCGCTCTGATACCAATTGTTGGAATCACGATTGCCGTTAGACCAAAACCCACAGGCATTTGTCTCTGCTACAATCGCTAGAGTTAGGATCCACGAGAGGCGGTTAGTCCATGTCACGAAACACACGGGGAGCGTTGAAACCAATGTTCAACATTTCTTTTATTGTTCCTTTATGTTTCGTTGCATTGATGATGATATTGTTCTTTCTATATAGTTGCATTTGCTACTGAATAATGTAATGATGTTGTAGGGTGAATTTAATGTGTAATTAAAGAAATGCAATTATCTAAAGCAAAGAACAATATAGCCCTAAGAAACATTAACATGGTTTCAGAGTTGGGCTGAAGAAAAGTCATTGAAACCACCCCTAAAAAGACACCTTTGATGGAAGCAAGAGAAGATGGAGGAGACCTAAAAGAATGCTAGGGTTTGAAGGAAACCCATGGAAATTTGGTTATTAGGGTTTGGTGGATATTACGAAGTTAGGGTTTGGAAGAAACCTTGGTTTATGACAAAGGTTTGAGATATGTAATCTAAAAACCCTAGCATGATCAAGTTATATCTCTTGTGACATTAATGACTCTTAAAGGTTGATTCGAGAAGGAGCTGATCACTTCTTGTTAAATATAAGTACTTTTTGGATTTACGTTATTTCCTTGTGATGCTATTTTTGTTTTGACTATTGCTTATACTTAGTGCATGAAGAGCTGGGCTGAAGAAAAGTCATTGAGATCACCCCTAAAAAGACACCTTTGATGGAAGCAAGAGAAGATGGAGGAGACCTAAAAGAATGCTAGGGTTTGAAGGAAACCCTTGACAATTTGGTTATTAGGGTTTGGTGGATATTACGAAGTTAGGGTTTGGAAGAAACCCTGGTTTATGACAAAGGTTTGAGATATGTATTCTAAAAACCCTAGCATGATCAAGTTATATCTCTTGTGACATTAATGACTCTTGAAGGCTGGTTCGAGAAGGAGTTGATCACTTCTTGTTAAAGGTAAGTACTTTTTGGATTTATGTTATTTCCTTGTGATGCTATTCTTGTTTTGACAATTGCTTATACTTAGTGCATGAATATTTGAGCATATGTATACTTTTAACCTCTAGATGAGAATCGAGATGTGAAAAAGAAATCCTTCTTGACGATCATCTAATGTGCAGGAAAAAAAAGCTAGTGCAGGAAGAGAAGAGCTAGTGGAAAGTTGACAAAGAGCTACAACTGTCTATGACAAATAAGCATTACAATCTGCAAAGGTACATGAATACTACAAAGTATGTAAGTTGCAATATTGGATGGCAAGGTAAGCCTTAAAGTATGTGTTGACGGTTGAAAATGTATTGCCAATAGTAAGGGGATCTCCTCAGTGATGAATCCCAATTAGACTCTACACTGTTTGGTTTAGGGATCCCATCCGATATGTAGGCACGATTGCCATTAAGTTGGTGAAGATGGTTTTCAGACAACGAGGGGACTCACTGAAAAGGAGAATGCACGAATGTTGAATGAACACAAGTCAGTGATCGACGAACGTCCCGTGAAACACAATACCATGAATAGCAAAGAGGAATTTAAAGCATGAAACTTATGAAAAGCATTTTTAGCAAAACTTTACCAAAATCATACTTATAACAATATTCATTTAACAAATGAGAAACAGTTCACGATGGCTAAGCATTTCATTTATAACCTATGCACATTCCAATAAATATATAAAGCAAATATCGGCAAAACAATTCATCAACATATCTTTAAAGTTAGAGTATCATATACCATCCATGTGTTGTAAGGAAGCTCATAGCACAAGAGAATACATGAGTAGAAAGGTGCACCAATACTTGAAGAAATATTCATTCATTTGAAGAGACCATATTCATAGCACAACCACATGGGAGACTTCCGTCGGATTCAATAGTGAGATCCAATAACACTTCTTTGTATTCATCAAAAGACATACATTCAATAAGCAACAATGTCTCTCTCTCAAAAATCTAAAACCAAAAGTCTCTACAAAATCGCCGGAAGATGTACATATTGGCCGAGATGACTCTTGGGTTGCCCTTGACCTTTGGTTTTCCCCGACTCTTGGGCTTACTTGCGACTGAGGGGAAGTTGCGACTTCAGGAGCGTTGCAACTTAGGGGAAGTTGCGACTTCAGGAGGATTGCGACTTGAGGGAGGGGAAATTGCATCCTAAGGGAGATTGCGACCTGAGGGAGATTGCGACCAAGGGAAGTTGCGACCTAGGGACTCCCTCATGTTTCTCTTATGTTTTGGTTCAATTTTCCCTATGCTACCATGCTGTGCAACAAAAATGAGATAGTCTTTCTCATGCTTTGACCCTGTGCTAATGATTTGGTGATTGATAAGGCCAGAGTGTCAATATGTTGGTGCTCCCTGAGATAGGGCTGCCATGCTTTGTAGTTTGTATCTATCATGATCATTTGAGGCATGCCTTCCCCGTGTCTGTGCATGCACTCGAGGGCATCTGGAATCAACGTTATTTTCCGGCATTGACTTAGTTTGACAAGGTAGCAAATTTGGTGTGAACCCTGATTGGCTCGACCACATACTGCGTGATGCTCTCTCTTGTCACCTGCAAGTCATTGGAGCTGGAAGCTTGTCTAATTGGGTTGAGAAATCCGTGCATTTCCTGTAGTAATTCCTCCTGTTCCTTAGGTGCTGCTAGTGACCCAATGGAAGGAGTGTGATGGACTTCGGCCATCAATATAACCCACTTAGGAGATGATTATATGAAGATATGACCTTGTTTACATTCTTGGCCAAGTTGTCCCAAGATTGGATTCCCATGCGTAGTTGTGCTTTATCATTTTGTGTCGTAATCCAATCCTTCTTTGGAAGAGTATCTCGAGCTTTGGGATATTTGTTGGTCGAGTCAAGGATGTTGTGTACTGTCGTTGAAGCCTCTCTCAAATTGGCTGATTTTTCCCTTTTATAGGAGTGACCGAGTGGCAAAATGTGACCTTTGTGACATATTCGACCAATGCGACCTTTGCGACTTTGCGACTTATGTGACCTTGCGACCTATGTGACCTTGTGACTTTGCGACCTATGCAACTTTTGCAACTTTGCGACTTTGCGACCTATGTGACTTTGCGACTTAGCGACCTTGCGACCTATGCGACTTTGCGACCTATGCGACCTATGTGACTTTGAGACTTTGCGACCTATGCGACTTTGGGACTTTGCGACCTATGCGACCTATGCGACTTTCCGACTTTGCGACCTATGCAACTTTCCGACTTTGCGACCTATGCAACTTTCCGACTTTGCGACATATGTGGCTCTGCTGACTTTGCGACTTTGCGACTTTGCGACCTATGCGACTTTGTGACTTTGCGACCTATGTGACTTTGTGGCTTTTGCGACCTATGTGGCTTTGCGACTTACGTGACTTTGCGACCTTTGCGACTTTGTGACCTATGAGACTTTGCGACTTTGCGACCTATGCAACTTTGGAATTTTGCGACCTATGCGACTTTGCGACTTTGTGACTTTGTGAACTATGTGACTTTGAAACTTTGCAACTTTGTGACCTTTGTGACTGTGACTTTGCAACTTTACGACCTTGCGACCTATGTGACTTTGCAATTTATGCGACTTATTCGACTTTGTGACCTATGCGACTTTGCAACTTTGCGACCTTGCGACCTATGCGACTATGCGACTTTGCGACCTATGCAACTTTGCGACCTATACGACCTTTGCGACTTTGCGACCTATGCAACTTTGCGACCTTGCGACCTATGCGTTTCTTTCCTTAGGTACAAGTGTTGCCTCGTTGGATGTGGATCTAAGCCACATTTTCTTGGTTTCCTGCAAAGAAGATGAAACTAACAAACTAGTTTACCAAAGTGCTACTTTTCATGCAGGATCAATCAATAGATAAAAAGACAAACATTGGTTCACTATAGGAGCGTGAACCATAAAATAATCCAAATTAATTTGTCATGAATTGCATGGATGGATGAGCTCATGCTTCACTTTGGGAATTGAATTCAAATTTAGACATTTAGTGGAACCACCAATCGTGACTTTAATATTTTTTGTTTCGCACGATGATGATGTGATTTTAGAGCCAGTGCCTTAAAGCGCTATGTGAAAAGAGTTCTAGATAGTGAAGGTTAATTCAAGGCATGGTTGGATTCTTGATCATAATAATTTAGGGTTTTATAGGTGAAAAGGAGAGCCAACCTTTTCCATACCCTAATGAAGCTCAAGCCTTGCCCTAACCATCAATACAAGATGTATCCACTTTGTTTCAATGCACATCCCAGAGAAAAGGGGCTTGCAGGTGCTTAGGACTTGTAATGCCTCACTAAAACCCTAAAAACCTTAATACACATGTTGAGATGAGGGAAACCAATCATGAACCTGAGGGAAAATTATATTCGATGATTTTATAATGATTTCATGTAATGCCTAGAAGGCTTGGAAGAGGTCGAACTTGGCTCTAGCACCAAATCTAATGCCCTAATTTTTCAATTAACTAGAAATCAAAATAAACCTAAATTTATCAATTTATTTGCAAATAGTTACTTGGAAATCCCGTTTGAAGTCGATTCGGCTGTCGTCGCTCCCAATCTGCGCCTGCTACCAAACCAATCGTTTCCTACTAGCCTATCTGGGATCAATCTATCTGGTTCCTAGATCTGGAAGCCTTCGAAATTGAGGTCTTTTGGCTCATGTGCCCAAAATTCCAAGAATAGTTGCTAGATTTCCCAAATTTTTAGACTCGCTCCTTAATGGTATATCCTTCCGCCAATTTCCTCAGATTTCCCCAAATTGTCTTTTCATTCCCCCCTCCATTTTCTATCCTACTACCATCTTATATAAAATCCCTCCCGTCTCTAAATGGTCGTCGCCTTCCTTGGTTCAACTAATGATGGGGTAAGGGATAAGGTGTAGTCGAGCCCATGCATGGATCCGCCACTTGCGCTAAAGGCTGACAACAGAGCCATATATGGAGTTTATTTGTGAGGCTAGGCTTATTTCATATTTGAAGTTTGAAAAATTCTAATTTGTATTTCTTAATTATATTTATGAATTTATAACATTTGTTTATAAATAAACTTATTTATATTATTTTATTAATTTAATCATAAATTATATAATTTATAATTTTAATTATATTTCTTTATTTTAAATTATGAATATTTCTTTATTAATTTACTCATAAATATAAGTTTTAAATTTTGTAGTGAGTTCGGTATTCAATTATTATGCATACTAGTGCAGTACATGTGACACATGCATATGTATCTATCATATGCATGCCTCGTACGCATGCTAATATTCCCATTTTGCACGTAATTCGAGATGGGTCATTACATACACTCTTGCTTAAAACTTTGTCCCAAAGTTAGGGTTTCTATAGTATATTAGTGATTACTTTAGTGTTTAGTATAATCATGTAAGGATTATATTCCGTGATTGAATTCTTGCTTATAATGTGAGGACATTTTTGTAATTTTGTTTAGAACATTCAAGCCCTGCCCTAGCAACGTTCTCTAGCTATTCTAGAATTATCCTATCCTTCCTAATATCTTCGACTCCCTGCTAATCATGGTTGTCATTGATGTCAGTATGGCATTGGCCGAGATGGAAAATATTCTTGAGATACCCCAGAATGTGATGATAAGGTTGAAGACAATAAATCTCTGGTACCAGATGATGATGTCATGACTCTTGTTTGACAAGAATGCCATCAATGAAGAGGTCAACCCATGAAGATGTCAAACCACTAATGAAGAAGTCCAATGAAGTCCTTGAACTAGCTATAATTTTGCATGTGCTTTGATGATCTAGGCCTTAACCCTTGATGACTGTAAATTTTAGAACATGTTTTATGCCATTTCAGATTAGGGCACACAATACTGAAGCAGATAGAACATACAAATAGATCGATGGAAGACAAGCCAAAACAGAGATAATGAATGGTGGCGTTACGGTGATCAACAGGATGCCTCTACCAACAAAGTCTCCAATATGTCATTCAGCCAAGCGTGTCACACATCACCCCAGAACAATCCAAACAAAGAACATGCCATAGATATGCAACTCCAATGCTATCCAGAGAGAGAGAATTCCTCCACACCAATGTGTGTCAAATGAATTCTGAGTCTCTCCAATATATAGGAATCTTTGGGGGTGTGTGACACGTCCTTTAAGACATTTAAGTCAATATTTTATTCCAGGCCGACCTAGCACATAAGTGGAATAACTTCAAAGTACATGTTCTGCTCATCCGATCAAGATGATCTTTAGATCAATCTTACACCTCTCCGAAAGAAGAATCCAATAAAAATATTGGGATCGTCATTTGAGTAGCACAACTCGAAGTTTGGACCTAGTTGTCCAATTTTAACACTCCCTCTCAACTAGGGAGAACTCCGTCCGCAAGTGCAATCCAAACATTGTGCGTCATCTCGCTGTAACTTGCTTTGCTGGCCTCTTCATTTCAGAACAAAAGTGGGTCAGTCACAGACATCATTCCCGGCTGACAGATTCAGCCCAGAGGTCAAAACCTCTATCGGACTCACAAAGAGTCTCCAACCAACCCGAAGTTGGTTCATCTGACCCGAAGTCAGGTAGAGGTCCGAGACCTCACAAGACTTGATCCCAGATCAAGTGGTTGGACCGTGCCATCCTAGATAGAGAGTACGGCAATCTCTGATGCGTCCATCAGTCTTTGCTACTAGTCTCTAGCTTTTCCCACCTCATTGGCCAAATGAGAGGTACTTCCCATGAGCCTTGAACTCAATGGGTAGGATGCATACGGGGCATAGATAATGAGAGGTGAACCAACTCAATAATCACAACGGTGGGGTCCAAGCATACCAACAAGGTTTGGAAAGCCTAGCCTTGTGGTTGCTCATAGCTCCGAGAAGCTGTCCCCAAAGCCCCCCCACGAGCTCCTCGAGCTCATCATCTAACAGGACCCACATCATAGGGTCGTTCCACGATACCAAGTCTCTCACGGAAGGTTAGGACCTTGACCTTCCCCAGGGGCTTAGTGAGAATATCCGCGACCTGCTCATCAGTTCCTATATGATCGAGCCTTACGTTGCCTCGTTGTACCATATCCCGGATGAAACGGTACCTGATATCAATATGCTTGGATCGGTCGTGGAACATAGGATTCTCGGTCAAGCGAATCCCACTCTGATTATCACAGAGTATCACCGTGGTATCTAGCACATGCTCGAACAGCTCACTGAAGAGCTTTCACAACCAGACTGCTTCACAACAGGCCATACTTGCTGCAATGTATTCGGCCTCAGCGATGCTCAAAGCCATCGACTTCTGCTTCCTGCTCATCCATGAGATCGAAGCAGAACCAAGATTGAAACAACATCCCGATGTGCTCTTACGATCCACCACACTACCAGCCCAATCGACATCAGTATATCCAAGGAGTGTCACATTCCCGGCAGTGTATCTCAGCCCATGGTTTATCGTGCCCTGAAGATATCTCAGAAGATTCTTGGCACCAACCCAGTGAAAGTGATGAGGCTCAACCATCTATTGACTCAAGGTGTTCACTGCAAAAAACATATATCTGGACGGGTGTTCACTAAGTACATCAGTGCCCCTACGAGTTGACGATACTCAATAGGATTTGACAATACGGGCCCAGCAGCGCTGCCACTCAACTTCTTGAAGTTGAGTTCCATTGGTGTTGACACGGGCTTGCAGTCCACCATGCTAAATCTTTCCAGAGGCTTCACAATGTATTTTCTTTGAGAAAGGAAAATCTCGCCAGGTCTCTGCCAGACCTCCAGGCCTAGGAAGTAGTGTATTAGTCCTAGGTCCTTCATCTCGCTCTCAGCAGCGAGCTCCCTCTTGCACTGATGAAAGAGAGGGTCGACACTTGTCAAGAAGAGGTCGTCCTCATACAATGCCAAAATGAGATGCATCTCTCTATCAACCTTGAAGTAAAGGTTCGGATCAACATTACTACGAGTGAAGCCCAACTTCATTAGGTAGCTATCTATCCTCTTGTACCAAGCTCTGCGTGCTTGCTTCAGCCCATAGAGGGCTTTCTTCAACCTGCAGACATGGTTGTCCCTAACCTGGACTTCGAACCCCAGAGGTTGCTCAACATACACCTCTTCCTTTATTGCATCATGCAGAAATGCGGTCTTTTCATCTATCTGATGAAGACTCCATCCTTGCGTAGCAGCAAAGGCTATGATTGATCGAATGGTGGTATATCGGGCCACAGGTGCAAGAGTGTCATCAAATCTTGCCTTGAACTTTTCAGTACTTCCATCAGATCCTTTACAGCTTCTTCACATGATCTAGGCTCATATTGTACTCATGGCTGCTTGGTTTTCCTCCGAAATTTCCCCCTCTGAAGCCATATGTCTTTGAGCCATGAGGATCTTCTTCCGTTCAGCAATGGTATTTGCTCAGGAGCATATACAGATATATTCTCCCTCTTAATGCCAGCTTCTCTCTCGAGAGAAGACATTTGTTTTAAATGAGGGCATCCAGACGTCAACTTGCAAAAGGGATCTTACTCTCCCACAGTGAAAGCCGTCAAGACTCATAGCCATATACTGTCATATAGCTATCATGTATATATCATATACAATATTTGATAAAAAATTTCACAGGTTTTGCTGATCAAGACTCCAACAACGTGACAGAAGGCGCTAATATGAATTCCGTAAACATGGGTGACTGTCTATGTCACTGTCATAATGACAGTGACATAGAATGACAGATTTAGCTCCTCAAGTTGCAGCAACAGAACCGTCATATCGCTGATTACGATGTGGCCATAATTTTATCGTATCCATCACCATCTTCTTCACCATGGTTATACTTTATATGATGCCTTTCTATTACACAGATCTAGCATAGTCATAAGTTCACATCAATCACTGTTGTTTATTGCCTATGAACATACCTCAGCTTGATTTCTCCTCTTCATGGTGACCCGTACACACCTGCCCTCTTGGCTCTTCTAATCACAGTGCTCAACAACTGTGTTTCAAAATAACGGTGCAGAGAGCCAAAAAAAAAGAAAAAAGAAAAAAAATTATCCTCATATTGACACTTAAAGCCCGTCAGTCCAACATGTTTCAGCGTTCAAACAACGAGATCGGACTTCATAGAACCAGGTGTTTGACTTAGGCATAGAGAGCTTGCTGTCGAAGCAATCTCATTGGAATGCCAAAGAGTTCAATATGACACGGAGAAGGTAATAAAAATACGTCCTTTCTCGATTTCATGCTAGCAGTCCAACTGGGTTTGCTACTGAAATTACTGCTATTGAAGGATCTTGATGTTGGAAAAGATATGCATACTTTGGTAAATCTCTTCATTCCATTTGCAACAGTAGTAGAAGCATGACGTCCCGTTATGGAACATTGTTGAGATCTTCGAGATCCGCACTTAGTTTAGTCGAAAACTTATTCAAATCTGTCCCTCTGTAACGTCAACTGCCAGACCTCCTCTTCTGACTTCCCGCAGAAATATATTAGCAAACGACATCGCAAGCTTTCGACCTGGATTCACTTCTTCTTTAAGAATTCCTGGAGAATTAGGCTGTGTGATGTCGATTATTTCACTACACAGCTCGGTTGTAGCTTCCAGACCAACGTCTCATCATGTACATGTCAATTCCAGGGCTTGTAGCGTACTGGCTCACGGTACCCTTTCCTACACTTATTTGATTGGCATGCTTTGCTCGGTGAAATAAATCTCGTCTTTTGAACAAGCTTATGTGGATTCTGCAATCGTTTATGATACATTTTCAATTAGCTATTGGACAGGGTAAATACATGTCTAGGAGTAATCTGTCTGGGTATCTCTTTGCATTCATCCATGCTGCTTCAGAATCCGTAGTCCTATCCAGGTACAGATGCAGATGCATTTTTTTTTTTTTCTCTTTCGGATAAACCCCATATGCTGGGCTTCCAGGGCGACGATCCTTCTACCCGTCAAAGACAGGTCCTTGGCGTTGCCGTCACCGATCAATCAGGGCAACTTCTGTAATACGACAACCCCTATGCAGGCCCCGTGGGTGGCAACGATGACAGGCTTCCGACATTTCTCGACAACAATGCCGCCTGTAAGTGTTTTATGTTTTCGCCTCAGCTTTTCTCTTACTCAGCCTTCATCGTCGACATGATTCTTGCCCTGAGAGACAACAATGGATCGATTTCGGGAGCAGAAGGGAAATGTGAGCACTCCGGACAGCAGCGGTGGTTTCACAATCTCCTTGATAATTTCCCTCCACGTTCTGCACACGCCAGCACAAATCACAACGTTCCTCCGTGCAGGCCAGGTGATCTTGCTGCCCTCAATTCTCTCAATAATATCTCTGAGCAGCTCATAGGGCAAATTCGCCCAACAGCTCTCATGCAAAATATCGGCGGCCGTTTTGCAGTGATTCTCATCAGCAGAGGTCGCCGCGACGCCGTGCGAGTGGGACCGCGATCTGCGGTTGTAGGAGAGCTTCACATCGAAGCTCCTCTTGGAAATACTTCCGATGCCGCCCTTCATGTCCTGGATGATATTCTTGATCGGAGGCATCAAGAACAATCTGGACGCTTCAAAGCCTTCAAAATTAAGCTTCGGTTCCCCGTAATTTCAGAAACAACATAATTGCAAAAAGGGCCACGAGATTAAATATTCAATGTGCCAGATGGAATCTCCGCGTTGGCAGGGTGTTAATGTACCGATACAGCACGGAATCGACCGATTCGAGGGTACGCAGGTTCAAAAGGACAGTAATTCCGCTGGTTTGGAGTTGCCGGAAGCCATTTTCGCCTGGATCTCAAGCATTTAGAGCTTCCAAGTGCCCTGTGTTTCCTCATCAATTCCGTAATCCATTGTGAATGAAAGAATGCATGCCTGCCCTCCAACCCTTGCGCAGCAGAACAGGTAGAAACACCTCTGACGAAATCGCGTAACAGGTGGTTTTGTTGAAATCCGCTGAATGGTGGGGTGGGAGAACCATGACACCAACAGAAATGAGCAGCGAATGGAATCACGACACCAGTATGCTGAATCGCAATAAAACATACACTCTGCTGCCGCAGAAAACACAGCTCGTATGGATATTTACGTGGATGGGTTATCTGTAAATCTCTTATTTGTTAAAAGGCCGCCCTGCTGCCTGATAAATGAGGTGTGAGGAATGCGGCAGCCTTTAGTGAAGCCTCAAGGCTTGCGGCTTTTAGGGAGGCTTCTAATTTTGCTCTCATGCGGGCCTAGCACACAGCAGCCTAGAGCCTTTAGTCCTTCAAGAAATGGTGCACAACCAGTGCAGCGTTTGGCCCTCAAGGGCAGTTAATAAACCCAAACAGAGCTCCGATGTCTAGGGCACAGGAGAAATTTCTTTGACACAAATATGGACATTGTCTTCCCCTCAAGCTCTGATACCATGTAAATTTTAGAACATGTTTTATGCCATTTCAGATTAGGGCACACAATACTGAAGCAGATAGAACATACAAATAGATCGATGGAAGACAAACCAAAATAGAGATAATGAATGGTGGCGTTACAGTGATCAGCAGGATGCCTCTACCAGCAAAGTCTCCAATAGGTCATTCAACCAAGCGTGTCACACATCACCCCAGAACAATCCAAACAAAGAACATGCCATAGATATGCAGCTCCAATGCTATCCAGAGAGAGAGAATTCATCAACCAGCTGTACTGAAATGATCAGTTCTTCCAATATATAGGCATCTTTAAAAAGATCAATGTCCTTGTGACATTTAAGTCAATATTTTATTCCAGGCCGACCTAGCACATAAGTGGAATAACTTCAAAGTACATGTTCTGCTCATCCGATCAAGATGATCTTTAGATCAATCTTACACCTCTCCGAAAGAAGAATCCAATAAAAATATTGGGATCGTCATTTGAGTAGCACAACCCGGAGTTTGGACCTAGTTGTCCAATTTTAACAATGACATATGGAGTCATACACTTGATGATGTCATACACTATATCAATGACCACAATTGATGATGACACATGATGAAGGTTGAAATACTAGATGATAACATGGAAGATATCATTTGATGGTTGGAAGACTATTTTGAAGTTCTTCTAATGATGTTGCACTATAACATATCACTGCACAATTATGTGAAACACTCATTGCTGGACACTATCACGATGACGTGGATGTCCTACATGTTCCTATGATGACGAAGAAGCCAAATAATGGAGGAGATAAACAATGGAGAAGCCAAACAAAGAAGCCATACTATCCTAATCATTTTCTGCACTAAATAATTTAAGGACAGTCACAAAGAAAAATAATTTTTGCCACCTTAGAGGCATATTTTCTCAATGGGACCTAGACCATCTTAAAGAGGATTTTTTCCTCTTTCTAATGAGCCCTTACACGCCCTAAAACTCCCAGTGGTTGATGAGATAATGAATTTTTAATTTTAGAAAAATATATATATTTTTATCTAGCCGACCTAAGTTATCACATCATCTCTTTAAAGGACGAAATCACTATAAACATAAGTCGAATCCTTCATTTTTGACCATCAATTCGTTGAAGATTTCAAAGATACAGGATAGGAGGCCGAGGAGTTTAAAAAATCTTGTGGATAATACTTACAATAGTTCAGATCACCTGTTGAGGAACAAACCTATACTACAGGAGCTACAGGACTGTCTCTCGAGCTACAGGACAATCACTGTGTGATATCTCTGTTTATTACAGATTGCGTGGTATTGCAGGTTGCACTTCCTGTGCCAATTCCAAACTGTGGTACCTCTATTAATCATTGCAGATTGCTGCGATTTCAGGCTTGTAGAGCTTGGACTATACCTCAGAGCTATTCACCTTCTCAGACTGTGTCAAACTCAGAAACTTGGATCTGTGGTATAGAAAAAGGGTTTAGAATTGTGACTAAGAACTTTCAGACTAGTGCTATATTTGAGCAAATATCTTGTGAGATTTGGGCTAGTTATTGAGCTTACCGAAGCCAGATTGAAGACAATTGTTGGAGCAGTCATTAGCCTCTTCTTAGTGCAGTCTTCAACATAACTAGAGAAGCAGATCCGAACACCTCAATGAAGGCAAGCATTAGGATTGTTTGGAAGCTGAATTTGGGTCTTGACAGAAGTGAACTTATTGTGCACTATTGAAGCAACAAGACATCATTTGGAGCAAACCTTGAAGAAGAATACTTGGATACTTGTTGGGGCTTTCATTGAAGAACTTGTGTGTTGACTTGAAAGGCAGTTGCTTTGAAGCATTATATTGAAGACACCTTTGAAGGACATTGTTTGCAGACATCTTGTTGAGAAGCTTTAGCTGACCTTGGTGAATCATCTAGAAGCCTATTGGAGACCATGATGTCATCATGAGGTAACTTGGAAAAATTGTTTGGGTACGATGAAGAGCAGTGGTGACATCTTCTAAGAAGAAAAAGTTGTCATTGATGATGTGATGTGGAGACTAATAAGTGTGACAAGATTGTTGAAGAAGACTTTGGGAGCCGTGAAAAATAATCAAAACATATTTTGACGAAGTGAAGTTGAGGGTTGGAGCCCACGAGGTTGGAGCCTCATAGAGACAAGGTTGGTGCCTTGGAAGATAGGGTTGGAGCCCTAGAGGATTGGAGTCCTCAAGAAACTAGGTCGGAGCCTGTACCAGAGATAGGGTTGGAGCCCTAGAGGTTGGTGCTTCAAATTGACAAGGTTGGAGGCTGGAAGATTGGAGTCTTCATCTAGGGTTGGAGCTCTATATCATTATTGTACTTTACTTATTGTAAAGAAGAAATAAATAAAAGTATATATTCCATCATTGTTCATTTTGTGTTCTAAATATAAGTGATCTAACTGGTAAAATTAACAATTGAAAAGAAATACTGATTCAACCCCCTCTCAATATTTCCAACACTCCCATCCTGTCGATTCTCTACTGGATTATGCCATGGCGTTAGCTACACTGACCTAACCATCCATAAAACCACAAGGGTGAAAGTGTCAACTATGTTGACCTATCTTCCCCAGTAGGCATCTAGTAGTCACCATCACATGTCTAGGTGAGCGTGAATTGCACAGTCTTCCCATGACTCCAAGTTTTGGAGGATAATCGTTGGGAAAAATCTCCACCCCTCCGAGTAGGACCAGGGTCAATACCCTATCATGGAACCTCATTGAGCCATAACTGATCTTGGAGTTTTGTCATCACATGGTTGGTTTGGTAACGATACTATCTGTAATGAAAACACTTGTCCACACATTATAACATATGCATCAATATATTCAAAACCCATTGTATTTAAATAACGGTCCCTTTGCATTCCTATTGTGCTGCCATTTATGATATTGATATTTGGCTATGTCTAACTTTCACTTTAAGTAGTCATTCTTTTATTTCTATCTTATATTTCATGTTGATACATAAAATAAAAATGTAGACATCACATTCATAACATAATTCATATTGACATCCATGTACCAACATTGTTAAGCATATAACATTATTCATATTGGTGTCCATGTACCAACAACATTAATCATAATAGTTTGAAATCAATCTTACATATAACGTTTCATAGTTATAGAATAGTTCAAAATGATAGTCTCAAGTATCCAACCAAAATAAAGTAAAGATATACAAAATAAGGTTTTAGGTGCTTCAAAATCAAAACTAATTGGGGTATTTTTGGTATATGGTCTCTGTGTCTTCCCATTCAACCGATCCTGGACTATACTTGTCCTACTGGACCATAACTTGGTCTAACAGGTTGTTCCTGTGTTGTTGAACCCTATGTTCCAGTATACGTAATGGTTCAACCGAAATGGTTCTCTTGTCTGATACCTGCAGTTCCTTCCATTGAAGGTTATGAGATTTGTCAGTGATATAATGTCTTATTACAAATACATGAAAAACATTATGAATTCTATCCAAGTGGGGTGGTAGTGCAAGATGATAGGGGACATGTCCAACTTTTTCTAGAACTTTAAATGGCCTGATAAACTAGGGCGACATCTTTGTTCCCCTTCCAAATCAGATAGTGCTTTTGTTTAGTCTCATGCAGATAAAAACTTGATCCCCTACTTCATAATTCCTATCTGTCTTGTGAGCATCAACATAGCTTTTCTGTCTATCTTGTGCTTCCTTTAACTGTTTCCTAATTTGTTTTACTTGCTCTTCCATCTCTTGAATTAGTTCTGGTCCAACTATCACCCTGTCCTCTAACTTGTCCAAACTTAGCAGTGTTTTGCAAAGTCTGCCATATAATGCTTCAAATGGAGGCATTCCGATTAAACTGTGGTAATTGTTATTGTATGAAAATTCAACCAAGACAAGTATTTTTCCCAGTGTGTTTGTTGGTCTGTAACATACATTCTCAACATATCTTCTATTATTTGGTTCACTCTTTTTGTCTGTCCATCAGTCTCAGGGTGATAAGCTATACTTAAATTTAGTTGAATTTCTAAGGCTAACTGCATGCAAGTCTAGAACCTTGAAGTGAATCGTGTATCCCTATCTGATATGATCTTCTTTGGAACTCCATGAAATATGATGATTTCATTTATGAATACCTGAGTTATGTCAACAACCTCAGAAGTATCTTTTACGGGAATAAAGTGAACACTTTTTGTTAGTTTATCTACCACGACAAGAATGTCATTGTGCCTTTGTGGAGTAAGGGGTAGGCTGATGATAAAATCCGTAGAAATCACCCCCCATTTGGTCATAGGAATGTAGTGAGGTTGCAGGAGACCCGCTGGGTGACGATGGTTAGCCTTCACTTGCTGACATTCAAGACATTTTGCAACGAATTGAATAATGTTGCGCTTCATGCCTGCCCAAAAGAAGAGTTTCCTTGTGTCAACATACATTTTCTTTACACCAGGATGCGTACAATACAATGCTCTGTGGGATTCCTTGAAGATGGTGTTTCAGATATCCCCACTATCAGGAATATACACCCTTTCATGGAATCGTAACAATCCATCATCCTCTAATTCATATCCCTCAAACATAGGCTCTTTTGCATCTTTACTATCAAGCCCAGATGTTACTTTCAAATACCAGCTATCTTCCAAGAGATGTTCTAGCACTCACTCCCTCAAGTCTACCTTGATGGGTATAAGGGAAAAGATCCTTGGTCTTCTACTTAAAGCATTTGCCACTACATTCTCCTTCCCTTTAATGTATGAAATCCCAAAGTCACGCTCGCTTATTTGATACTGGTGCTATTGATAGGTTTATTTCTTCATATGCATTAGATAAATGTGGGTTGACAACACATTAGCAAAACGTTTTTAGACAGGTAGAAATGGCTTCGGGGGAACTTTAGTTCGTAGAATCAAGTGTTGAGGAATGCAAAGTTGACCTAGGGGTCTGTGCGACGAAGTTAAAAGTATGTGTCACAACCCCAGGAACTTATGACCTCGTCATAGGAATGGATTGGTTGGAAGCTCAACAAGCTTGGGTGCACTGTTATGAAAAAATATCTTTGCATAAATAATGAAGGAGAGACACTCCAAATACAGGTTATTAAGAGAAAGGTGTCTTTACGCTTCATCTTAGCAATGCAAATGATGCATTGCCTAAGAAAAGGTTGTCAGGTATATGTAGTAAAGGAAATAAGAATTTTAAGATGTTCTTCCAAAAGAACTGCCAAGATTGCCTCCTGAGATGGAGTTTGATCTCACAATAAAATCAAAACCTTGTACAAAACCTATCTCTAAAACACCCAATAGAATGACGGCTCCAGAACTTCAAGAGTTACAAATTCAACTAAAGGAACTACTGGATATAGGACACATTCAACCCAATATTTCACCTTGGGGAGCACTCGTAATTTTTGTCAAGAAGGATGGTTCAATGCGGTTATGCATAGACTATCGAGACTTAAATCGGGCTGCAGTAAAGAATAGATACCAAATGCCCAAAATTGATGACCTCTTAAACCAAATGAAAGGAGCTTCTATCTTTTCAAAAATCGATCTACGGTAGGGTTGTCATCAATTAAGAATCAAGGAGAGTGATATTTCTAACACTGCATTTTGAACACGCTTTGGGTATTATGAGTTCAAAGTGGTACCATTTGGGTTGACCAATGCACTAACAATATTCATGAATCATATGAATAGTGTATTTTGCAAATATCTTGACCACTTTGTATAAGCATTCTTAGATGATATTCTCATCTACTCCAAAAATGAGGAGCATGAAGAACATTTGCGGATAGTATTATCCTGCCTCAGAAAGCACCCATTATACGAAAAGTTATCCAAGTGTTCCTTCTTTTAGAAGGAGATTCATTACCTAGGTCATATAATATCTAGTGAAGGGATCTCAATAGATCTTGAGAAGGTAAAAGGAATCAAGGATTGGTTGATACCGAAAAATGCGCATGAAGTACATAGTTTTTATGGGTTTAGTCGGATACTATTGAAGGTTTGTAGAAGGGTTCTCCAAAATTACAAAGCCTATCACAACCCTCCAACGTAAAGAGTTAGGTATGAGTGGACCAAGGAATGTCACATCTCATTCACTGAGCTTAAAAGATTGTTGACAAGTGCACCAATCTTGCAAGTACCTAACATGGACAAATACTTTATTGTATGTACTGATGCATCCAAGCAAGGATTAGGTGTATTATTAATGCAACACAAAGGATTAATAGCGTATGCCTTGCGGAGTTAAAGCCCCATGAAGAACTCTTTGTGAAAATTTCAACACTGGAATCCTATTGTAGCAACCGGTATTATTTCTTCTAATTGATACGTTACTTATTCAATTTATTGCTACGACGCATCGAAATAAACACACTGCAACCTTCACAAATAAAACTGCGGAAGGAAAAAAGCGCTGGAAACTGAGAAAATACTAGCACACACATACATAAATTGACACTGTTATTTTTGGACAAATGTCCTCAAAAAAACCCATTTTGGGAAAACTGGTGCAACATTGAGGATTCTTTTATTATTATGCAACAACGAAATAATCCGAGTACAATCTCGACACTTGACAATATATTGAAACTTAAGCCGTCCTCCTAGCTCTGCACAGCGACTATGTCACCTTTGTGCAGTCTGCTACGCACTCAGCTCGGAACAACTGAATATCAAGACGTCCTGCCTTCTACTGACCAGGAAATTGACCCTTCGACACTTTGGAATTACTTTCCGACCTCTAGAATTGAAAACTAGCTTCACTCGAGCAAAAATCGAATTGCTCACTGAAGCTTCTGCGTTGCCTCTACCCAACTTCCTGGAGAAATCTCAGCCTTTCTCTGCAATGCAGTCACCGGATCTGGAAATCTTCCTCCGGCTTCACTGTCTCTGCTAGGGAAAATTTTAAGGATGGAAACTTATCTTAAATATTAGAAACCTTGGCGAATCTTACTAATCCATAATTTGCAAAATATAAAATGATTAGTGATATTTTAGTAAAAATGTCAAAATTTATAGTGATTTTATATAGTTTTTATAGAATTTTGGCGATTTTTAAGGTAAAATAATATTTTCTTATAAAATTTGGAAGAATCACTTGTAGAGAAAAATGGGAATTGGCGAATCCTTTTTTTGGAAAAAACATGGAAAATTAGCCCATCTACGAATATTAGCCCCTAAAATTTTCCCTAGTCTCTGCCCCTCTCTCACTGCTTCGATCTCTGACTCTTTCCCCGGCAACTCATTGTTGTTACTTTGGAAATTGATCTGCCAAGAAATCGAACTACTGACGTGTCTCAAGTGATTTCTCCATCACCACATTGATCTCCTCTTATAATCCTCTGTTGGAGCACCAACGACCGAGATTAAAACATAATCGATGGCTAGGATCATCTCTGGATTGATCCGTGTGAGTTTCTAGACTATTCTCGCCTTGACTTAATTAATAATGATTAATTAACCAGTTTTCCTAAGTTAAGACTTAGGAAACATTAAAAAATTGGTTAATCTAATTAAGTCACTTCTAGGCGGAATTTCCAGAAACGATTTTTGGGTTCAGGAGATCTCATGTATTCTAGCCTCTCCACAATATTTCGTGGCTAGAACACATCTGATGCTACAAAAACAAACACTCCCTTTTAGCGAGGAATGTGTTCTTGTGCTGCTGTACACCCTATAGCAACACCTGTCTCTGCATCATCTCCTGTCATGCTATTGATGTCTGGCTATTGCTGCCCACCAACCATTGCGCAACTCTGATATGCGCTGCATCTGTGTTGTCACTGATCCTACTATACTGCTGCCGACATTGCATCTGCACTGCAACTCTATTGCTGTTGCTACTGCAACAGAAAAACATCCAAAATACTGAATCAACTGTGATCAGTATGATGCATTTATCACTGAATTCTATGAATGCGACTAGCCTCTGCACTATCCACTGAAGACTCTGCGCTGCTGTTAACTCTGCACTGTGCCAATTGCATTGCTGCCAACTCTGCACTGCACTCCCCAACATATTTCTGCTACTAGTCTCTGCAACTATCACTCTGGCATCTGATTGCATCAACTGTCACTGATCCATCCTGCTATTGAATATTGTGGGCTCCCGTGGCCAGGTACTGATCTAAGAGGTAGACTCCTCAAGGATCTTGCCCATTTGTAGCTCTCTGGGGCTACAACACCAAGTCACCCACCAGCCATAGCAAAGTCTTCCTCCAACCTGGAGGAAAGCCTATCGATCTCTACAAAAGCTTCTTGCTGGTCTTGCTTCTCCTCCTTGTCCTTCTCCCTGAGAGGACACTGGGTATTGTAGTGGCCTAGCTCACCACATCTGAAGCACTTGAACTTCGATAGGTCCTTCTTCTTTTTCCTTTGTTGTCCCTGTCACTGACTAGGACCCTCAGATGTGAGGGCCACATTCTCCTCCTCCTTCATCGCCTTCAATACGCTGCTGCCACTGATGGAGCTCTTTAGAAAAGCTCGCCTCAATTCCTCTTGCTGCAAGTCAACCCACACCTAGTCTCATCCTGGTAGCCTGTCTCTTCCCAATATACTTTGGAGGAAGACCTGCCAATCCTCAGAGACACTGTTAAGAGCTGATCCCACTAGCTCTGAAGGTTGAGGCACTGCCCAACAACCGACAACTAGTCCCAGACCTCCTGAATCCTGGTCAGGTAGGGTTCTATGCCTTCCCCTTTCTGAATCCGGATGAGTCTCAACTTCTCCTTGAGATACATCTTCCGCTGCTTGGAAGTACCCTGATACAACGTGGCGAGAGCATCCCACATCTACTTGGGAATATCTTTGTCAGCTATATGTGAGACTAGATGATCCTTGACTCCATCTAGGATCAACCGATTCACCCGTGCCATCTCCTTTTTGTACTCTTTTAGCTGATTTGCATCCTGGGGAATCACCACTACATTGTCAATGTAGGCTTTCAGGCCAAATTCATTTAGAAGGAAGGCCATCCTTGCCTTCCAGATGACGTAGTTGGAAGCTTCATCCAACCTATCATGATCATGAAGCCCTGCGGTGGCCATCTCAATGAACTGTCGCAAACTCCCTCTTTCCCTGTGTTCTGCCACTCGCACTCCCTCTTGGAATGCATGGCTTTGCTAACTGCTTCTGCCAATTTGCAACTGGAAATTCGAACTTTCGAGACTTGAAGTTCCTTGAGTGAAATTTTCCCTTAGTGTGTGCTCTTCTCTCTTCCACCCTGACACTGGCTTTTCTCTAGCAACTGCTGCAAAGCCCTCTGCGTCTAGCTAGAGATTTGCCCAACGAAAAATATGAGCTGCCCCCTCTACCTCTAGAGTCACACAATCTGGAGAGATCAAAATTTTCTACCCCACACTCAGAAAAATCGAATCTCCACAACTCTCTCTGCCTCCTGGCAGAATGACTGCGTTGCCCTTGGGAATTTTGATCTGCTGCCCACTGCGTCGCCCTTGGGAATTTTGATCTGCTCTCTGGTTGATCAACTGCGCTCTGATACCATGTGAAAATTCCAACACTGGAATCCAATTGCAACAACTGGTATTATTTCTTCTAACTGATAAATTAATTTTAGATCTAAGACTTTTGTGATCCATAAAGTAGATAAATGTCTTTCGGATTAATCACATCATTTGGATTTGGTCGACGTTTCGAACCAACTAATGTGGTTCATCCTCAGGACAAGGTGAAAAATCCAATCAATCTTATTGAATAAATAGTGTGGATGCATCATTACCCGAAATTAGTCACTGAAAACTAGCCGATAATGAATTAGTTAATTAGTTATTAGGGAATAATATTAAAATTTTTTAATTAATATTTTTTTATTAATAAAATTTTAATTAATAAATATTATAATAAAATGATTAAATTTTTTTTTTGCAAGGAAAAATTCGTAATTTTATTAGTGAAAACAAAATTACATGTTACATGTGCTGGTAATGTCAATTGAGACAAACTAAGAGGTTGCAAGTAAAAACAATATTACATGGGAAGAAAAATGCTAAGTTTTTCTTTCCTTCTTCTTTTTGACCTTCCGCCAAGCACCTTGTGTTGGCGTAGTCGAGATAAGGGCAAGCTGATTCTCTTCAGTGATAACTCCAATGTCCTTATCTGAATCTGAAGTATCTGAGGTGTGTTGTCTATTATTCCCACCTGAGTCCTGTGCCCCATGGTCTTTTGCCCGCTGCGTGCTGGTGGTGATGTCGAAGGGGTCTTGCATCTCTTGTTCTTTTGTCTTTGGTTCCGTAGTTGTCTGGTCGTCTGCCTTTGGGATGGGAACGTCATCTTCTTCTTTTGTCTCCTCTTCTGGTTCGCTTGAGGGAAATTGCCAACCTTTTGGAGTTTTCCTTGTGTTCTTCTTTTTTCAGTTATCTCTTTTTGCTTTCGGGCATGTGTTTTGTAGGTGACCCGTGTTTCTGCAAATTCGGCATCTGAATGCAGTGTTCTCGAAGTTAAGATGCTGTGTCCATTTCTGCTATTTGTGATTCAGTTGTATACATTCTTGCAACCCTTTACTGAGGTCCACTTCCACACAGATTCGTGCAAAAGTGTAGACACGTTCCTCCAATCGTAGTGTGTCTGTTTTGATGTATCTCCCAATTATGTTTCCTATGCCCACCAAAACTGCTTCATTCCAAAAATGAAGAGGGAGGTTGTATAGTCGGACCCAGACCGACATTCTGGTCATCTCCATGGTGTTTGCGTTGAAATACGGGAACCAAGGAGTGGTGAAAAGCCCAGTGGATCCCTGAAACCACGACCCCTCTCTCATGATGATATCTCTAGTCTTCGAGGTTGTAAACTTGATAATGAAAAATACCTTAGAACAGAGGTGAATTTCACAATCCATAGTCCAATTTGTGAAGATCAAGTGAAAGGGCTCCATGGGCTTCGGCCAGAAGCTGTTAAATCTGCATATTATCGCTTGTGCTTCAAAAGAAGTTCGGTGTTCATCTATCTCTAGGGTTTCTATGTTTAGTTCTGGAACAGAGTTCAATTGCTCCACAATATATGGTTTAGGTGCATTTTCTGCTGCTACTGATGGAATATCAGCTTTGTTTTTCCCCCGCAGAATATTCCTGTATGATGGGCCTTTCTGGTGATCAGGTTTTTGAGGTTTTTAAGTACTGGTTCCTTGAGAAAAACCATGAGTTCTGTGTTGTTCAACAGTGCCACCCCTCAATCTCAGATTAAGAAAGATAATGGAACATGAAGAGATGGAGTAATCTTTAATTGTGTGGGAGTCTTGCAGAGATCTCCCACAATGTATTAAAGATTGCAAGTGGGTGGGATAACCAGCAACTTGACTGATATTTTGTTTCAGGCTTGCAATCTCCTCGTTTACCTGAGCCCATATTAGAATGCTGTTCCCCACAGGGGTTCTAATGAAAATTTGAATAAGTTTAGGGCTTACCTCATTCCCAGTATTGTCTGTGTGTTTTTCCATTCGATTTGGCGCTGGAGGCAGAGTCCTAGTCCGCAGAGATCTAGAAATGCTGTCAGAGTCGTAAGGAAACGAGGAGGTCGGTGAGCAAAAGACATGTATTATGCACTGCAAAGCGCAAACAAACCCCAGTGGGTAGCTGTAATCTCTGACCCCACAAAAAACCCTCGTCCCCTGCAGCAGCCAGACCTCCAGGCGTGGGTATGCGAGCAAGTCTAGCCACGAGGTGAATCCGAGGAAATCACAGAGGAAACGGGTTGCGTCCAAATAATCTGCCGCGACTTCTGCGATATGGTCCAGAGGTAGTGGAGCATGGGTGGGGCGATCCCCAATCCACAACCCACCTGTAAGGCTTCCAATTGAGGGCATCAACGAGTATACATGGCGTCCTACGTTAGAAACCCTAGCCGCCATAGTCTTTTCGCCACAGAGCTCCATTCCTCCCCCTAATCTATACATGTAGCAAATATTCTATCATAAAATGATTAAAATTATTATTAAATGGGTTAATGAATAATAATACATTTTTTTTTTATAAATATTTTAATATAATTGATTAAAATTTGGGTTTATTAATAAATATTTTTATTATTTTATTAATATATTATATAGGAAAATATATAATATATCATGAGATAATATATAATACATAGGATAATATATAATATATAATAAGATAATATATAATATATTACAACTATATAAATCAAGGGGGAGAATAAAGATAAGATAATATATAGTATATAATAAGATAATATATAATATATTACAACTATATAAATCAAGGGGGAGAATAAAGATAAGATCAAGATATAAAGAAGTAGGTTTAAAGGAAAAATAATGAAGGAAAAGGGACGGAAAAAGAAGAAAGACGGGAAATAAAACCCTATATATATATATATAACAACCAAAGACTAAATGCCAAAGAAACCCAACTCATGGAGGAGTCCAACTCTTACTCAATTTCCAACCATCATCTCTGTTGAGATTTTTAGCATGCCTTTCAATTTCAATGGCCTCCCTAAGCTTCCTATGATGGAAGTGATGGACCTTAGCAATGGCTTTGGAATTCTCAATGCATACATGGTGACACGATTTTTTCGCATGTTCTGCAAGAGCCGAAGTGCAGGACCGATTGTGCCTAATGTCTGCAACATGCTCTTGAATTCTCTATCTAATGGATCGAGCTGTTTCACCAATATAGGGAGTGCCACAAGAACAAGGAACCATGTAAACACCTTTCATGTCCTTTGGGTCGATATGGTTCTTGACAGATCCGAGAGAATTTCTAATAGTATATAGAGACTTGAATGAAGAGGAGACATTATTCTTTCCAAGGACATTTTGTCCGTTGTCCCTTAGATAAACGAAAGATGAACCTTGGATACAGGATCCACCTGAGTAGACTTGCCTTTTAATCCTTTATAGGCTTTTTGAAAGGCCTTAAGGCCTTGAGCTCTACTATACCCATTATTTTCAAAACCATCAAGAAGATGGGATTTCTCTGACTCCAAGTGGTTGCCGTCAGATATTCTTAGAGCATGGGTAGCAAGAGGGCAAAGAACACCAAATTTATGAGCAGGAAAATGATGAGAACCAGCATGAAGATACTGTTCCGTGTGAGTTTTCTTGCAAAAAACTTGGTGAGAAATGGGACCATCATCCATTCTAGAGAGAAGGATGTCCAAGAAGGGCAGACAACCATCCACCTCCACTTCCATCGTGAATTTGATGAAGTCTGACTGGGAATTCAGGTGTCCAAGAGACAGATCTAACTTCTCGCGACCATGGGGCCAAATGACACAAGTGTCATCCATGAATCTCTTACACTTCCTAGGGAGAAATTGAACTGAGGCCAAGGCCTTCGTTTCAAAATCCTCCATAAATAAGTTAGTGACTATAGGAGAGATAATGGAACCCATAGCAACACCGCAAGTTTGCTCATAGAACTCACCTTGGAAATTGAAGAAAGTCGAGGTGAGGCAGAGGCCAACTAATTTGGAAGTGTCCTGGTCAGAGATCCACTTAATGACATCAATGGCTTCCTGGATGGGGATTTTGGTAAATAAGGAAACAACGTCAAAGATGACTAATAACTCCCTAGGTTCCAACCTTATGCCCCTCCATTTTTTGATAAAGGAAGCCGAGTCCTTAACATAGGAGTCGGTGAGACCCACAAGGGGTTTAAGCTTTTGGTCTAAGAATCTAGCAAGATGATAAGAGGGACCACCTATTGTGTTAACAATAGGTCTTAATGGGGCCCCATATTTTTCAATTTTCGGAAGGCCATAAATCCTGGGGGTGAGGGGATTGCTCTCAATAAGCTTTCTAGAGAGAGGATTAAGGGAGGGATCCGACTTAATGGCGACGACAATCTCCTTAGAAACAGATTTAAGGGGATTCTTTTTAAGCTTAACGTAACTGCCACTATTGGAAAGATGGTCTATCATTTTGCTGACATAGTTAGGGTGACATTGAGTCCCTTATTAAGGAGACTGAAAACTAGAGAGTAAAAAATCGAACTAGAAAGGTTAACTACATTTTTCATAGAAGAGAAATTATTATTAATATCAATGTTGTTAATATTATTATTATTAATAGTATTAATAATAATAGCATAAATACAATTAATAATATCAATGTTGTTAATATTATTATTAATAGCATAATTATTATTACTACTAATGTTGTTTTGGTTAATTAAATTATTGTTTTATTGTTGGATATATAATCATTATTATTGTTATTAATATTATAAATATTATTATTATTCCGGATTAAATTATTATTTATATTTCTATTCACATTATTAGGGCTGCAAATATCAATGTTGAGAAAGTCGATCTGTTGCCCAAATCTACATTCTGGCTAACTCACACGACCTCCTCTAGCAATCTGATACGACCATCTCCGCAAAGCTGCAAAATCTGTGAAACTCAAATAATCTAGAGACTGAAACTGGAAATATCCTTCTCTTCCTTGCTCAACCTCTCTCCGCTACTCGCACTCCCTCTAGAAATGCCCAGATTTACTACTGCTTGCCTTCGAATGCCTCTTCTCCGACAATCACTCTGCCTGCTACCTCAACTGGGCAACTCGCTCAACCTTCTAGAAGTCCTACACACGATCTGCTGCTCTTGAAGCTCGCATTGGTTGACTGTCAAAACTGCAACAATTTTCTGCAACTGGATATCTCAGATCTCCTCCTGGAACCAGATCTGGAAACCTTATGTGAATTTTTGGAAATTCCTCGTCCTCTGTGTGCTTTTCTCTTCCACTCGATGCGATTTGCTCCTGCAAACATTGCTGCAAACCAATTGTGCCCAAATTTTCTCAACGAAATCTCTGATTTTCTCATCGGAACTACTTCCCAACAACACCATTGCCTGTTGGAACTGCTACTGAGTTTGTTTGAACTTTTCTTGCCCTGCAACTGGAAATCGAACCCTTGCCCAACAATTCGCACTGCCTGGTTGGACCTCTGCGCAGACATGGAAATTGTGCTACAAAACTCCCTCTTAACCAACACAAATTTCTTTTTCGCTTCTTCGCTTTTGATTTGTCTTCAACGCCGCTCTGATACCATGTGAAATTTCCTTGAATTGCAACAACTGGAACTTTATTCATCTAACTGATTAATTATGCAGTTTATTTATTGTGACAAACAACGAATAAATCACACTGCAATTCTTCACATAAAAAACGCTGGAACTAAGAAATATAGAGCACGCACACATAAAATTAACATAGTTATTTTGGACAATTGTCCCTGGAAAAACCCAATGTGGGAAAACTGGTGCAACGGATGAGGGTTTTATTATTATTATGCAACAATTAAATTTCTGAGTACAATCTGGATGCCAAACTGTGTATCCTCAACAAATAATCTGGTTAAAATTATTAGAGATAATTTTCTCTCTCCACGAGCAATCCCGGCACAACCTGCTTCAGAAAAATTGGTCATCCAAACCCTTGCGCAAACCCTCACACTTGTGGCTTGAAACTGCCTTTGATCAAGTTGTCCTACCTGCTATTGCTGCTGGAAGTGACTCTTCGACCCTCTAGAAAATTATCCCGACCTCTAGAACCTGAATCGACCTTCTCCTCGGCTAAATCAAGCTGCTCACTGAAGCTGTCTGCGCAGTGCCTGCGTAGCCTCTCAGTGCAATTACTCTGCCTCTCTAGAACTGAAAACTTCCTCCGGAATAACTTCTGCTGCTCCCTCTCAGCCTTTGCATCCCTTCTGCTGAATCACTGCAACTGGGTAGCTCGATTTGCCAAGGAAAATCGCTCTCCTTATGTGTCTTCTCCATCCTCATCGAATTGCTCTTATAATCTCTCGTTGGGGAACCAACGACCATGATTAGATCCCCATCAATGGGTAAGATCATCTCGAACTCAATTCGTGTGAGTTTCTAGAGAAATCTCACCTTTCTCAATTAATTGCTGTTAATTAATCATTTTTCCTAAGTTAGACTTAGGAAATATTGAATTATTGATCAATTAACTTAGTTGAGCCATCTGTAGGTATTTTATCCTAAAACTTTTTCTGGGTTTTGGAGATCCTGTGTTCCTTAGCCTCTTTGACCAAAGTCATGACTAGAACCCTTGTCTGATGCTACAAAAACTAATACTTTCCTCTACCCCTGGGAAGCTTGTTTTTTTTATTTGCAAGTTCAGCCTCAGTTTTTTCCTTCGATCTCTCTTTCGAATCATATAAAAAATTGGTTGATTTGCAACATAGACAATTTCTGGGGTAGATGATGGGCAAATATTCACTTCATGCCTGGGGATTTTGGTAAGGTAATATTTCAAGTGGTTGATTTTGGCAAACATTTCCATTCCACATAGCTTTCAGTTCAGCCTCATTCTATTATGACCCTCATATGGTAGACCATATTCCCACATTGGGACCAATGGCTTTGGCATTTTGTAGAGCACTGATTAAAGTTTTAATCCTATGGCACAAAACAAATGGGGGAATTTAAAATCCAGATCCATAAAAATCCTAGAGGACGCTACAATTAAAATGTTATAGCTAAACAGGTGTTAAATCTCCCATTAAAAAGGGAAATAAGAGGTATATCTAATGGACATTGGAAAGCCTATACTAAATCTTGAAAATCAAGGAAAATAAAGGCATGATTTTTTCTACATAGCTGGGAATACGAATATGGTAGATTGTAGTAAATCCCCACTCCACAAATTCTTGGTTGATGGCAATGAAAATTACAGGTTTCCGCTTGTTTGCTTGATGAAAAATGGTCTCAGTATCCTTTAATCCTTAGAGCTCAATCCTTTTGGTGATTTTTGCAAAATGAGGATAAAAGAATCCAAAAAACAGCTTTAAACTTAAAGTGAGTCAGATAGTGATGGTGCAATAAATTGGGTTATCTCGTGCTAATTACCTAAATCATCGTGATAATTTCAAACCCTGGAAATTATCATGATAAACTAAGGCATTAATACTACCACTTGGATTTTTAGATGATTTATTGCGATAATGGTGATAAATTCACGATTAGTGTCACACTAAAAACTAACAGCTAGCCCCAGATTCTTCTTTGGATCTCTGTCAAATTTGAGCTTATAGAATATTTGGGAATCGTGTATTCATTAATGATCGATCTTCTTTGGTTTACCATTGGTTCTTATTGTTTCTGGATGGACTTGGAAGTTAGCTAGGACTATTTCTTTATTCAAGTCTTCATTAATTTGACATGCTTTTTTAGAAGTAGAAGCTTCATCTCTGAAGGTAACAAATTTTTCATGACTGCCAAATTCCCCGGTAAAGGAAGTTGTTAAATTCATCTAGAGATATGTTACAACTCTAGATATCGGTTTCTCCATTTTCTAGAACAAGTCTTTAACTTTGATTAGATCATTTAGATATCGGTGCTTGCCTCAAAAGTCTGGCAGGCTGAACTCTCATTTTTTGGTGAAGGCACAGTAAAGAAAAATATGTGTAAACTGTTTCTTCACCATCTGTACTGAGAGGCCACCTGTTTGGTCCCTAAGTCCGTTTTCATTTTTCCTATATCATCCACTCAAGCTTCATTTTGAAAGGAATAAAGCCAGCTCGAATACAGTTTTTTCTTATCCTTTTACTCCCGCTTCTTCTCATGAACTAGTTTACAATCTGCAGGAAATGCTGGAGTTAGAAGCACAACGTGAGCGTGTCAAAATGAATGCTGCAAGTATGTATTTATGCTTCTTTTAGGATATTCGTGGCACCTGGTATTCATCTATAGTAATTAATATTTTCTTTAGAATATCATCTAGTTTGATGGTTAATGATAGTCCATCGAATAAGTTAGCATTTTTTGGTACACGGTTTCTTTCTCATGTTTATTAATCATGGTAAAAAGAAAGATTAACAGGATTGCATTTTATTGCTAATTTTTATATGAGATCTGACTTAATTTTCTTAGCAATTTATTTTGTACCCAGAAAATATTTCACCCAGTGAAATGTTTCTATGAAAACTACTGAAAATAAGTACACTGGTATTTTAACTTTTAAATAATTTTGCAGCGGAAAATAAATGGGAAATCATTCACATAACAACAGAAAAAATATGCCCATAAAATTTTCCTTCACTTTCTATTACTCTGGAAAATAGGGCCTCCATTAACAAGGAATTCTACCCACAGAGAATACACAGAAATTACAGCAATAGTTTGTGCCACTGTCTGCTCTTCTCTGCTCAGAAAAAACGTGCCCAGTACTCTCTGTCTACTCTCTGTCCATCGAAATTTATGCTTCAGACTAGCAGACTCTGCCTTGAAATGCATGCTACAGACCTTTGTTTCCTCCTTGTTTTCCTGGCCTGTGTTTTCCCCTAAAAATATGCTCAGCCTTCTCTATTTTCGGGCTTATCAGACCTCTGAAATATACGCAGGAGCTTCTCAAACTCAGCACTAGAACTATTTTTTTTTTCAAAAAAACGGGTAGCAGTTTTCAGTAATAAAGCTGGAAACGGGCCAGGTCCCTTACAGTCATGGAGAATTCTGTCTCAGATTTTGCAGATAAAAAAACAAAGAGACCCTATTGCTACCTATCTTATTCATATATATACTCTTTACATCTTTCAGACTATATATTTTCCAAAAAACTCCACAGTATATGACTCCGACAAAACATAAAATTATGATATTATAAGACAGCAGCTACCCGCGACTTCCAGGCTCGATTTCTTCCTGAGCCTCCTCAGATGGTATGACCAGTTCTGCACTCCTACCAGCACCATTATCCAGTACTTGATTTGCAGCATCCACGTTTCCTTCTGCCATTGGAGCAGAGCCTTCACAGATCCCGAAGACCTCCTTCAGAACGCCCACAGTGGCCGTCTCCACATGCAATTCAATATTCTCCACTTTATGTCTCAGGTTCATAACACCAGTATTCAAATGTTCCATTGATTTTAGGATCAACTTCATGTCCTTCCCAAGACCAGATAGTGGAGCAAACACAACAGCCATGTTTTCGTTGATCTCCTTGACAACCTGCTTGCAAGAACGATCAACAATTTCCACTAAACTCCCTCTGCGCCCAGGCTCCTCAAAACCATTGCCACTTCCATTACTCGCAGAAGCCATTTTCCTTGCTATTCTCCCTTGCACTAGAGTAATTCGATAATTGAGCTGCTTCAACCAGCTGCTATATATAAGCGCCTGATTCTTTCCATCATTCCTTCCCATCTTGTCAAGCAAAAATGCTTTTCGTTTCTGCAACATAGCCAAGCCACCTTCATCCCTCTTCATCACCACCAATTTCCTCTTGACTCAAACTGTGATGGTACTGAGACTCTGCTTACCTGAGACCTTATTTATTAACCAAGGGCAGAGAGCCCACTTGTCTTGTGTGATGGCCACCTTCCTCACCAACGCCCACCTGTGCTTTATTGTCCAACTAACACTATCCTCTCCTGAGGAGCTCTATCGTATCTTTGTAATGCTATCATACTTAATTACCTTCTGTTCCTTCTTAATTCCCATGCTCCAGCTATGATCCAAAAGGATTACGATTAATGATTTATTTAAGGGACATGACATGTATCACTATGATGGTTTATAAGTAAGATACCTTACTCTAATTCCGCTCCAATATTGGGGACATCCACCAATTAGTTGTTTGCTCTTTTAACATGGAAGATTTTGAAATCTTCTAATTTTCTAAGGAGATACATTATCCTTATGAATAATGGAGAGGTTTCTGGATCAATAAGGCCTTTATTTCTGGAAAGACATACATTTTTGGATAACCACCATTCAATCACCTACAAAGATCAAATTCTTGATGCCTTTAGAGATGCTGATCTTCAGGCCTTGCCAGAGTGAGAGCGCTTCGGCTTAATTGATTGTGGCTTTCGCAAGTCCCCAAGCGAACTTTATTTCAGAATTTTCTTCGAGGTTTAAAAGCACCCCTCCCGCTAGAGCCTCCCCACTAGAATTCACTTCTATACCTTGGTCTGCATATGCTGATTTCCTGCCTAAAGCTTGGGCCAGTTTTCCTTGGCATTCGTGCTTCTCTTCGAGCCTTGAAACTCGGGCCTGTTCTCCTTCTCTTTGCTGTGTGTTTTCTCCTTCAGCAGAAGATATCTCAGCCTCGCCTTCTGCTCTCCTTCTTGCCCTTCTCCAACACTTGCACAAGAAGAATGAATGCTCTCCTTGCCTTTTTCCTCCTTTTTAGTCTCATAATGATGAGAAGCCCTATCGCTAGCATCAAGGGCTGAGATTAGAACTCAACTCTCCTTGATCAAGGGTGGATATCTAATCTCTTATTGCCTCCCTCTTATGTCTTCCCCTTCATTAATGAACCTTCCTAGTCACTTTATAACTTGTTTTTGTACCTTGTACTTTTTCTCATAAACTCACTTTAAAAACATAAAGTGATTCTAATATTATAGAGTACTATGTTAGTATGTACTTTTTGTACCTCATAAAGTGACTAAAAAGTCACATGACTTTAATAACTCAAATTCATACTAAAAAGTGCGTCTCATGTGTTTTCCTAGGCGAAAGGCAAAAAGCAATAGGAAACACCTCCTTGGTACATTTTTTCAAGATTAGATCTGAGTTGTAAAAATGATCTTTGATGAGGTGTTGTCATGATCCATTGATGAGTTGTCAGTAAGATCTGGATCTAGAATGGTCCAATTGATGCACTACAAATTTAGATCACGAGATCAATACCATTTTGCTTGTCTTGTCTTGCTTGCCTAATTATTAACATGGTATCAGAGCCAGGCTTGGAGAATTTTGTGATGGTTTCCCATGAAAAGTGAAGAGATGTTTATATTGTGGAACATTTGAGTGGTATGTGTTGTGTAATTTTGTTAAGAGTGGGATTGAATTCCAATTTTCAATCAGATCCAAATTTGAACCACTGCAGCAACAGTCCAACAAGATCACTGCTCCAACAATGTATAAAGCGGTCGCTGCCTTTGTCGAAGTGAAGAGCCAACAACCTAGCCACTGCTATTTGGTTTGCTGAGCTCATGTGCACAACCAAGATCTTGAGATTCACCACCATTGTAATATTTAGATTCAGCTTCAGATTCAATTTTGGATCAGTGTGGGTGCAGATTTGGGAAAGAAATACCAATGCTGAGTCGAGAAGGCCATGGTTGCTACAAAGAGCAAGGGCGAAAGTTGAAAATGGTTTCAGCTCTGCTGGGACTGTTATTACCCATGCTGGTTACTGGTCTCTTCTCAACAATCAGAACAATTGTTCAGAACCCTTGATTTGCAGCTAGAAGAAAAGATGTTTTTGTAGGGAAACATACCGTAGCAGAAAGTTGCTTCAATTCTCATTAGATTTGCGACTTCCCAATCTTCCATCTAGTAGAGGCAGGTCAGAGGTGTGGTTGATTGCAACACAGCGAATAATAAATATGTTAACACTTTAACACCAGATCTGATTTATTTTATTTCAACAATTTTATTAAAAACCCAGGAATTTTTTTATCTCAAGTAAATCTTGAAATTTCTGATAAAACAAACCCACTGGTATAATAACTCAGGAAATTAAGTTGCGGTAGAAAATATCATGAGAAGTCAGGCACATAACTTCAGAAAATTCACCCAATAACAATCTTCCTTCACTTTATTAAACTGTGGAAAATTCTAGGTTAGACCAATAGAGAATTTTTCAGCAGTATGAGAACTTGTAACGGCCCCAAGGAAATCGGCTCCAAGAAATTCTCGGTTTCCTTTGGAGCTGCTAGACCTCCTCACTCTGCTCATGACGTCACCGAATTCCATAAACCTAATCTCCTAAGTAATCAATGGATAGGATTAAATCTGAACCCTCACTTTAGATCAACAGTTGAGATAATATCTAAGTTACTTAAATAATTTAATTATTTATCCTTAGATTTTTGGCTTAATATTCCACAATAATTAATTAAATTAATTATTGTACTTTTCTTAAGTTAATCTTAGGAAAGAAATTATAAAATTACTTACTCCACCAAGCAAGCACCTAATGAGGCAATCAAATATCTTATATTAGTTCACTCACATCCAAAGTGTTAGAGGGTTTAGTACCAGATGGTTCTCGAACAGGCCCCCCTCACCCGATGGGTTCCTCCCTAGACCTAGTGGTGGAGTTAAAGACTTATCCAAATCTTCTTCCCTTTGGCATTGGATGTTAGGATTATTCCTCACACCTACTCCCCCCCAAGATCATGCAGCTAGACTTTTCGTTGGATCAAGAGGACTACGATGGCACCTAAAGAGGCAATCAAATATCTTTTACTAGTTCACTCACACCCAGAGTGTTAGAGGGTTTAGTACCAGATGGTTCCCGAACAGGCCCCCCTCACCCGATGGGTTCCTCCCTAGACCAAGTGAAGCAGTCAAAGACTTATCCAAAGCTTCTTCCCTTTGGCATTGGATGTTAGGATTATTCCTCACACCTACATTCCCCCAAGATCATGCAGCTAGACTCCTCGTTGGATCAAGAGGACTACGATAGCGAGCCAATGCCATTGTCACCCCCATGCCATCAGTTAGCAGACTCCGAGACTCTTGACATCATCAACCTCCAACCCTGGACTTATTTAGTTAGCCATTCTACATGATCTGGCTATATACATTTTTATGAGGTTGTCCTATTATTGTATCCTTCTTTACTTCATTTTATCCTAGATTTAGCTTTGGCATTTTCTAGGAGCCACATTTGAACTCCCACATTGTACTCATACTGGTTTTGTCCTTTTGTCCCATTGACCTATTTATTGTCATTCATTGGACATTAATAAAATTATCTCATCTTATCTCCACGCTAAGAGACAAAGCCAATGTAGAAGACCTTCGAGGCTACAAAAATCAACAAAATAAATAAATTAAAAAATCTTGGTCTCGATGCAATTTGGTCGCCCACAAGTCAATGGATTGAAGTAATATTGAAGTGAGTTTGGTCAACTGCAACAACTCGACCCCAAATGCACTCAACAGTGCTCCCATGTGAAGAGCATAAGCCATTCGTTGATGCCAGAAAAGGTGTTTAAGGGGATTTGGGAAATTAGAAGCCATGTAGCAAAATTATCCATGATAAAACGAAGGTAATAAGTTTTGTTTGGCCTTCAAATAAGAATGAAAATCTTGGAAAACAAAAGCAAGAGCGTTTGATTGGAGGTATTTCTATTTTTTGTCCTTTATTTTATCTCACGTGCATATCTCGGAATCGTTGGATTGTGCATGATTAAATTAACGAGCAAGAAGAGCAACATTTCTTTGAGAGTCACTTTGTGAAGGTAAAAGTGGTAATATTGGAATTTTTATACTTTATTATTTACACTTATTTTGGTACATTACTATATACACTATGGTATGTACTTGATGCTCATTTTTAAGAGTAAAAAAGTGTGACTCCAAAGAGGAAAATTTTGGTCAATAGAAGTCCTGTTAAAAAGGGTTATGAAGAAAATGCATCAAATGGAGCAAGTTGTATCAAATGTTGGATTAAAAGATCCTTCTATTTGGCTGATGTGTCTTAGACCACCTTGAAATTGAAAAGGGGGTCCAAGGACACTTGTTCCTGTGTGCAATTGTGTATGATTTTGTTTTGTTTTATGTTTTGGCATATAATTGCCATTTGTCAAAATGCACATGGCGTAATAAGGTGTTAAAATCAAATTGGTTATGCACATGTAAGAAGAGGACAAAAACCCGCTTGGTGCATTAGCAAAACATCAAATATTACAATATTTTGGAGCATTAAATTCATCATTACATTGTAACAATTGAAGGATAGACATTCAATTTGAGTATTAAAAGGGTAAAGTTGTCAACTTTTTCAAAGCAATAAATTGTTTTTCAGAGTCGAAAATCAATTGTGACCTGCCTGAAATTGAATAGAGGGTCAAAAGTAAAAACATTGTCATCACACTTTAGGGTGCATGATCAGTCATACTCGACACCCTAAGGTAACAAAACCAAATGAGCATGACATATAAGCATAAAAGTCAAGCGAGTGAGTACAAACGAGCATGACACATAAGCATATAATCATGCGAACGTGAGAAACATGGGTAAACCAGGAAAGATTTACAGAACACCGCTCAGTAAATCAAGGATTTGCAAGAGTATAATCAAATCAAAGCAATTGAGTTGGACTCACAACAGAAATAAAATATCGTTAATCACATGGTTGATACACTGCTGTCGACAAATGATCTTCAAAGTGATCTAGATATGAAGGATCAATTGATTGATTCACTTTAAATAAAATGATGAGAAAAGCAAAATCAAATCGACAATATGCTTGATGCAACATCTACAACTAAGGTCAATTCAATTTGTGACACAAAGGATCTTACACAAAAAGCTAATGCAATTTGTGATAATGATGAACTCGCAATTTGTGATACTGATGAACTCATCGAGAATGTTGATGTAAGTTGTGACACAGAGGAGCTACTAGAGAAGATTATGCAGCAAATGATACAGAGGATCCTATCCAAAAGTACGATGCAACATGTGAAATAGATGAAATATTGTAGAAGGTTGATGCAGCTTGTGACACAAGACATAACAAAGGTGGTTGATGCTCATTGTGATACAAAAGACCTGATGGATATGGAATCATGCATTTAATTCACGAAGGAAACAATGAATGAAGATGAGTCACAAGAAGAATCACAGAATGACAACAATAACGGTCGTAAAACTGAATTTTAAGAAGCAAGGAAACAGCATCAACAGTCAAAAAATAATCTTTCCAAGATGTTTGTTAGACCTTGGGAAGAGTTATCATTCAATAGAAATCAACATGGCTTAGGATATGACAAAGTAAACAACTTGCATATTCTGGATTACTGCAACCTAATTCAGTTTGTGACTATAGGATTTCCTGAAGATGTTCAGAATTTTGGTAACAAATGCCAACATTGTCAAAGAGTTGGTTACATGGAGAGTGTGTTTTGATCTCCATTTTTGTTTTCGTTGTGGGAAGACAAGTCACCTATCAGAAAACTGTTGAAAGCAGAAGCAGGTTAAGAAGACAATTCATTATGGCTGGATAAATTCTTGGAAATGGAATCAAGAGGTAAAGCAAGTGCATCAGTCTTACTGACTAGTCAAGACAGTGGTAAAGACAGAAAAAAGGAGAAATGGCAAAATCAGAAAGCTATCAAGCAGTTATTCCAGATGATTTTGGGCATATCCCAGTTCCAATTCTATATGTTCTCTCAAGTCAAAGATGGTACTCTCCACACCTCAAGGTGGGGAGCACAATGATAAAATTTAGAAATAAACTCTCTTACACCTTTAATGGTGGGGTAGTAAATTGATGGAGTAAAAATGGTTAGTGGAAAACTATAAACCACAGGTTTCAAAGGAGAATGGTTAGTGGTCAATAAGAAAACCAAATCCAAAGCTCCAACTTTAATCCTTTCAAGATTGAACTATTGAGAAACTTCTCACCTTGCACCTAATAGGGAGAATATCTGATATCAAGTTTCCAGATTCGAAATCTAATCAGTCAATCAAAATGCAATCAGCAATTGAGATTTCCAGCATAGCAACTGGTCTCCTTAACATCTATTTCAGTTATTCATTGGGAATATTCAGACACATCATCTTTTCACTTCCAAATTTTGGTGGTTTTCAAGGCATATCTTCATCGAAGTGCTGTTCAATAGTTTTAGATTGAAGATGACAAGTGTTATTGGTAAAATTATTCAGACTTGTTATTGAGGGGGGGGGAGGAGGGGGTTGGAATATTAGATTGTGAGTCCCTAGACAATCACGAAGTCTGGTACCACATAGATATGAGTTGTAAACCTTATTTTTGATTAGGTGTTGTCATGATCCACTAATGAGTTGCTAGTGAGCTCTAGATCTAGAATGGTTCAATTGATATACTATAAATTCAGATTTCGATATCAATACAATATGTTGAATATGGCTTAAGGCCTTTCCACCATTTTGCTTGTCTTGTCTTGCTTGCTTAATTATTAACATTTGAAATATCATGCAACTCTTGCAAATGCTTTCAAGAATCAAATCCCTACCGAAGTCTTCCCTATTTGGAATTTAGGTAGCATTTCATTTGTCATGGACAATTTGATTAGCATTACCGCTTCTTTGTCTGACTCATCATACTTGTCCTAGTACCTACCAATGGTTGTTGGGTGGGCATCTTTACCTAGGACAATATTAGTTAAGTATTTGTATGCAAATATGGCCAACATGTGCTGCATCCATCTATTGTAGATCTTACCAAAGAATCTATGGCTGCCTTCCAGCTTGATGTTGGATAAACATGCCATTGTGTAAGCTAAAAGTGCAGAAGTATATAGTGAAATTGGGTAAAATGCTAAAAATTCTTGTTCTTCCCTCCATGAATATGCAATTCTGGAGAAAAAACATCTGTATACTGGCTCTAAACACCTGCAGCAGGCATGCATTACTTGCAAAACAGATTTCTGATAAATTTGCACAAAGACAGCTTGAACACAGACATATATTGATAAATCAACTCCAAAACAGCACCATAACACACAGATTTTTAAAAATATGTTAAAAACAACACCAAAACACACATATTTTGAGAAGTCTGCTAATAAAGAGTGCCAGATATGTTAATATCTCCTTTGGAATTGCTGAAAGTCGCCAAAGTAACAGTTGAAACTTCGAGATCTGCAAATTTGGGCAGCAAAACAGGCCGGAACATCTTTAATCTGCTTCCAGACTGTCTGTGTGGTCAAGAAACTTACAAAATTTTAATGGACAGACTGTCAAAGAAGCCATACAGATCAAATTTTAGCTGGAAAACTATTCTGGCGGTGTCCGTATAGCAAATATTTACATGTATGGCTGAAATTACTTCTTGGCGGCTCGTTTGCACAGTGAGTTTTCTTTTGGCCGCTTGAGATTTCTCCTTGGTAGCGCTGTACAGCCGTACAGAGCTCATATGTGGCTGAGAAAATTCTTTTGGTGGCTGTTCAATACATGTACAACTGATGGCTCATTCATACAACCAAAGAATGAGATGTGCAGGTTAGCTTTGACAGCTGAACAACCATACACATTGGATTGTACAGTCTTTACGTTCAATTTTTTTTGGTACCATGATATGCAAGGTTACTTCAATCAAAAATCAAATCAACACTTGGTTTTAGCAAAACCTTTTTGGCTCTTCAATGTGCCATGCTAGCGATCCTTCAGTATGTCTTTGTCGAATACAATCCCTGGGTTTTCATGCTCTCACAGACATTGTTCCTCTATTCGATCTTTGATACCATAACACAATAAACAGAATTATACCACAAAGAAAACCAAGCTAACTTGAGAGAGTTCTTCGTAATGTATCAATTAAATCAGAAGTGAAATCCTTCTTGTAAAGGGTTACATACTGGTTGAGTCAATCCACTTTATGAATGTGGGATATACTAAGATACACAGTAAAGTGAAGAAAATCATAAAAGCAAAAAATAATTTGAAGTTAAAAATTGAAATGACTTTTTAATGCCATTGTCTATTTATAATTAACCATTATTGTTCTGACATTTACCTTAACATCTGGAAGAGATGATATTAGTCATTAGATTCTTGAAGGTTGCCATATATTTCTCAACATTTTGGAAGTCACCCATAAAATAACCTAAGGTCAAAATGGTTTTCTTAATGCCTTTGTCTAATATCTAATTGTCCATTATTATTGTGTGTTGAAAAACCTAGAAGCTAATAACTCTATCTACTCATTTCGTTAAACACTTAGCTACACTCTGATTTCTGACTCCAATAAATATTCAACAATAATGTATTAAATTCTCAGACATTCAACAACTATTTATGAGCAGGAATACAAGTAACTAAGTCTGAAAATCATTTGCAGTGGAAATGAACAGCAAACAGTCACACCAATTGACACAGCATTTTTGGGCAATGCACCTGGAAAAACCCCAAAGGCAAACTAGTGAGAGAGGGAGAAATTTTATTTCTTATCAGAGTATTTTACAACATTAAATAACAGCAATTATCCACAGGATGCCTTGAATTTTGAGCCTCAAAATTCGAGCTCTAACAACCTCAAAACAGTGCTCAGACACACTTGAACAACCTCAAATTTCGTGCTGCATCCCATCTGCCTCAAAAATCACACCATCATTGACTCGAATTTCATCCCTGTTATCTGCATTGGAATTCGTGCTGCCTGGCTATTGTCTTTATTGCTGTACTTCTCCCTTCACTGCTAAACTTCTCCCTTGGCTCTCCTCTGTTATGTAAATTAAGTCTGTAATTATTAGGCAAAGGCAATGATCAAAGATCATGCCCATTCACCAAGAGGCGCCCAAGGCAGTATTTAAACCAGGGCCTCCAACATTTATAACCATTAATCAATTTATTAATAATAAATTTACATTTATTCAGAAAATATCAGAGTTTTCCATTCCATTTGGTATCAGAGTGAGCGCTCCTCTGGCCTGTGGATATCCGCTGCCTCCAGTCTTCTTCCACTCGTGCTCCAACCGCCGATTCTTCCACGCCGCCATACATTGCTGCCCCGATTCTTCCACACCGCCACTCCGTGCTACTCTGTTCCATTGCCTTCCAACCATCGTTAGAAGATTCCTCCTCCAGTCGCTGGCTCTGCCCCCGCGTGCGACCCTGCCGCACAAAATTCCCTCTGCATCCCTGTCACACCGTCCACCTTCTCCACTGTTTTACGTTCTGCCCCAACCAGTCGTCCTGTCCCCTTGTCCAGTGTTTCCCCTATCCTCTCACCGTCGCGTTGTTGACACACTGTTTCACCGACCGTAGCACTATTTCCTCTGACCCGTAGCACTGTTTCGTCGTATCGTGTGGGCCGGTCAATGTTGTATTGTTGTGGGGTATAAATATAATTAATTATATAGTATTATTATATAATTTATTATTTCATTATAATAAGTTATATAAAAAAATATTATATAATTAATTATTTAATAAAAAAAATTTATATTATTGTTAATGTAATTAAAAAAAAAACCTTGTTTATATTTATAAGTTTATTGAAAAAATTAGGGTCAAGTTAAGAAAAAAGGTTAAGCTGGATAAGCATACTCCACCTCATATCCGATCTCTTCATCAATGTTGATGGCCGATTTTAATAAAAAATTGATAGATGTTGAGACTAAGGTGACCAGACATGGCGAAAAAATCAAGGCACTTCAGGATACAACAAAGAGAATTGAGAGTCAGCTTGAGCAGAACTAGAACAAATTTAAAAGCGATCATGTAATCCTTTCAAATAAGGTGGATCTAAATCATAATCAAGCAATGGCGATGTTGTGTTGTATTTTTGAAAAGTTGAAAATCACTCCTGTCCAATACCCCAGAATGATGAAGCTACTCAACATCCAAATTCTATAGATACATCAAACTCATCAAACTCACATCTGAACCCTGAGTCTCCAAAGGCATCTTCCATACCTAAGCAACAAAATAGTAACACGAATTTTCAAAATAGGCAGCTCTAGAATCAGTACTCAAACATGTAGTTCTCGAATCAATACCCTTTCTTCTCTCCACCGATAGCTACATATCAACGAAGAGCATAACTTGAGCTCTCCAAATTTGACGGTAACAAGAAATGCAGTGTTGCATGGTTCAATAAAGCAGAAGAATATTTAGAGATTTATGGTATTGACAATGATGATGAAAAGATCAGGCATGCATCCATGCAAATGGAAGGCGAAGCATATAATTGGTATATGTGATGGAAGACGATGACACTTGCTATCAGTTGGAAGAAATTCAAAAATGCATTCTTTAAGAGGTTCCAAGGTGTCAAAGAGGAAGAGTTCTTTTCAGCACTCACCAGACTGCAACAAAAAAGAGATGTGGATGAATACACTCGGGAATGGGAAATGTTAGCTACACGAGTACCTAGATTATCAGAAATTCATCTCATTCAGTCATACATCACAGGACTCTAACCCCATCTCTAGGCTGAGCTTGAGCTTCATGACATCACTTCTATAGAGGAAGCAAGACAGAAAGCAAAAGCTGCTGAAAAGAAACATGAAAAGGTGCATTGGGCAAAGGTTGAAAGTGTATATTTGAGACGAACATTTCCCCAGACTGCGAACACGGATAATACAAAATATGTTCCACCACATCTTCGTGAAGGAGACAACTAATTTGGAAATGCAAAGAATGAAAGAAGGTAAGTGTAGACGTTGTGGCGAAAAATGAGACCCTAAACATAGATGTGTTAAAGGAAAAGAGACTAATAACTTGTATACGTGTGAAGCAACCAATGATTCAGACAATGAAGAATTAGGCGTAGAAGAAATTGAAGATTCTCCATAATTTTCTCTAGAACCAGATAATGAGAGTATTCCGCAAGTGTCATTATCGGCCATGATAGGTATATCGTAGTGTTAAAAGGACATATCAAGAAGAGCAACATAATGGTTTTGATCGGTACTAGTAGCGCCCACAAGTTTTTGGACTCAACCATGGCAAAAAAACACAACATTTTCACATTTTCCATGCCCAACATGAAGGTTATGGTAGCTGACAGTAAGAAAATTGAAAAAGTAGGGAAATGCCATATAGCCAAATTACAGATTCAAGACTATAATCTAGAATCTTTGTTCTACACTGTACCTTTAGGAGGAGTGGATGTGGTCCTAGGTATCCAATGGCTACAAACCCTAGGCACTTACTCTGCCAACTATCAAAAACAATTTATAAAATTTAAATGGGAAGGGAAAAAATACAAGTTATATGGGTTCCAACCACCTGAGAATTAAATTGTATCATCATCCCAAATGATGAAAATGATTCAGAAGGGAGCACTAACTTATTTAGTGCAGTGTCATCAATTAGAAATGTTGACTTCAAATATATTTAACGAAGAGTCACCTGAAGTTCAAGAACTAATTCAAAAGCACGAGAAGGTGTTCCAAGACCTTCCAATGAAGTTGCCTCCTAAAAGAGAAGTCGAGCATACAATCGAAGTCAAATCAGGATCAAATGTTAGGATATTTCGATACATAGGAAATAGTTAAGAATAACTTAGTCTAGTGTAGAGTTAGGTAAAGTGCGTTTCTTTACCATGTACATTTGTAACTTATAATCCGACGGTCACGATTTGTAGTGATCCGACGGTTATCTCTCACCTCAGTATTAATGACACTTGATCCGTGGCTTAACACCCGATTGGTCCATGATCTCTATTTAAAGAGCATGGAGGGTCATTTGTTTGGTAACCGTTTATGAGAGAAACATATGTAAATTTTCTTTTTATATTAATAAATTGCTTGAAGTGGCCGCGTTGGTTCAGGCCGTGGACTACTTCCCTCTTTGAGGGTTTTAACCACGTGATTATATTGGTGTACTGATTTATGATCTATTTGTGAGTGGTGACCTTTGGTTCTTGATCTAAGGAACTTACTCTGTAAATTCCTACATGGTATCAGAGCTATTTTGAGGGTCATGTCCGTTGTTGATCAAAATCTGAAGCCGGTTTGACTGCATGCGAATGCCGTTTTGTAGATCTACTATTTCTGAACATTTTTGGGCTTGGAGAACTGCTCGGTTGTGTCCGGAGTGTCTGTTACAGTGAGGAACGCCTTTCGTTTCATGCGAAAAGGTTTCCGAATGTCCAAGTTATAATAGTTTAGATCTGGAGGTATAAAGCGTCTATTTTGCAGTTATATTTGTTAATAGTTCTGCGTATTTTGGTTTTTTTCTGTTTATTTTCGGTATTAAGGTTTTATTTATTTGCTGGATCTATACCCTCTTCTCTGTGTATGCTCTTTGCTGTGTGTTCCGTGCGATCTCGGCAAATCAGAAACAGGAAAAGGGATTTTTTTTACTACGTATGCTCTTTCCTCGTGTCTTTGTGCGATCTCGGGAAATCAGAAATAGTGACAAAGTGATAGTTGCCGGTAAGGGTAACCGAAAATCTAACATTTTGCCGTAAGGCTTTGCATTTTTTTTTTTTGCTTGGTTTTTTTGTTTTTTGTGCAAGAAAAGGCATGCACAAAAAAAAAAAAACCCTTCCTCCTTTCATACAATAACGTGATCCTTTTACTATCTCACTGGGTGAGGGGTTAGTTTATGAGAATAGAGGTCTTGGGTTCAAGTCTCCTTCTCAAGCTGCTTTTGTAAAAAGTTTTTGTTCAAAGGGGCATAATTTTTCCCGTAACTCTCCGGCATCTACAACTCATATTTTTCAAAAGGCATAACTTCTTCATCTGGAAGCCATTTTTCGAGCCTTTTTTTTGAAACGGCCTAATTTTTCGAGATCTTTCCATTGGAGCAGTTAGTTTCAGCTTTTCTCAGCTTCAGTTTAAAAAAAAATGGAAAGTGCATGCCCCGTTATTCTTAACAGCACCAATTATTTCCAATGGCTACCTCACATGGTAGATATACTTAGAAGTAAAGGGCTTTATAGAATAGCCACAGGACAAGAAACTAAACCTTCTGATGATGATAAAGTTGCTAAATGGGAAAATAAACAAGATCAAGCACGAGGGTTGATAGGAATGTCCATTGCTCAAAATCTTCGATTTCATATCCTTGACATTGACACCCCTGATGAAGCCCTGGAAAAGCTAAAAACTGTATTTGGCATTCAAAATCAAATCAGGACCCACCAACTTGAAAATGAGTTGCTTACTTTGGACCCCAATAATTTCTCCTCCATTGAAGATTTTTTGTCCAAATTCAAGACCCTCAGAATTCTTTTAGAAGGTTGTAAGATCAAAAAGGATGATGGTAGCCTCATCTATTGCATTCTTGCTAAGCTTGGCCCTGCATACTCTGTATTTGTTTCCTCCTTCCATTCCACTAGAGAAGCCATCATTTCTTCAGGAACCACCTACAAGAATTCCTCTTTTGATGCCTTTTGTGATTCTTTGATAATAGAACAAGAAAATTTTTTACACCTTGGTCTTATCACTGCTGGAAATGCTTCTAAGAAAGCCTTAGCAACCCAACAACAACCAAAAAGAATACCAAGAAGCAGTATCCTAAAAAATATGGTCTTAAACCAAACAACGGCCCTAAGCAATTTCAGCCGCAAACTGAAAAATCAAATCACCAAAATAATAAGGCAAATCAAAACAAAGGGAAGAAGACAGATAGACATTGCAACTTTTGCAATCGGGTTGGCCATATAGAGTCCAAATGTTTTAAGAAGATGGAAGCCTTAGAAGCAGCAATGAAGAAGCACAACATCAATTTGGAGCACTCTTCACCTTCATCTTTAGGCATGGCACTTCCTGCTTGTGGTTGTCAAGCATCAAGATCTGGTTATGCATTAAATGTATCTTCTTCTTCTCCTTCTCATGAGTGGCTCATTGATTTTGGAGCTTCTTACCACATGGCTAAAAATTAATCCATGTTTTCTTCTTTAAATGATTGTAACACCAAACATATTTATGTTGGTGATGATAGATCTCTTAGTGTTGTAGGATATGGAACCATTCATCTAGATAATGGTCAGTTTAATGATGTACTATGTGTTCCTACCTTGTCATGTAACCTTCTATCTGTTTATCAGATAGCTCATTTAGGTGAAGGGAAAATAGTAGAATTCTCACCTCATGATGTTGTAATCAAGGACCTCAAAGATCCTAAACATATTTTAGCTACTGGCATTGCTAATGATTCCACAAGGTTGTATAAGTTTGAAAACTTTGGGTCATCCTCTCTTCCCTCCATTTTTGTTGCTCATAATGATGATGTGAGCAAACTTTGGCATTAGCGATTTGGTCACTTAAACTATCGCTCTCTTCAAACTCTATGTAAGGAAAATATGGTGATGGACCTTCCTATGGTATCTTGTCGAGATGGTGTTTGCTCCGGATGTGTACTCGGAAAACATCATTGGGATAGTTTTGACAAATGTGCCTCTTGGCACACTTTAGCCCCTTTGCAGCTTGTGCACAGTGATTTATGTGGTCCACTTCCTATTGTTTCTTTCTCTGGTTGCAAGTACTTCTTAACTTTCATTGATGATTTTTCCAGACGCACTTGGGTATATTTCTTAAAACTCAAGAGTGAAGTTTTTAACATGTTCTTTGCCTTTAAGGCCTTTGTTGAGAAACAATCTAGACATCAAATTCTTAAGTTAAGATCAGACAATGGCGGAGAATATGTTAACAACAAATTTATCAACTTCTGCACTGAGCATGGCATTCAATTGCAACATACTGTTCCTTATACTCCACAACAAAATGGTGTAGCTGAAAGGAAGAATCACACCTTAAAAGAAATGGCTAATTTTATGCTTCAATCTAAAGGACTTGGTCTCAATTTTTGGGCAGAAGCCATTAACTGTGCAAATTACATAGTAAATCGCACTCCTACTAAGGTCTTAAAGAATATAACTCTAGAAGAAGCTTGGAGCTCAATCAAACCAGATGTAAGTCACTTTCGTGTTTTTGGAAGTGATGCTTGGGCTCATATTCCAGATGCGAAACATAAAGCCTTAGAACCTAAGAGTGAAAAATGCATTTTTGTTGGATATTCTGAAGATGTCAAAGGATATAGACTTCTTCAACCAAAATCCAAAAATATTATCATTAGAAGAGATGTAAAATTTGATGAAAATATATCGGCCTGCGAGCCTAGTTCGACAAGTGTGCCACCTTTGGCCTGCGAGTCTGATTCGGCATATGTGCCACCTCTCTCTCTCTCTTCTATTTTTAATAACATTCCTTCTAGTTCAGATGATGACAGCGAGGATGACAATCCTCCTCCACCTTGTGAAATTGTTCCTTATACTCCACCGCTTCCAAGATGGGTTCACTCTACTCGGGATGCAGCAGGTTCTCTTGCAGGTGACCCTGTCGATCGACGACGTACACGTTCTCAGTTCGAAAGAGCTTCTTCCTTATTGGCTCAAGCTCCAGAAAAACTTGATCCAAAAACCTTTGAAGAAGCCTCCGGTCATCCAGATTGGGATGAAGCTATGAATGAAGAGTATCGTTCCTTATTGGCAAACAATACTTGGGATCTTGTTCCTCTTCCAAAAGGAAGAAAACTTGTCAGATGCAGATGGCTTTACAAAACCAAGTTTGAACCAGATGGAAAAGTGGATAGACATAAAGCTCGTTTTGTTGCTAAAGGATTTTCACAAGTTGAAGGCATTGACTATACTGAAACCTTCTCCCCTGTTGCCTAAATGAATTCTATTTGCCTTGTTCTTTCCCTTGGTGCCTCCTTTAAATGGGAAGTCCATCAGATGGATGTTAAATCCGCCTTCTTACATGGAGATTTGCATGAAGAAATCTACATGGAACAACCCCCTGGCTTTATCCAAAAAGACTCCAGCCTTGTTTGTTGCCTTAGGAAGTCTCTCTATGGTCTCAAACAAGCCCCTCGGGCTTGGTATGCCAAAATGGATACATTTCTCTTGGATAATGGCTTTTCTAGGTGTCATTTTGACAACACTGTCTACACCAAGAAAGTGGGTAATTCCTTCACCATCCTTGTTCTTTATGTTGATGATCTTATCCTTACTGGTAGTGATCCAAACCATATAAACTATGTGAAGTCTAGCCTCAAAAAGAAGTTTGAAATGACAAACTTAGGACACTTGCATTATTTCCTTGGTCTTCAAGTCTTGCAATCCAAGGAAGGCATTACCCTCTTTCAGTCCAAGTATGCTTGTGATCTTCTACACCACTTTCACATGGAAGACTGTAAGCCAACCCCTTCTCCCGTTCAGTCTGGAGTCAAGCTTTCAGTCACTTGTACTACCCTTGAAGTTGATGCTACCTTATATCGTCAACTTGTTGGTAAACTTTTGTATCTAACCCATACCCGTCTTGACCTTTCCTTTGTCGTTGGTCTTGTCGCTCAGTTTATGCACCAACCTCATGAAAGTCACTGGAAAGCAGCTAAAAGAATACTTCGATATATTTGAGGTACAGTTCAGTTCGGGATTCATTACAGTGCAGGAGCATCTCCCTTGTTGATTGGTTTCACTGATTCTGATTGGGTTGGTGACCCTGATGATCGAAAGTCTACTGGAGGATATGTATTCACTCTTGGTTCAGGACCTATTACTTGGTCTTGTAAGAAACAAAGTGCCATCTCTCTTTCTTTCGCAGAAGCGGAGTATTGTGGTGCAGTTGAAGCCAGCAAGGAAGCCATGTGGCTTCGTCAGATCTTGTCTGAATTTGGTCTCCATCAGCAACATCTAACTACACTTTGGTGTGATAATTAGAGTGCTATTCAGGTATGTAAAGATCCAGTTCAGCATCAGCGTATGAAACACATTGAACTCCACATACACTTCATCAGAAAGCTCATTCATGATCGTGTTCTTGAAGTGCAGTACTGCCCAACCAATGATCAGGTAGCCGATATCTTTACAAAGGCTCTCACAGAAGCGAAGTTTACCAAACTTCGATCCATGCATGGAGTTCAGGAAAGTTGTCATTAAGGGGGGATAGGCTCTAATGCCTCCTTCCTTCTCCTATTGTGTCACTCTTGTAAATCCTTCAATCCTATCCCAATTTGTTCTTAAGGGGGGATGTTAGGATATTTTGACACATAGGAAATAGGCTCCTTTTGTGTCACCTTTGTAAATCCTTCAATCCTATCCCAAGTTTTTCTTAAGGGGGGATGTTAGGATATTCGAACACATAGGAAATAGTTAAGAATAACTTAGTCTAGTGCAAAGTTGGGTAAAGTGTGTTTCTTTACCATGTACATTTGTAACTCATAATCTGACGATCACGATTTGTAGTGATCCGACGGTTATCTCTCACCTCGGTATTAACGGCACTTGATCCGTGGCTTAACACCTGATTGGTCCATGATCTCTATTTAAAGAGCATGGAGGGTCATTTGTCCGGTAACCGTTTATGAGAGAAACATATGTAACTTTTCTTTTTATATTAATAAATTTCCTGAAGTGGCCGCATTGGCTCAGGCCATGGACTGTTTCCCTCTTTGAGGGTTTTAACCATGCGATTATACTGGTGTACTGATTTGTGATCTATTTGTGAGCGGTGACCTTTGGTTCTTGATCTAAGGAACTTACCCTGTAAATTCCTACATCAAATCCCATCAACATCAAAACATATCGATATCCACACCATTAAAAAACCGAAATTGAAACGCTAGCCAAGGATCTTTTAAGATGTGTCATTATCACAAAAAGTAGAAGTCCATATGCTGCTCCAGTTGTATTAGTTCAAAAAAACGATGGATCATTTAGATTTATGCATAGATTACCGAGGTCTAAACAAGATAACGATTAAGAACAAATTTTTAATCCCGTTTATCGATGAAATGATAGATGAACTACATGGCAGTAAATACTTCACAAAATTGGATTTGAGATCATGGTACTATCAAATAAGGATAAGGTTGGAAGACATAACAAAAACGACGTTCTGTACACATGAAGGTCACTATGAGTTTAAGGTAATGCCTTTTGGTCTAGCTAATGCTCCAACAACATTCCAAGCTACCATGAATGAGATATTCTGTCCCTATCTAAGGAAGTTTGTGTTAGTGTTCTCCGATGATATTCTAGTTTATGGTAAATCGTGGAAGGAGCATCTACAACATTTAGAACACGTTCTCACTATATTAGAAGAACATCATTTTTATGCCAAGAAATCCAAGTGCACTTTTAGAAAAGAGGAAGTAGAGTATCTCAGAAATATAATATCCAAGGATGAGTAAAAGTAGATCCTAGTAAAATCAAGACTATAAAGGAATGGCCCAAACCAGTTAATATCTCCAAACTATGAGGATTCTTAGGATTGACCGGGTATTATCGAAGATTCATTAAAAACTATGCACATATAACCCCACCCCTAACGAACCTTCTAAAAAAAACTCATTTCGATGGAATGATGAAGCATAAAAGTGTTTTGAAGACTTGAAGGAAGTTATGTCCAATGCACCTATATTGGCAACTCCAGACTTCTCAAAACCATTTGTAATTGAATGTGATGCTTCAAGTTTTGGCATAGGAGCAGTTCTAATTCAGGATGGTCACCCAATCACGTTTGAAAGTAGGAAGCTCAATAAACAAGAACGTCTCAAGTCTACATACAACAAAGAAATGCTTGCTATTATGCACTCGTTAGCCAAGTGGAGACAATATCTCTTGGGAAGTAAGTTCTTAATACAAACAAATCGTAATAGTCTTCAACATCTCCTCCAGCAGAAAATGCTACTATAGAACAACAAAAATGTATCGAAAAAATCGCTACTTTCGACATGGATATATTACATAAGAAAGGGAAAGATAATGTAGTAGCTGATGCTCTATCCAGGAAAGACGAAGAACCATCATTGCTTTGTTTGTAGTTTCAGTTGTTGTTCCCAAATGGCTTAATGAGATTTGAAGTGAATATGCAAAAGATCCAGAAACAAGTGTTATAATCAATAACCTTCCTCATAATTCAAAATTTGAATGGAAAAACGATATTCTATGGTACAAGGGAAGAATTTATCTGAGTTCAAATTCCAAATTTCTCAAAGAGTTGAATGATTCACTGTCAGTTGGACATGTAGGATTCTTTAAAACCTACTATAATCCATGCCAGTCAATCTTTTGGAAGTGAATGAATAATGATATTAAAAAATATATAGCAGAATGCGAGAAATGCCAGAGGAATAAAAATGAAAATATTATGACACCTTGACTACTTCATCCTTTAAATATCTTGAATCAGAAATGGGAGGAAATATCAATGGACTTTATCGAAGGTTTAGCTGAGTTTGATGGTAAGGATAAAACATATAGGAACCTACCTCAACATGAGTTCAACCTACCATCCTCAAACAGATAGCCAAACCTAGGTTGTCAATAAATGTTTAGAAACCTACCTATGCTGTTATACCAAAGACAAACAAAATAAGTGGGTTCAATGGTTACATCTCATTGAATGGTGGTACAATTCTACTTACTACACGTCAGCGAAAACGACTCCATTTCAAGCTCTGTACGGTTACGATCCTTCGAAATGGAAGGACTTTGTTATCATTGAGACGAAACTTCCAGCTGTTAAAGACCAGTTAGAAGAAACCCAAAAAGTCATCCAAACTTTAAAAGAAAATCTAAATAATGCTAAGTTGCAGGAAATGTGGGTCTAGGGCCCGTTCCCTAAAAAAACGAAACGCTGAAACGCGTACCGTATGACTGAGAAACGCGTTTCTGGCCGTACTGGTATGTTTCCCGTACGGGAAATGTTGCCAATATAGCCGAGAAGCGTGTTTCCCGGTCGTACAACCGCGTTTCCTTCCCTAAACAATGCTTTTTTTTGTTTTTGTTTTTTTGTTTTTTCGGTTTTTGTGCCTTTTAATATTATTTTAATTGTTTCGTTTGTCTCTTGGATGCCTCTAGATGGATTTCTAAACTTATAAAAAGACGATTTCACATAACATTTCTTAATTGTCCTAAATTCTAATATAAATTTAAATTATAATATATATATATACCGTGTTTCCCCATTTCCAAAATTTGGGGAGGTTGCGTTTCGTATCGCTTCCCATTTCGGAAACTCGTTTTCGTTTCCCCGTTTCGTGCAACTTAGAAATAATGCAAGAAATCGTATGAAGTAGCAAGCTAACTGAAACAAAACAAAGAGAGAATTTGAAGTTGGAGAATGAGTATTTGTTAAACTAAAGGCTTACAAGCAGTTGTCCTTAAAACAGAAGGGAAAAAACCAATGTTCCACCAAGTACCCTGGCAGTGGGGGCGAGGGAGCGGCGAAGCGCGGGAGCGGCCTATGCAAAAGCTCCCCACCAATTTTCAGGAAATGTGGGGGGACATCAAGGTCTTAAAAATTATAGAATATAAATATATATGATATATCATTGAAAATTTAATATTTATAATGTAACTGTCTTTATCTTTATCATTATATGACACTTACATCATGAAGGATAAATGATAAAATTATAAATCGATGAATCATATAACTGAAACAAATTTAAAACTTAATACTTAAAACATATATCATACAATCATACATGTAAGTTCGTAACTTTGTAACTGTATAATGTAACTACTAACAATGTACAACGAGAATAAAGTTTAAGATATCGTATTATATCAAGATTCAAAATAAAGTTTAAACTGAAATTTACAACTCAAGTCTGAAACAGAAAACTTAAAAGCAAATAAGTTAATAACATAACATATGAATATCAAATGATATCATCATAAATGAGCATAATTGCTCAAGGTAATGCCCCACTAGTCTCTGCATCCAGCTGCTGCACGAATATATCAGGATCAACCATGTCACCATCTGAATTAGAATCACTTGGATTCTCAAACATGCTAAGTGGCACACCAACCAACCCCATCTGTGTCTGATCAAGTATCTCCTCCATATCTACCTGTGCATCATCCTCTGGATCAACATCCCATTGTGTTGTTGGTCCCTTCAAATACTCAGGTGTCTTCCTATGCTCAAGATGTAGGGCACTGTGCACAACAACTAACTTCTCAGCTCTTTTAGAGGCAAGCCTGTTCCTCTTGATAGAGTGGATGAAGCTATATGTGGATCAATTCCTCTTTGTTGCAGAGGAACTGGAAATTTGAGACAACAAACTCATAGCTAGCTGTTTGAGCTCTGGAGCACCATCCCCATTCATCCTCCACCAACCAACTGGGTCATCTTGGGCTAGATCTATGCGATTTTCCCAAGCACCATGTGTGTTGAAGGGGCCACTAAGAGATGCAAATTGAACAAACTGTCTTCGCAACTTTGCCCCCTCCTCCTCACTGTACATCTTTGCAATTGCAACTAGGAAGCCATTCTTTACCTTTGGATCATCAATAGGAGGCACTCTCCTAGGCCTTTCAACATACCATTTTGGGTTTAATGCATATGCTACCATGTGCAAAGGCGTGTTCATGCGATCCCACCTATTCTGAATGATGGGTTGAATCTGGGATGTATAGAACTCTAATGAGGGTTCCCTCTGTTGAATGGCTACCTTCACATGACCCAACATGCTATCAAAGGACTCATAGATTTCTCCAAGACTAGAAGAATCTGAATCATTGTAACGAATGACCTCCACAATAGGGCCCAAGAATGACACCAAATAAGCACAATCCACCCACTAATCATTGTCCAACACCTGAAGCCTGACCTTCTTCCTTGAGTCTGTATTTGATGCTGACCACCTTCCCCACTCTGGACTCACAACCAAGGATTGTAGTGGTGTTTGTACCTCTAACATCCTCTCCAATAAGAGAAAATAGCTAGCATATCTAGTATCGATGGGCTTGAGGAATTCCTTCCTCGTGTGAGCACTGTACATGGCCAAGGAGGTTTGGTGGTTGTAGATAAACATCTGCACATCTCTAGTAGCTGTCACCAAATCTGATATCCACTGAATTTTTTCAACATCCTTTAGTGCATTAGTGAGTGCATGAACACAACAAGGAGGCCAAAAACCTAACCCTGTTTGTCTCATTCTCTCTTTTTGCACATTAATTTTAGACACTTGTCTATCTAAAATTGTTGTTCTTAACTTATGTTCTCCAGGTGGTACATATGAAGGCCCTATTTTTGTAATTGCTTGGACCATTTCTTTGTAATAAGGTGAACGAACAACATGGAAGGGAATTCCATTGGCAAAAAGAAATTTGCTAATTGTCTCATCTGTGTCATCTCGATCTAGAACATTGTACATACCAGACACTGTAGCACCCATTCTAGAAGAACGAGATGCACCTAGAGAACCCTTGTTTATTTTGACGAAGCACTGGATGGATAAACATTTTTGCTAGAAAACAATCAATTTGAAGTGGTTGCCATTTCTAGCCTCCAAAGTTGCTCTCTTAGAGTTGGAGTCAGGTGCTTTGAGAGACACATATTGACTCATTTACCTATGATTGTTAAAATATGTTGCTTCACCCTGGTATATCTCTGCCAACAAAGTGATGCCCACAAATATTGCAGACCCAATCACGTGAGCCACCACCGACTTTTGGATTTTTTTAGGAAGTCTGGTTGCATAGATTAGAATTGGTTTTAGAGGATTAAATGTCTTCTTTGCAAATTTTTCCAGATCTCTTGGTGGCCCTTCATAATCTACAGGCCTATTTCCTGCCCTCTTGTGATTGTTTTGAATTTCTTCTTGTGCATCTTCTGACTCATTAGCACTATAGGTGCTGTTATTGTTACCACTGTTATTGGAATGACTTTGGCTCATAGTTCCGGCTCGGAATAAATATTAACTTGTAACTTCAAACTTGTAGGCTGCAATTGCAAATAAATTAAAATTTTCAATTTCGAAATAAAAAAAATTAATTATTGAATTGATTTAGAAAATTTTAAAACAGTATTGTTCTATGAATAAATTAAAAAAAATAAAAACTGAATAACACAGTCTTACTGTTACTTCAACTTACAGGCTTTTAAAAAAAAATTATAGGCACAACACAGTTACTGTGTTACAAATGCTGCAAAAAAATTTAAACTTAAAAAAAAAAACTACCGCACAACGTTGCAAGAAACTTAAAAAAAGAATTATAATTTATAATTTAAAATTTAAAATTACAAGGTGCAGTAGTGAGGAGGAACTTACCGTGAGGAGGAAAGGCACTGGAAATTGTTGAGTCGTGCGACGTGGACACAATGCTGAGACATGGGCACAGTGCTGAGTGGGAGGAGGTCTCGGCAGCCTGCAAGCAGCGGTAGCGTGGGAGGGAGGTCCGATGGGAGGGAGGAAGCGACAGCGACAGCGACAACGTGGGAGGTCCGATGGGAGGGAGGCAGCGGCAGCGACAACGACAACGGCAGTGGCATGGAGGCAGTAGTGTGTGCGACGCGGGAGGCAGCAATGAATCTGTGGAATGGCATAGGTAGTGGGAGTGAAATGAAAAAGCCTAAAGAAAATGTCAAAATGTAAGGCAAATTAAATTATTAAAATATTCATAAAGTAAAAAACCTAAATAAATTCGTAAATTTTTATTTTCATTAAAAAAATTTCATTTTTTCGGGCTAGGAAATGCCCCCTCGAGACCCCTCATGACCCTGCATGACCCCTCACGACCTCTCGACCCCGATTTTCAAGGAGACACCCCCTCCTCAAGTTTCCTTGCGTTTCCTATTTTTTCGTAGCATGGGGAAACATCCCCTAGACATTCCCAAGTCCCTGGAGCGCGAGGGGGTCAGGAAACTGGACCCCTAGGTGGGGGGACACGACCCCGTGGTAGGGTGGAAAAAACAAATCGGCACCAAGGTTTTATGGACCGTACCAGATCAACAAAAAGACTAGCCAAGTAGCATACAGTTGAAGCCTTCCTGATAAAAGTCGTGTTCACAACGTTTTCCATGTATCCTGCCTTAAAAATGCACTTGGTGAACTTCAATCAACACAAACAACACTTCCTACTTTAGATGACGAAGGAATGGTCATTCTAGGACCAAAAGGTATTATCTCCATCAGGGAAAAAAAGCTGCGATCACGAGTAATCAAAGAATACCTGATCAAGTGGAAGGACTTACCAGAAGAAGAAGCTTCTTGGGAGACAGAAGCATTTCGTCAACAACACCCATCGTTACGTATGCTTTGAGGACAAAGCATCTTTTCAAGAGGAAGGAAATGTTATGTAAATTAATCAAGTTTGTAATTATTAGGCAAAGGGATTCACCAAGAGGCGCCCAAGGCAGTATTTAAGCCAGGGGCCTCCCACATTTGTAATCATCAATCAATTTATTAATAATATATATACATTTATTCAGAAAATATTAGATTTTTCCATTCTATCCTCCTCTTCTCCAAATATCATGAAGAATTATTGCCTCTTCACTCTCCCTTCTCCTTCAACAAACTCATTAACTACTAAAACCATCAAATCTTGCCACCTCAAGATTAACGGTTGTGACTTTATCTCTCATTGAGATGACTTAAGTCACTTAAAAAAACACTTTTTAAAATCACTCAAGTCACTCAAACTTTATAAAATCACTTTTAGAAAAACCCACTTTCTAAAATCACTGAAGTCACTTTTAGTAATTAAATATAAAACGTACTTTATAAAATCCCTTTACAAAGTTTATAATCTAGAGAGGCAATCTTCCACATGCTAAGACACCAAGCCAATTTTGAATTCCTATAGAGCTACACAATCAAACACTCCCTCTTAGCAAGGAAGGTACTTCCATAACTTGGATCTGTCTCCAAGTTCATTACATCCACTGTAGCTACTCCCTCTAAAACAAAAGCCAATCCCGCTACCTGACATGGACCCTGAGCTGAGAACCATGCTCCTAGAATCCTCTCGCCCCTGAGCATTCTGCATCGCTATCCCGACCATGTTTTCTTTGCATGGCCATCTTGAACCATGAATTCCGTAAGGTTGAAGGTTGCCTTCCTTTGAGCTGCTGAGTCCCTTTGAGCTTGTTCACTCCCTCTGAAGCCTGACTCCTTTTGACTCCAGATTGCAGGCCTTCTTGGCCCTCAAGGTCTCTGCTTGACCTATACTCCAAGTTTCTCACTTGGATCTCCAATGGCTTATCTCAACCCTCTGACCATCTTGGTCCTGTTGTCTTGGCCCCTCTCCTATCACAGAAACAGATTTGGCTCTTACTCGGCACCTCCAAGCTCAATTGTCTTGACAAGAGCTTCACTCTTGGATTATAATGAATCTCTCTTTCTCTTGTGCTGATCTCCTCTCAAGATCCTAGTACATCTGAGGAATGAATCTCTCATCCATTTCTCTTTGTCTATGCACCTGACAACTCTCTTTCAGTGCTGCCACCTGTGCAAATCTCAGATTCAACTGCCCTTCTCTTTTTCCTAACACAACCCCTTAACATCCCTGCAATATTCCTTGTGTCAAAATGTGCCCAAGGGAAAACATCAACTCCCTCTCAACCACCAAATATCTGGGTGTATAGGCTGGTTATGCTTGCTGTTCAACACTTCTCAGCTGATCTACCAACTTGGCTCTGATGGCATGTTGAAATAACCACCTACGAGCTAATATCCCCTTGTAGGAATTTCGTTAAACACTTAGCTAAACTCTAATTTTTGACTCCAATAAATATTCAATAATAATGTATTAAATTTTGACGCATTCAACAACTATTTATGAGCATAAATACAAATAACTAGGTCTGAAAATCATTTGCAGTGGAAATGAACAACAAACAATCACACCATTTGATACAATATTTTTGGGCAATGCCCCTGAAAAAACCTTGAAGGGAAAACCAGTGAGGGAGAGGGAGAAATTTTATTCCTTATCAGAGAATTTTACAGCATTAAATAACATCAATTACCCATAGGCTACCTTGAATTTTGAGCCTCAAACTGCTTCACAGCCTAAAAAATATTGCTCAACTGCCCTTGCACAGCCTCAGATTTCATGCCTCCTATCTGCAATAAATGCACCTTACCTGCCTCGAAAATCACGCTGTCCTTGCCTCAAATTCTGTGCCTAGTCTGTACATTGGAATTCTTGCTGCCTAGCTGCTGTCTTTACTGCTGTACCTGCTGTACTTTTCCCTTCTCCGCTAAACTCACCCCTTGGCTCTCCTCTTTGCCAAATGTCATGAGGAATTATTGCCTCTTCACTCCCCCTTCTCCTTTTATAAACTCATTAATTACTAAAACCATTAAATCTTGCCACTTCAAGATTAACGGTTGTGACTTAATCTCTCATTGAGATGACTTAAGCCACTTTTAGAAAAAAACACTTTTTAAAATCGCTCGAGTCACTCAAACTTTATAAAATCACTTTTAGATAAAACCACTTTCTAAAATCACGTAAGTCAGTTTTAGTAATTAAATATAAAAGGTACTTTATAAAATCAGTTTACAGAGTTTATCATCCAGAGAGGCAATCTTCCACATGCTAAGACACCAAGACAATGTGGAAGTCCTACTGAGCTACACAATCCAACATTATATATATAGTCTTTTTATAAGAAATGATATCAGCATTTAGATTCTTGAATCTTGCCATATATTCTTCAATGCTGTTGAAGTCACCCATGTTGAGGTCTGAAAACTCACTTTCAAGTCCATTTACTTGAGTAGTATTCACTCTCGTGAAGAATTTTTGGATGTTATCCTAGATTTATTTTTTCACCTTTATTATCCTTGGTGTGATGAATTAACTCCAGCTGAACATATGGCATGATTAGTCTAAGAGCTTCATCCTTCAGACATATGTGATCATAGCTGTCACAGACTCACAGTGGTGAGGGAAGGAGGTCTTGCCAGGTACATCCATAAGCCTTTGCATCAAAGAAGAGCAGTGATTTGGTTTGTCCAAGAATGATAAGTTGACCATTTAGGCAAGGAAACGACCATTTTGAATCCATAGGTGTTAACTTGCCCTTATAGACCCAAAAATATAAGATTACTAGCCTTTTCAAGAAATCTGCAATACGCTTCAACAAATCTGGAAACAACCATTTTGAATCCATAAATGTTAAGTTGCCTTTATAGACTCAAAAATATAAGAGTACTAGCCTCTTCCAGAAATCTTTAAATGCAATTCAGCAAAATTTGCAGTGTATAAAGCTGAAAAAGTGAGGAGTGTGCTGGTTTTAGGTTAGAGTATAAACCCCAGAGGAACCCTAGAGTACTAGCCTCTTCTAGAAATCTGCGTAACACTTTAACAAATCTGTAATATATATAAGCTGAAATAGCAAGGAAGGATTGCGCTGGTCTTAGAATACGGTATAAATCCTAGAAAAAACATAGAAAAACCCTAGAAGAGGGATGTCCTTCAAAAGAGACTCTTGAAGAGACTGCTGAATACACTAGATAGGTTTGCACTAGATTTGATACCATGTTGAGATTCCCAGAATCCCAAGAGATAGAAGATCTATGATGAACCAACCGACAAACCCTAATCTAGTTGAGGACAAAACAATAATGAATCTACACCAGTGTGCTTTACAAAGAGAGCACAAGGACACTTTAGAGATAAAGAGCCATAACGACCCATAACCATCACTGCACTAAAGCTAAATATAACAAAATAACCTGCAAAAGAGTGCACAATAGAGAGAGTTGCTTGAAGCTTGTGACTAATGAATGAGTCACTTTAATGAATATTAGAATTGAAGACTTGTGTATTTATACACCATCCTAGAGGCAGGGCATTAACTCCAAGGAGGATGACTAGGTTGGTCTTAGACTAGCATAGGCAACGAATACAATATAATCAATTGTTACACGAAGGTAGGCTCTTGGCCATAATAAGAGTGATGCCGGGTCATGTGTTCAAGTTTGAATAAACTCATAAGTTTCACATACCTCGATAACCTCACATGGAAATGCAGGGAGTTAGAATTGTTTTATACAAATTACCCATGGATAACTATCCAAATCACTATTCAAGATTCCTCATTAATCATTAGATAGAATGTTCGTCAGTACATAGAGTAAATTTAGTAGAGGAATTGTAAGTTGCATAACCATTAATAACCATTGTTGTAGTATACATAAGTTTCACATCAAGCTTGAAATGGATATCCTGTCATTGCAAAAAATGCTTGTGAAGATATGTATCGGTATTTTCTAATATATTTTTGTTTAATAAGCATGTAAATCTTTGAACCACGTAAATAGATTGTTTTGAATGTTCATGATATTAATACTGGTCTTCTTGAATTTTACAGTTCTGCAGAAAGAAGAGGAGAAAAGGCGATTCAGAGCAAAGAGTCTTCAGCAGAGCATGGAGAGTGGTCAGTTTCCTTTTAAAGCCTGTTCCTTCTAAAGTTATGGTTGAATACTTATTTGAACCAATGCACAGAAATAGCAAAGAAAATTTACTGTATATTGGAGATATCTTATTAATATTACATTTATATATTGCTGATCTGGTAGATCTCTTAAATTAATGATGATTTCTCTAGTTATAAATAAAATAATATTCTTGAGAGCTATGTTAGCCCCTATTTTTTGAGTGTTTGCCTATGAAAGTGCTATTTTGTATATTCTGACAACTCTCTGTAGCAGCATAAGTTTTTTCTTGAATGACTATAGTTGCCCCTGGTAACAAATATTTTTATCCTATATCTTGCATAAAAAATAAAAGTATTAATTGAGGATTAAATGCATGTTTGAAATCCTAGTTTCACTATTGAGTGTTATATTATACGTGTAGATACCCATCTAATATCTGCATAAAAATTTGAATTTGCAGCTAGACTTGGAAAACACCAAAGTGCATAACTATTCAAGTTACATCCCAAACGTCACCTGGTGCAGATATATATATATATATATATATATATATATATATATATATATATATATATATATATTCTTTCTTAAGAACGTGTGCTAAGGGAAGAGCAGGGCTGTGGGGGAGCGCCCCCACCCTCGAATCCGCTCCTGAAGCGCACTCCGAGCGGGAGCGACCCAAGAGTGCACTCCCGAAATTTGTCCCCGCAAAAAAATTGCTCCCTGGCTTTTTCACAATTTTTTTTCACAAATATGTTCCAAACACAATTTTTTTTCAAAGAAACAAGAGTTTTTGAGTAGGGAAACCTAATATTTAAGCCTATGCCCTAATATTGATATGCAATTCATGGTAATGTTAAATTCTTAAAGTAAAAGTGACATTTTCCTTTATCTTTCATTTTCATCCTTTTACTTAAATTTTTAACATTACCATGAAATGACTCAAAATGTTTGTGAGTGGTTTTGACCTCATTGGATTTCATATGGAGAAAGTAGAATTTTAGACCTCACTCAAAATCCAACAGACTTATTAGTTTTTTAGGATTTCAAGATTGGGGGGATTGCAATGTTTCCATTGGATTTTGTCATTTAATAAGGTATGGAACTTGTATTTAATCAAGAGCACCAAGCCCTTTGTTTACCTTGATGTCAGTGACATTGGTTGTTGAACTCCTCTATCATGACCCTACTAAAAAGGTACCCATCATTCAAACAAAATCTTGACTATGCTACATTTTTTCTATCTTATGTTAATTGCTTAGAGGGTGATATTAATGACAAAGATCCCAAGATAGGGAATGATTTTAACCATATGTAGGTATTTGTTGCAACATGATTTTTTTGGATGCTAGAGGCCATCTAGAACCTATTTGTTGATGTATTTTCGGTTCAAAGATGGATTGCACTCGATGCTATTTTCGTTATTTGTACCCTTACATGCTATATAAATGAGAACTTGTAACTTGTGGGCATGTGGTTGATGAAGATTATAACTTCTAGATGATTGATGTTATATTGTTTAATCATTGCCATGGCTGTTTTATTGATTGTTCTTGAGCACTTGGATCTATTACAAAGCAATCTGTCTCTCTCGAGAAATCATTCTACTTCTCACTCAAATCTTAGCTGATACAATTTATCTTGGTTGGACTAGATCCTCCTTGATCGTGATCTTCTAACAGACAATCGTTCCTTTGCTGTGTCCTTGACTTGCTCTGCAAAACCTACTCACTTCTCCTTGATCTCTACGCACTAGGGGATCCTCAATCCTTGCACACTAGGTCACTATTTCCTAGTGCACATCAACCCGTAGTCTCTAGCACATATCAATTCCTATTTTATAGGGGAATTCCCTATATCCTTGCGCAGTTCTTGCCTCCTATTTCATAAGGCCCAACTCCTCTTCCCTGTGCACAACCAACTCCTAAATCCTATCGCACTTGTGCCTCCTGTTTCTTAGGAAAATTCTTGCGCTTTCCACAATCAAGGCTCTCTCACAAACTCGTGAGCTCTGTCTTGTCACATAGACCTTTGTGCACAAAAACAATTGAATTTCCTTGTGCCTTTGTCCTCCTCTTTTTAGGCCCAATTCGAACATGCAAGAAGACCTAGTTCAAATTGAGAACTCAAGTTCTTGTTTGATGAACTAACTGAGAGTGATACTCTTTCTCTCTCCAATGAACATTGGAGTTCTTAACTCCTCCTTCCTTCAATCAAGACTAAAGGCTAACTCGCTCTAACTGAACTGCTAACTTCCACCTCGTTCTGTAATCAAATTGATGAAGACTCCTATATAACTGAAGCTTCAACTCTACACATGTTAACTTAATGATTATTCTAGTAAAATGGAAATAACTCATCCTAACCGAATTCTAACTCATGAGGAAAATTTGAGGTATTCACTGGCTAAGGCAAATCCAAAGGACCTTGCTCGCTAAATTTTCAACACTCCTTAGTGAGGAAGGTACTTCTGGAAGAACCTCTTCCACCAAGATCTGTCTTCAACACCAACATGTTATCCACTGTTGCAACTGCTCCCTTTGAACTAGAAGACTTCCCTACTTCTTGTTGCGAAATTTGATCTGAAGACTCGTTGCTTCCATCCATACTCCTATTTTGGGAGTGTATCACCTTAGTCATAAGTGCCACGTACCTAATATATCTCTGTGGTCACATACTCTACCTAAAGGTGGTATTGGGAAGTCTAACTCTCTTTTGATCCTCCCTAAACAACTCTTCTGCTAACTTGGCTCAAACTCTCCTTATACTGGGAGTCATTGATTGAGTGGCTTCCTCCACTTGCCCTAGGCTCTGCTCGTCATCATCCTGTTGGTTGACCCACTTGCCAACTAGTCGAGACTCACACTGTGATACTGTTTGAGGCTCCTTCTTGGGAGCTCTATCCTGCTTTCGCTCGAAGGACTCCCTCAAAGCTTTGCTCTCATCAACCCTCATGTCTCTACTTTGTGCACTTCTTGCCTTGTTGCGCAAGGTTGTGCCCATTTCAACCTGTAGTAGGTACAAATTCTTCTTGACTTGACCACTATATGTTGACATTCAACCTTCTCCAATTTGGCATCAATTCATATCTTCAAATACACATCTGTTTTTTGTTCACATGTGCGAAGGAGGAGAGGAAGATCGAAGTTTGACCTAGCTCATTTGAGAGTTTGTTGACCAGTGTTGACTGAGTTTCTTGAGGTTGGTTTGACCGAATTTTAGAGGTTGTTGACCAAGTTTCCTGAGGTCAGTTTGACTCTTTTTCTGGGGTGGAGTTAACTGAGATGTTTCTAGCCAATTTAACCATAGGTTAACCGAAATTTTGAGGCAGCTGCAGGAGGCTGGATTTCAGCCTTGTTGACTAGGGTTAATCGAATTCTGGGCAATAGAAGGAAAGCCGAATTTTTGGTTTGTTAAACCAAATTTGACTTGTATTATTTCTGTGGTCTGTTTGATCAATTTTGGTTGGAAAGATTAGATTGTAACTTTGTTGAACTGAAGGATTTCTCCTAGAAAAAATTGCTGGGTTTTCTCTTGAGTTTGGGTTTCCCATGTGAAAATTGTTGAGAAATTAGGGCTTTTATTCAATCTCTTCTTGATAATTACTTGTGATTTACTTTATCCTTCTTTCTCTTAGATCTTGTCTTTGTTAGATTATTATGTTCTTCTCATCAAGTCAATTATCAAATACACAAGAGACACAATATTTAGGCTTGCAAGCCAGGGTCAAAACCTTTCACTCTTTGAGATGAAAACCCGCACAAATTCTTCTTATAGAGATTCCAATTGACGAATACCAAGACACTACTCCTTTTCTTCTTCGTTCTCCTCAACATTGAGACTGTAGAAATTTCTGAATCATAACACTTATGCAGAAATTATTACTGTTAATCTGGTTAAGCTCCTCTTAGATAAGTTATTAACTGAATAAATTCAAGTTAACATCGAAGAAAAACACATAACAAATCTCTACCAATTCAGATCTAGAATAAGCACATGCACACATTGTCAAAGTGACAAGTTATTTCTAGACAAATAGTCCCCGACAAAACCCAATGTGGGAAAATCGGTCTCTAGTTGCTGGAGGGTTCTATTATTAAAAATATTTCTGAATACACAAATCTGGGTTCTAGATTTGAAAATCCCGACAGAGAATATACTAGATCTACAACTCACTGGCTGATCTAGGGCTAAAATAATGACTGATCCACAGCCTCAAACGGGATTTACAGAACTCAGCCAAGATTAGGGCCTAGAAACTCTAGCGCTGCCCCTGAAAGGCTCTGCGTCAGCCTCTAAAGCCTCTAAAAGCCTCTGCATCAGCCTTGGAAGTCCTCCAAACACTCAACGCTGCTCCGGAAGGGATTGCGTTACCCAGACTGGGTGACGCAGTCACTATGCTGCCCCTGAAGGGTCTCTGCGTAACCCCTGAGGGTTTCCTATTGAAAATCACACTGTCCTTTGAGAGACTACGCTATCCTTGCTGCTGCTGCTGCTTTCCTCTGCGCTGTCCTTGAGCTGATCTCTGCCTCTTGTGTATTCTAGACCCCGGGATCAGATCATCCCCTTGGTCTAAATTCCCCTCTCTGTAGCTGAAACACTTGAGTATTCTTAGCAAATTCTGCCCTAGAATCTCAGCTTAGCTAGGCATTTAGAGACCTTGTGACAAGTTGTCAAGCCCACACATGTGATTTGATGGAGCCTTTGTATTGTGTATGAATATAAGGTGGAGGAGAGTCATTTAACACATCTAAGAAGCATCTTTCATAGTCTACACATCAAGTGCAGAAAACGTGAGTGCAGGAACGTGCGAGTGCAAGAACACACGAGTGCAGGAGCGCACAAGTGTAGGAACGCGAGTGAGGGCTGAGCGTGTAGCAGACTGCACCAGGGTGACTTGGAAGCTATGCAGCGCTAGGTATGTATTATATTGACGTGTTAGTGGATGGTGTCCTAGGAGAGGACAATTTGGAAGTCTGTTAGAAGCCAAGAGGAAGGGTTTCTTAGGTGGCTGGATGCCCTAACCAGGAGCAGATGCTACAACAAGGATTGGTCACTCGTTGTGTGTTGGAGGGTAGCGTGAGAGTGGACCAAGTGTGGATAGTGGATTGGGCATTTATGCTCTATTGGAGGGCAGTGTGATAGTGCCCAAGTTGGAGCTCGGTGTGCACTATATTATTCAACTTGATTAATATAACAAAGTTGGGTTATTGTACAAAATTGTGTAAAAAGTTGTGTATTTTGTGCACTAGTAGATTTACTTTTGTTTATATTCCGTTGTGCAAAGTAGCTTCGTTGTAATTCTTGGTTTGGTAGCATCAATGATTTAAGATTCTATCCTAGACACCAGGATTGTGGAAAAACAACAAGCTACAGACACATTTACAAATGCTCCAATTCCATAACTTGATAAGCCCAACAAATGAGCTTTGACATGGAAATAATTGCTGTTGAAATGATTGTTGCAATAATTTCATGTACAAGAAACATTGCCTCCTCCCTTCAACTTGTTGCCTGACTCTTGGTCTCTTTTGACATACTTCCACAAGGGATAATTACTTTCTTGAGCCTGCTGTCTTTTTAAATTTTTTTCTTCCCTCAATATTTGAAGTTGCTGTTGCAGCCCCACTTCCAACAGAGGGAACACTTGCAGACCCTGATGAAATTAGAATAGGAGGGGCATCACCAATGGGGACATTCTTCCCCTTATTTTGCCCCTTCCCCGCTGCCATTGATTGAGCCATGAATGTTGTAAAAAAATAAAAAAAAATTGCACAAACATGGAAACAAAATGGACAAGCAAATTGTTGTAGCAAAAATGGAAAAAAATGGAAGCAAAATACACTTAACTGTTGCTTGAATCACCTCTAAAATGTTTGCAAACCCTTTGGTAGTCGCTCCCACACACCCACAACAAGAGAGAGACACAAGAATGAGGCGTAAATCAACCAAAATCGGGCATTTAAAACCTTGCGACATGCTTTTCAGTTGGATACATGTCCCAAAATTGAGATTTGCTGGCCCGTTGACGCTGATTCACGTGTCCAACGAATCCCATGTTTTAGGACATGCTCAAGCCACGAATCAGACACGTGTCCCTCAAGAATCGTGTCTGGCACGTGGATTTGAGGCACGAGTGGGGGGGGAGGACAAATTCGGTTTCTTAGGTGTCATGTGGATAATGATGAGGTGGATGGGGGAACAGGGATCTCAAGGCCAAATGCCATGGGATCATGGGTGGTAATGATGTCGGGTGTCCACATATTTGGGTATATGAATGTAGGAGGGAGCAATTGTGTTACATGAGTTACCCCGACCTTTTTTTTCCACCCTTCTTCCTTTGGATTTTTTCTTTTATTGATTTTTCTTTTATTTTACTGCTCCAAGTTCCAAGGGATGAGAGCATGATGTGTATGGTATAACAATGATTACCCTCTTAAGATGGGGCAATTCATCACCTACCAGGAGTTGGGACATACGTGTTTCTTAATGATGCAGGGGGCACTCATAAGGGCCCTAGGAACCAAGGTGATGTTAGTTTTTTGTAGCATCAGATGGTGCTCTAGTCCCAATTTTTTTGGAGAGACTAAAACACACGAGTTTTCAGAACCCATAAATCGTTTATGGAAATTCCACCTAGACAACTCAATTAAATTAATTAGTCGATAATTAATTATTTCCCAAGTCTAACTTAGGAAGGTTGATTAATTAATAAGAATTAATTGAGAAAGGTGAGAATTCACTAGAAACTCACATGGATTAATTTAGAGATGATCTAAGCTGTTTATGAGGATTTAATCATGGCCGTTGGTTCCCCAACGAGAGATTATCATAGGAGGTCGATGGGGTAGATGGAGAAGACACCAGAGCAGATACTTAGTGATCAAGGCAGTTCGATTTTCCATTAACAGGTGATTCGGCAGTGAGATCGAGCCAGTGATTGAGTAGCAGGTGGTAGAGGGGTAGAGTGGCAATATTCTGGTGGAGGGTTCCAGTGTCGGAAGAGTCAGATTGAGGGAGTGCGAGTTTGCCCAAAGGGATTGCATAAGGTGTACGTAGGTAGCAACAACAGAACAATTCAATTTAGCTAGAGGAGTAGTCGATTTAGTAGCTAGTGGCTGAGATTTTGATTAGGAGATCCAATGAATCAGTTCCAGAGGTAGAGAGAAGAAAAGCTACAGATTTCAGGAGTTTCTGGAGGCAGCAGTAGCAAAGCTTGTGCAAACACTGCACAGAGGCTAATGTAGAAGGAAGTGCGAATTGCTGAGATCCAGTTTTGGGAGCTTAGATCAGTTGTGGGGTGAGGAAAAATCCTCACAAGAATTTTGCCAGTGATTCTCTGAGATTGGATTGGCAGTTTTGCATCCAAATTTTTGTACTCAGATTTACTGCAACATATTAATAAAACCCTCATTTGCTGCACCGATTTTCCCACATTGGCTTTTTCCGGGGACAATTGTACAAAAATAACAGTGTCAATTTGTGTGTGTGATTGCTCTAAATTTCTCAGTTCCACATATTTTATTTCCGCAATGCAATTTTTATTTGTGAAGAATTGTAGTTTGAATTATTTGTTGTATTCATTGGCAAATAAACTGTGTAATAATTAACCAGTTAGTAGAATAATTTCTACTTGCTCTATTAGAGGAATTTTCACATGGTATCAGAGTGATTTTGATTTGATCAGTAGCTCAGAGATGAAGAGGGAGATTCACTATTCAGAGGGAGTAACAACACAATTTCTCTAGGGTTTGCCCACAACCTAGTCGAACAGTGCGAGTAGCGGAGCAGAAGTAAGATTTCCTGTCGCAGAGTGGCAGGAAAAGTTCGAATTGCCCAGAGCAGAGCTCCAACAGGGTTAGGTAGAGCCAAAAAGTAATTCCACAGAGTAGCACAACATAATCGTTGGGCAGATTCGAGCAGAAGAGGAAGGGAACAACACATGGAATTATACTCAGGATGTCTTTAGTAGATTCCTTATATTTCTCCAGTATGGCCATAGAAAGATTTGATATTCAGGGAGCTACGGAATTGGCTTCTAGATTGGAAGACAAAGTTGCTCAGATAGCTTGCTTGTCTAGCACAACTTCATAGGGTGTATGGTATATAGATAGTGGAGTGTCATTGTTAGGTCCCTATATTACTAGTGTAGTCCCTTATTGTTGTAGTGTAGCCCCCTTATTGTTATTATTGTACCCCTGTAGTCCCCATATTGTTATTATTGTGCCCCATAAAACCCCACTATTGCTATTGTTGGCCCTTACATTATTATTGTTAGGTCGGTTAGGATTATATTGTGACCCCATGGACTCCTATATATAGAAAGGAGGTTTTGTCATTTGAATCATCCAAGGATTGTTCATTTATGTAATGTAAAGGAGGTTTCCCCCTCGAAGTGGCTGATTTCTAAGGCGTTGATCTCTTATTTTCTTCTATTTTTGGAGTTGGTTTTGATAACATTTGGTATCAAAGCTTTGGATATTAGGGTTTCACTGCTTCAAATAGGTCATCATGGCATTTTCGCTATAAATAAGTTTCTACGAAGGTTCAAATGCTAAAAAAAAACCCATTTGTGAATAAATCCTGAGGAAGTTTTTGTAAAATTTTCAGATCTTTGTTTGCAATATTTTTGGAGATATGATCTTTGGAAGTTAGGGTTTTTGCAGGCTCCCTAATTTCATCTCAAAGAGGTGACCTTGGGAAAATTGTCATAACTCTTTCTCTGAGCATCGGATTGGAATTTTGTAAAAAGTTGCTGAAAGTACATAGACTGTAGTTTTATGTGTATAAATTTCAGAGCCAAAGGAGGAAACAATGACACGTGGCACACCGTACAAGTTTGCTCTACTGAACCAGTTCATAATTAGTTCATTGTAGGAGATTGGGAATAACTTTGTCTTGAAGAATCGAAATCAGGTCAGACCTGTGGCAATGGAAAGAAGACTCATAGGGCTATTACAAGACCGAAGATTAAATCTCGGGGATACGAAATTACAGAGATACATCAGTTTCAATATCGAGCTCAATTTGAAGTGATTGCAAGGGCATATTGAAGCATAGATATCAGTATTGGGTTCTAAAATGCCCTGTTAATTTTGGACAGCTAGGTCCAAACACCATGTTGTGATGCTCAAATGAAGATGCCAATATTTTTATTGGATTCCTCTTTTGGAGAGGTGTAAGATCGATCTAAAGATCATCTTGATCCGATTAGCAAAACTTTTATTTTGAATTAATCCACTTATGTGCAAGGTCGGCCATAATTGAAATGTAGGTTTGAAGCCCCAGTAGATGCGTCACACACCCTCACTGATGGATATATATAGGTCAACGTTGGAGGTCATTTCACTCATCTCATCATCACTCATTCTCTCTCATCATGTGATTGGTTCGATCACCTTGGAGGCTCTTCTTCTCTCACATGTGGGAAATTTCCGTGAAGGAAAATTTCGGTTTTGACCTAGGGTTTCAACGTAGATTTGACCAGCGTTGACTTTGGTCAAACTGACCCTAATTTCTCTCAAAATTTTGATTTTTGAAGTCTGCATTTTTTGGCACAGAAATCGAGGTTGTTCTTTGACTTTGACCGGGCTGCATTGACTTTTTGCTGCTACTGTTTTGTGTTGACCGTTGACTGAGACAACGTTGACTTTCGTTTACTTTGGGTTGACTGGTATAGCTGTCCGAGTGGGTTGTGTGACACTTCTGGTTGGCTGACTGTATTGAGACCTTGTTGGTTGAAGCATCCTGTTGACTGCCGTAATGCACCACAACACATATTTTGCTGATCAAGTTAAGTGTATTTTGGCTTGTCTTCTTTCGATCTATTGGTATGTTCTATCTGCATTTTACTTTCTTGTTTATGTGATTGCTATTTGATATTGGGGATAAAAGTAAAGTTGCATCAAGCATAGAACATCTACAAAAATTTACATGGTATTAGAGCTGAGGTGAAGACAAAGCCCATGTTTGTAGCAGTCACCGAAGAAGAGCATGGGTACCTCAAACTATAATGGCTTTAAAGCTGATGGAAAATTGACTGGGAAGGAAGACTTCCATGCCAGGAAGATGACTTTGGATCTTATGTTGGAAGACCAAGATGTCATAGACTATGTGTAGGGTAAAATCCAAGAGCCTCCATCCACTACACCTGTTGCCACCAACTCAAAATATAAGAAGGGGGAAATCAAAGCAAAGCTGATGATCAGGGACTCAATTCATAAGAGTCCGGTTGCCTACATCTCTGAGCTGGGCACATCCAAGGAGATGCATGATAAGTTGGTCAACATGTTCAAGGCCAACAATGCAAATCAAGTCCTTTTCTTCAAGAACCAACTGAAGAATCTGAAGAAAGGCAAGGATGAATCCGTTCAATCATATTTTCTAAAATTGATTGAAATCATAAATAATCTTCTGGCCATTGGGGAGACAATAGCTGATCGAGAAATGGTTCTCACCGCACTTGGAGGTCTCTCCTTCGAATGGCATGTATTCAATACTACTATTCTCAATAACAATGTGATACCTGATTTTGATGAAGTACTATCGAGATGCGTACAAGAAGAGACAAGGATGAAGGAATATGAAAATGAAGGAAATGCTACCTTCATTGCTCATGCTAAGAAGAACCATGGTGGTCCGAGGAACAAAGGAAGAGCAGGGGCCCAAGGAAAGAAAGACAAATGTTACACATGTCACAAGACCGACCACTATTCTAGAGAGTGCCCTTTGAAGAAGGATTCTCCTAATGATGATGAAAACAACAACAACCAGAGGAATGGAAATCAAAGGAACAACATGTTCAAAGGAAAGAGGAAGGCTCCCTCTGGTGGAAATGGGCAACCTTTCAAAAGGTCGAGAAACTCCAGGTATGAGGAATCTAATGTTGTTGATGATAAAAGAAATGAATTCATTCTTGTATCTTCCCTCTCTGCTGCATCTCGACCCGACACTATGGATGTCTGGTTGATAGATAGTGGTGCCTCAAGGCACATCACTGGGTTTAAGGAAGCACTTTCTGATATGGTTGAGAAGGATGTTAATCTGAAAATTATCCTTGGAGATAATGCCACATATCCTGTGAAAGGGACAGGAACTGTGACCCTCCACTTGTCTCAAGGTCAAGTCCTTCGCTTGCAAGATGTAGTATATGTACCTGATTTGAAGAAGAACCTTGTGTCTATTTCGGCCATGGAAGCAAAGGTTTCAATGTGGCATTCATTGATGGGAAGGTGCACATCTGGAAGAAGAGTTTCAAGGAAGCTATCATGATTGGGTTTAGAGTTGATACACTCTACCAGGTTGGAGGAAGTTCACTGGGAGCAATGACATGTGATACTATCCGACAGACTGAACTATGGCACCGGAGGTTTGGACACCTTCACTACAAAGCCCTTCCCAAAGCAAGGAAGGTGGTGACGGGGATGCTCGAGTTCACAAATGATCATGAAGGTGTATGTCAGGGTTGTGCCGAAGGAAAGCATACAAGGGGACCTTTCCCCTCAAGTGTCACAAAGACATCTGATGTCTTGCAATTGGTAGATTTTGATCTGTCTGGTATGCTGCCCGTGACATCCTTGGGAGGATGTTCTTATTATATGACGTTCTTAGATAACTTCTCTCGCAAAACCTGGGTATACTTCTTGAAGAAGAAGGATGATGCTTTCATGTGGTTCCATAGTTTCAAAGCCTTGGTGGAAAATCTAACAGGGAAGAAGATCAAGATATTGAGGACCGATAATGGCACTGAATATGAGACGAACGAGTTCAAGAAATTTTGCAGAGAAGCTGGCATCAAGAGGGAGACCACAACCGTAATACTCCTGAGCAAAATGGCGTTGCTGAAAGAAAGAACAGGACCATTGTGGAAGCTGCACGTGCCATGCTATGTGACCAAGGTCTTCCGAAGTTTCTAGGGGGAGAAGCTACAAACACTGCTGTGTACATACAAAATCGATGCTCGCATTTTGCTCTGGACTCCAAAACTCTCGAAGAGGTTTTCTCTGGTAAGAAACCTGACGTCTCACATTTTAGAGTTTTTGGATGTCCTGTTTATTTTCATGTATCGAAGGAGAAGTGGAGCAAGTTGGATGCTTCTGGGAAGAAGGGAATGTTTGTGAGCTACAACGAAACTTCGAAGGACTATAGAGTCTATGTGCCTGGTCAAAGGGAAGTGGAGATATGCCACGATGTTACCTTTGACGAAGATGCTTCCTTCAGCAAAGTAATCAATCTTTCGAGATCTGAGAAAGATCACGAAGCAAGGCCTGGTAATCAAGAAGAACCGAAGGATGAGACGATGCCTGATGTTGAAGGACCGATGGACCCTATCGATCCACCTCCTTCAATGAGGAAAAGACCATCATGGCTCAGGGACACTCTCGAGGATATCGAGAATCATATGGCCCCAAGGGGGACATTTTGTGAAAGCAAGAAGCCAAATAGGTACCAAGGGTATCTAGCAGCCATGAGTACAATCGTACAATCTAATCCTAGATATTTTGAAGAAGCCGTAAAGCATCAAGTCTGGAAGGATGCTATGCACAAAGAATATGAGTCCATTATGAAGAATGATGTCTTGGATGTGGTTCCGAAACCGGAGGACAAAGTAGTTGTCACCTTGAAATGGCTCTATAAGATCAAGCATGGATCTGATGGTAGTGCTGAAAAGTTCAAGGCAAGATTCGTTGCCCGTGGCTTCTCTGAAAAGGAAGGCGTAGACTATGATGATATATTTGCACCTGTGGCCCGATATACCACCATCCGATCTATCATAACCCTTGTTGCTACGCAAGGATGGAATCTTCATCAGATGGATGTGAAGACCACATTTCTGCGTGGTGCGATAAAGGAAGAGGTGTATGTGGAGCAACCTTTGGGGTTCGAAGTCCAGGATTGGGACACCCATGTTTGCAGGTTGAAGAAAACCCTCTATGGGTTGAAGCAAGCACCCAGAGCTTGGTACGAGAGGATAGATAGCTACCTGATGAAGCTGGGCTTCACTCGTAGTAATGCTGATCCGAACCTTTACTTCAAGGTTGATAGAGAAAATCCTCTTATTCTGGTGCTGTATGTGGACGACCTCTTCCTGACAGGTGCTGACCCTCTCATTCATCAGCGTAAGAGGGAGCTCGCTGCTGAGTTCGAGATGAAGGACCTAGGACTGATGCATTACTTCCTAGGCCTGGAGGTTTGGCAGAGAATTGACGAGATTTTCCTTTCTCAAGGAAAATATATTGTGAAGCTTCTGGAAAGATTTGGAATGGTGGATTGTAAGTCCATGTCGACACCGATAGAGCTCAAATTTAAGAAGTTGAGTGGCAGCGTTGCGGGGCCTGTGCTAGCAAATCCTACTGAGTATCGTCAACTCGTAGGGGCCCTGATGTTCTTGGTGAACACCCGTCCGGACGTATGTTTTGCAGTGAACACTTTGAGTCAACACATGGTTGATCCTCATCACATTCACTGGGTTGGTGCTAAGAATCTGTTGAGATATCTTCGGGGCATGATAAACCATGGGCTAAGATACATTGTCGGGAGCGTGACACTCCATGGATATATTGATGCCGATTGGGTTGGCAGTGTGGTGCAAGAGCACATTTGAATGCTGCTTCACACTTGGGTCTACTTCGATATCATGGATGAGCAGGAAGCAGAAGTCGGTGGCTTTGAGCACTACTGAGGCCGAATACATTGTAGAGAGTATGGCCTGTTGTGAAGCAGTTTGGTTGCGAAAGCTCTTCAGTGAGCTGTTCGGGCATGTGCTAGATACCACTGTGATACTTTGTGATAACCAGAGTGGGATTCGGTTATCCGAGAATCCTGTGTTCCCCGCTCGATCTAAGCATATTGATAGTGGGTACCACTTTATCTGGGAGATGGCATAGCGAGGCGCCGTAAGGCTCGATCATATAGGAATTGATGAGTAGGTCGCAGACATTCTCACAAAGCCCTTGGGGAATGTCAAGTTCCTAACCTTCCGTGAGAATCTTGGAATCGTGGAACGACCCTATGCTGAGGGTCCTGTTGGATGATGAGCTCTGGGAGATCTGGGGGGGCTTTGGGGATAGCATCTCGGAGCTATAAGCAACCCAGGGCTAGGCTTGCCGAACCTTGTTGGTGTGCTTTTGCCCCACCGTTATGATGTTGAGTTGGTTCACCTCTCATGATCTGTGCCCGTATGCATCCTACCCATTGAGTCTGGGACTCATGGGAAGTACCTCTCATTTGGCCAATGAGGTGGGAAAAGCTAGAGACCAGTAGCAAAGACCGATGGACGCATCAGAGATTGTCGTACTTTCTATGTCTAGGATGGCACGTGTCCAACCACTTGATCTGGGATGAAGTCTAGTGAGGTTTCGGACCTCCAACTGACTTCGGGTTAGGTAAACCAAATTCGGGTTGGTATGTGACTCTTTTGAGTCTTATAGAGGTTTTGGACCTCTGGGCTAAATTTGTTAGCCGAGAGTGATGTCTTTGTGACTTACCCTTTTGTTCTGAAATAAAGAAGCCATCAAAGCAAGTTACGGCGAGATGATGCATGATGTTTGGATTGCGCAGGTGGATGGAGTTCTCCCTAGTTGAGAGGGAGTGTTAATTTTGGACAACTAGGTCCAAACTCCATGTTGTGATGCTTAGATGAAGACGCCAATATTTTTATTGGATTCCTCTTTCAGAGAGGTGCAAGATTGATCAAAAGATCATCTTGATCCGATGAGCATAAAATTTATTTTGAATTAATCCACTTATGTGCAAAGTCGGCCATAATTGAAATGTAGGTTTGAAGCCCCAGTAGATGTGTCACACACCCTCACTGATGGATATATATAGGTCAACGTTGGAGGTCATTTCACTCATCTCATCATCACACATTCTCTCTCATCATGTGATTGGTTCGATCACCTTGGAGACTCTTCTTCTCTCACATGTGGGAAATTTCCACGAAGGAAAATTTTGGTTTTGACCTAGGGTTTCAGCGTAGATTTGACCAGCGTTGACTTTGGTCAAACTGACCCTAATTTCTCTCAAAATTTTGATTTTTGAAGTCTGCATTTTTTGGCACAGAAATCGAGGTTGATCGTTGACTTTGACCGGGCTGCGTTGACTTTTTGCTGCTGTTGTTTTGCGTTGACCATTGACTGAGACAACGTTGACTTTCGTTTACTTTGGGTTGACTGGTATAGTTGTTCGAGTGGGTTGTGTGACACTTCTGGTTGGCTGACTGTATTGAGACCTTGTTGGTTGAAACATCCTGTTGACCGCCGTAATGCACCACAACACATATTTTGCTGATCAAGTTAAGTGTATTTTTGGCTTGTCTTCTCTCGATCTATTGGTATGTTCTATCAACATTTTACTTTCTTGTTTATGTGATTGCTGTTTGATATTGAGGATAAAAGTAAAGTTGCATCAAGCATAAAACATCTACAAAAATTTACATGCTCCCTAAAAAGAATTCAACACCCATTAAGCCCTTAGAAGGCTCTACTATGACTCATGAAGAGGAAGAAGTGCAACATGATATATCAAAATTACAAGAGCAAGTGCACCAAATTTCGCTATCATGAAGAGCAACAAAAAATGAAATGGAAGTTTTGAAGAAAGGCGTGGAAGCCAAGATGGATGGTTTGAAGAAAGGCATGGAGGTTAATATGGATGTTTTGAAGAATGACGTGGAAGCTAATATGGATGGCATGGAAGCTAACATGGAAGACATGAAGAATGATATAAGGGCAGACATGGAAGGTTTGAAGGAAGGTTTGACAAATTTGATACAAGAAATGATTCCTATTGCAAGAAGGTATTACAGGAAACTCATGATGAGAACAAAATAAATGTTAATCGTGATTTCATAAACTCTAATGTTGGATTGAAGACCCACTATATTCCAAAGATGGATATGAGGAAGTGTGATGGCAAGGATTCCGTAACATGGATACTACAGTTGGAGCAATATTTTGATCTTCATAATGTGCAAAACACACAAAAGGTATGCATTGCAACTTTACATTTAGTACAAAATACATTTATAGGGTATCGATGGCTTTGCTATCGCAAAAAAATTGTCACTTGGTCAATTTTTACGGAGGAAATGATAGCACAATATGAGGATACAAAGAGCAACACCTTCTTTAGCCAATTGATAAATCTCAAACAAAAGGGTTCAATGGTGGAGCACATTAAGGACTTCCCAAAATTGAATATAAGGGTAATTGATATTCCATAGGAACACAAGATTGATGTCTTCATAGGGACTTTAAAGGATAACATCCAACATGAGGTTCGCCTTTGGGAACTTGATTAATTGGAGAAGGCATTCAAGTTGGCAAGAAAAATTGAAAGGAAATTTATGGAGACAAGGAAGCCTTCCACTAACATCTGTAAAGATGGAAGTGTTGCTACTCCTAGACTTCCGCAACCTACAAGGTTGACACCACAACAATTAGAAGAAAAAAGAGCAAAAGGGCTTTGCTACAGTTGTGATAGCAAATACACTAAAGGTCGTAAGTGTGTTGAGAAGAAATTATTTTACAAAGATTGTGAAGAGGAGGAAGAAGATGAACAAGAAACTTCAAAAGAAGAGGATATACACCAAGAACCAACCCTAGAGAAAGAGGAAATGAGTCCGACCATATCCTGTAATGCATTGGCAGGAATTCCCACTCCTCAAACTCTCAAGATAGAAGGACATATCAAGAAGAAAAAAAGGAATAGTGTTGATTGATTAAGGCAGTACCCATAATTTTATTCATTGTAAGGTAGCAAGGGAATTGAATTGTTTCCTATACCCAGCACCAGAGTGTCAAGTGATGGTTGCAAATGAAGGTCCTATAAATTTCTTTGGTAAATGCCATAATATCAAGCTAACCATGGGGGAATATGTATTGAATAGTCCAATGCTTTCCATTCCAATGGGAGGTGTTGATGTTGTACTAGGAGTACAATGGTTACAATCTTTGGGGATGGTAGCTTTTGATTTTCAAGAACTTTTCTTGAATTTTTTTTTGGAAGGAAAGGAAGATGAATTACGGGGTATCGTAAGGAAGCCGTGAAAGATAATAAGTTCTAATGTCATGACAAAGCTCTGAATAAAGAACAACGAGGCGTAATTGCACAATTATGCTCACTAGAAGTTCCAACATCAAAATCATCTATTTCTCCAGATCTCCAAAAAGTCTTGGACACCCATTCCAAGGTGTTTGAAACTCCCAAATGACTCCCACCAATTCGTGATCATGATCATGCTATTCATTTGATTCCAGGAAGTGTTCCTCTGAACATCATGCCTTATAGATATCCTTATGTTCAAAAGTGCGAAATTGAACGTATTATTGCAGAAATGTTAGAGGCTGGTATAATTCAACCCAATCAAAGTCCTTTCTCTGCTCCACTAGTATTGGTACACAAGAAGGATGGTTCATGGCACATGTGTCCGGATTATAGGGAGCTCGATAAGCTCACTATTAAAGATAAATTTCCCATTCCTGTGATTTATGAATTATTGGATGAATTACATGGAGCAATTTATTTTACCAAGTTGGATCTTCGTTTAGGATATTATCAAATTAGAATGAAGACTGAAGATATTCCGAAAACAACATGTTGAACTCATGAAGGTCATTATGAATTTTTGGTCATGCCTTTTGGCCTTACCAATGCACCTTCTACATTTCAAGGGTTGATGAATTCCATTTTTAAACCCTTCTTTAGAAAATTTGTGTCAGTATTTTTTGATGATATATTAATCTACTGCAGGTCTTGGAAGGATCATGTTCAACATGTTGACAGGGTGCTCAAACTAGTGGAGGAGAAACAACTATATGTAAAAACCTCCAAATGTTTCTTTGGAGTACAATAGGTGGAATATCTGGGTCATATTGTATCTTAGGAGGGTGTTAAGGTAGACCCTAACAAAATTAAAGCCATTAAGGAATGGAAAGTCCCCACAACCATAAATCAATTGCGAGGATTTTTCGGGTTAATAGGGTATTATCGCAAGTTTGTTAAGAATTATGGGAGAATAGCAATGTTCCACCAAGTCTCTTGGAGGTGGGGGCGAGGGGGCAAGGGAGCGCGGAAGCGGCCTATGGAAAAGCTCCCTACCAATCTTCAGGAAACATGGGGGGACGTCGAGGTCATAAAAATTATAAAATATAAAAATATATATAATATTATAATATTACATATGATATATCATTGAAAATTTAATAATAAATATTTATAATGTGAAGCGAACAAAGTTCCTTCTCAAGTTAAATACTCCAGAACACTTGGAATATGAAAACATCCATGAGGATACAAATATTATATAATAAAAGGTATGAAGAATGAGATGAGATGGTTGAGAATTACAAATGAGCCCTGCTTATATACCTACGCAGGTGCCTCTTCACGAAAGGTCATGTCTCATCAGACATGGCTTTTCAACCTAATTACTAATTAACTAATTAATCATTATTTACATTATTTTATTCATTACATTGTCTTCCTCCTAAAAAAGCTTTGTCCTCAAAGCTTTGTTGATGAAAGGCCTCGATTTATTTTCCTGCTACGAACATCTTCTCGTCTCGGGGGCAGTCATCCTTGTCGATACAAGTTGATATGATCCTCTAAGTGACAAATAAAACTGTCGCACTGAGAATGGATCGGACCATCCTAAATCAATCTTTCATGGAATCTTACGATGACTGGCAACTTGTGACGACTTGTTATCGCATGAGTGGATCGCACCAATATTAATATTCTTCGAAACGTCAGCTTGTTGTTTCTGTTCCGAATACACTGCTCGGTCGAGTTGTCTACTCCCGTGATTTGGATGTCGATAGGGAACTTTTTTGGTTTGACTCCTTTGATTTTCTTCTGGCAAGGATGTTATTGAGTTGGTTACAGAACCTCCACTTAGAATGTTCCTCGTCTGAACTGCAACATCTAAGTTTGTATCTTCTGCAACTTGCTTGTCTGTTTCTTGAGTTGTGACCTTTACTGGATTAATGTTCGTTTTTTCTTCAACTTGAACTTCTAATGACTTTTTTCGACAAGTTGTTGCACCTTGTTTTCTAATGACTTCTTGTCTTTCTTCAGCTTCTTAATTTGTGGTAGTAATTTGTCGTTGTGGTCCTTGAGGCGAGCAACTTCCTCGTTTTTGTTAGTTGTGATTTTATCAATTTCCTTTTGCATATTTTGTATCATCTTTTTACCTTCTTGGAAAATTAATTTTGAAATTTCTACCATGTCTTTCGGTGTTACTGAATTCAGCTTCACTGTGACATCTTGTAGCGTTATTTTTTTTCTTTTTATAATAAAATGTCAAAAACTTCTTTTTTGTATTAAGGACAAATGACCTTAGTGATTCCATCCAGAGCGAACCCAAAATTATATCACTATCGTCACAAAATAAGGTTTTAACGGTAAATTGCGAGACAAAGGAATACTCTCCAATACTTAGGTGTAGATTCCTTATGTCGTATTGTTTGTCATTTGTGTTAATTGAATTTGTTTCAATTATATTTGATTCAGGGATCACTAATTGGTTAGCACATTCAGTATAACATAATCATTCTTTTGAGTAGGATCGATAGATATGAGAACTTCCTTTCCCGCAAGTGACCCTTTGATTTTAATTAGCGCACGAACATACATACTATAATTTTTAAGAAATCTTCCCTCCTTCATTTCTGATTTAGATGTCATTTTGTTTGATAATATTGCGTCAAATGATACTTTGACTTTATATATATATATATTAATTTTTGTAAAGTTTTTTTTTTTTTTTTTTAATTTCTTTTCTTACCTTCCTTTTTTTTTTTAAAATCATATACTTTATTTTATCACTTTTTATACTCCCTAAATCTCACTAATGTTAATGATTATATATTTTATATAATCACTTCCCTTTTAAGTTGATAACTTTTTACTTAAACTTTTATAATGTGTCTTATATTTTTAACTTTTAATCCAATTTTATTTGCACTTTACCAATCTTTAAATTAATCAACAATCGAGAGGTACGTTGTATGGTTTTGAAAGCTTGTGAATATTTCCAACTCCTGATTAAAACTAAAACCGCAACGTACAGAGTCCTTGATTATTACGATCTCTGTATTGATTAATTTGACCGACGACTTAATGAACAATGTTGACGTTTGGAGACAACCATACAATTTCTCTTGGCACAAAAACGAATTTTCATTGATGATATAATCCTTACTTTGTGGAAAACGGCTTGACGACTGTCACGATTGGAGGCAATAGGTTGAGCACGTTTGGCGGTGGAAGTTGAAGCGATGGACAGAGCGTAGCGGCGGTGGCTTGGTGGATGAGGGATGGTTGATAAGTAGTGGTATGGAGGGGTACGATGGTTTGGTTGGACTGTTGGTGAAAAGGTGATGACAACCGGGATCCGGAAGGGTTTACGCTAGGAGCCACGTGAAAACAACGATCATGGATACCATACAACCTAGGTGCAGGGCTTGAGGAGGTCGATTGATAGCCAGCGGGGAGGAGGAAGCGAGTGGCAGGGTGTGACGGCGGGGTAAGACGGAGGTGTTGAGTAGCGTAACAGAAAATGAAGCGGGTATGGGTTGGTTGGAATGATGATCAGGTACAGGAAATCCTGTACGCAATAAGTTATTTTATGTTGATGATATATGTATTTGTAAGTAGTAGTTGTATTATTTATAAAAAGTATGAATGGTCTTTTTTTTTTAATTTTCTCCTTTTCTTATATAAATTATTTTTTCTCTTTTCTCTCTCAAGGTTTTGACTTTTTTCTTATATCTTTTTTTTTTGTAAATTCTGGCCAAAGGCCTACTGGAGAAATTTCTTCAAATTTTTAATTCTGACCAAGGGCCTACTGGTAAAAATGGAGAAACTCCAAGATTGGTAGCAAAACACTTCGACGACAACAACGTTGACGAATTTCAATGGCCAAGGGCCTGAATCGGAGAGCGTGGCTCTGTGCAATGCTTAAGCCACTGAAGGCTCGAACTCCTCTAATACCAAATGAAGCGAACAAAGTTCCTTCTCAAGTTAAATACTCAACAACACTTGGAATATGAAAATATCCATGAGGATACAAATAGTATATTATAAAAGGTATGAAGAATGAGATGAGATGGTTGAGAATTACAAATGAGGCTTGCTTATATACTTATGCAGGTGCCTCTTCCCAAAAGGTCATGTCTCATCAGACATGGCCTTTCAACTTAATTACTAATTAACTAATTAATCATTATTTACATTATTTTATTCATTACATAATGCAATTGTATTTTTCATTTTTGCAAGGAATGTATATACAGTCGTCATACACTTACATCATGAAAGATAAATCATAAATGATAAAATTTAAAAATTATAAATCAATGAATGATGAATCATCTAACTAAAACAAATTTAAAAGTTAAAAGTTAAAGCATACATCTTAGATTCAAATGTAACTTTGTAACTGTATAATCATTAATATAACTACTAACAATGTACAATGAAAATAAAGTTTAAGATATCATATGAGTCATGACATATATGATATTATATCAAGATTCAAAATAAACTTTAAACTGAAGTTTACAACTCAAATCTGAAACATAAATGTTAAAACTTAAAAGCAAATAAGTTTAAAGTTATGTCTGAAATAGTGAAACATAAAACATAAAACATAACTTCTTCCCATTGTGGGCAACAAGTTGCGGCAAGTGCTATGCGCGGCAAGTGCTATGTGCGGATGATACAATGAAAACAAATGAAACCTAAAAATTAATTTAATTAAACAATCGATTATTAAAATATTTTATTTTTATTTTTTCATTTAATTTAATTTAATTTTTTCATTTAAAAATTATTATTTTTTAATTGTGGGGCCCACACGCCCCCTCCCACCCCCTTCACGCCCCCTCCCGTCCCCTCACACCCCCTTCACGCCCCCTCACGCTCCCTAAAGCACCCTCGACCCGTCAATCTGAGGAAACGTCCCCTTTGACGTCCCCCTTAATTTCTTGATTTTTGGGGGCGTCGGGAAACGTCCCTGTAAGTTGTAACGTCTGACCTGTACGTTAGATTTCTGGGCAGCTAGATAGTCCGTTAATTTCTGTAATTCTTGATTGTTTCTCAATGTAAGAGATATAAATATTTATTAATATATGATGATTGATGATTACAAGGCTGAGGCGGTGCTCCTTTAAATAGGAGTTGACTGGCCACGCCCTAATTAGAGAGACACGTCCTTTGGAGAATGATGCCTCTTCATTTCATTTAATTAATTATTTAACTAATAATTATATTCATAATTAAATTAATAAAACAAGAACTTATTCTAAGTAGTTATGAACTAAGATTCATAACATTGCCTTCCTCTTAAGATGCTTTGTCCTCAAAGCATAGGTAGACTTGGGTGTTGGCGAATGAAACGTTCTGACTCCCAGGATGAATCTTCCTCAGGTAGCCTTTTCCATTTGATGAGGTATTCTTTTATTGTCTTTGACTGCAAAACCTTTTCTCGCGTAGCAAGTATGCCCTCTGGTTCTAGGACGATTCTTCCTTCTTCATCAGTCTCTGGTATTTCTGTTTGGGCTATTTGGTTCTGCCCTAGTACTTTTTTGAGATTTGATACATGAAAAGTACTATGGATTCGACACTTATCTGGTAACTTTAATCCATAAGCTATAGGACTGATCTTTTTGACTATTTGATACGGCCCATAATATTTTGGGGACAGTTTGTTTTTGCCTTGTTGTTTTAATGACAACTGCTTGTAAGGTTGAAGCCTAACAAAAACCCAATCTCCTACTTCAAATTCTCTTTCAGTGCGATGTTGATTGGCTTGTTGTTTCATTCTATTACGTGCCAGGGTTAGATTTTCTTTTAATAAATTGATGATTCTTTGGTTTTCTTCCAAGTGATTTTTTACTGCTGGAACTTTAGAATTAAGAAGTGAAAAATCCTTCCACTTCGGTGGTTCATAACCATAAAGAGCTTGGAAAGGCGTCATTTTTGCTGACATATGGTAGGTGGTATTATACCACCACTCTGCCAGATGTAGCCATTGGGTCCACCTACTTTGTTTGTCAGTGACAAAACAACGGAGATACATTTCTAAACATTTATTTACCACTTCAGTCTGCCCATCTGTCTGGGGGTGATAGGCTGTACTCATGTTGAGGGATATTCCTACCTGGTGGCAGAATTCCTTCCAGAAATTTCCTTTGAACCTAGCATCACGATCACTGACTATGATCTTGGGAAACCCATGTAATTTGTATATGTTTTTACAAAATGTCTCTGCAATTTGCTTAGTTGTGTCAGTTTTCTTAATAGTCATAAAATGGGCATACTTTGTGAGCCTATCTACTACGACAAATATCTTATCCTTGCCGTCTGATACAGGTAATCCTTCTATAAAATCCATCGAGATCTCTTCCCATTTCTGATTTGGTATATGTAAGGGGTGTAACAGACCTGGTGTTGGAATGTTCTCACTTTTATTTCTTTGGCAAACATCACATTCAACAACATATTTCTGGATCTCCTTGCTCATGCCCTTCCAATAGAATGACTGTCGAATGTTATAGTAAGTTTTATAGAATCCAACATGTCCAGCAGCTGGTGAACTGTGTGATTCCCTTAAGATTTTTGACTTAAATTTAGATGCTGGTGTTAGATAAATTCTATTCTTATACCATAAGATGTCATTCTTCCATTCGAAATTGACATATTGACTAATATTCTTAATCATAGTGTCACATTCTTCATCCTTGGCATATTCAGCTCTTATTTCATCCAACCAATCTGGAACAACAACCATGGCGGCACAAGTGGTGTGGTCGTCATCTTTACGTGAAAGAGCATCTGCGACGACATTTTCCTTACCTTTTTTGTGTAATATTTCCAAATCGAATGCCGACAGCTTCTCCGTCCATTTCTGTTGCTCTGTTGACAAAGTCTTTTGCTGAAGTAAGAATTGCAGACTATTGTGGTCAGTTCGAATTGAAAATTTACTTCCAAGCAAGTATTGGCGCCACTTAGTTAATGCATGTATGATGGCGAGCATTTCTTTTTGGTATGTTGATTTTAGCCCTTCACGTTTATTCAGTTTGCGACTTTCGAATGCTATAGGATGGTTATCCTGCATTAATACAGCTCCAATTCCGAAACCCGAAGCATCACATTCAACTACAAATGATTTGGAAAAGTCGGGTGTTGCAAGTACCGGTGTGGTTGACATCACTTCTTTTAATTTCTCAAAACACTTATCTGCTTGATTATCCCATTGAAACGCATTCTTTTTTAGTAAATTAGTCAGGGGTGTTGTCAATTGTGCGTAATTTTTTATAAACCTTCTATAATAACCAGTGAGACCTAGAAATCCTCTTAGCTTCGATATTTTCTTGGGTCTAGGCCATTCTCTGATTGCCTTAATTTTGTTGGGGTCTACTTTGACTCCCTCCCTAGATATAACATGTCCAAGGTATTCAACTTCCTTCTGCCCGAAGGTGCACTTTGACAACTTAGCATAAAATTGATTCTTTTCTAACACCGATAGTACCGTCTCCAAATGTTTGAGATGTTCCTTCCACGTCTTGCTATAAACGAGGATATCGTCAAAAAAAACTAATACAAACTTCCGCAAATATGGGTGGAAGAGATCATTCATGGTAGCTTGGAAAGTTGTTGGTGCATTTGTTAGTCCAAACGGCATGACTTTGAACTCATAATGTCCTTCATGGGTTCGGAAAGCTGTTTTCTCGACGTCTTCTAGTCTTACCCATATTTGGTAATAACTCGATCTTAAATCTAATTTTGAAAAATATTCTGCACCATGTAACTCATCCAACATCTCATCAATGAATGGAATTGGAAACTTATGTTTAATCGTGATTTTATTCAACCCTCTATAATCTATACATAGTCGAAAAGATCCATCTTTCTTCCTAACTAACACCACTGGAGCAACATACGGGCTTCTACTCTTTGTTATGATCCCATGCTCCAACAAGTCTTGTATTAATCGTTCTATCTCTGTTTTGTGATGATGTGGGTAACGATATGGTTTGACATTTACTGGTGTAGAGTCTGGTTTGGTCTCGATAATGTGTTCGATCTTCCTTTTAGGGGGTAACTCCATTGGTAAATCTCGGAAAACTGTCTTGTATTTTTGGATTAAAGATGAAATTTCCATGGACTGTGAGTCCCCTTCCATCGATAGTAACTCCAATTGTTGACATTGTGCCAAAAATGCTGGAGCTCCCTTGCGAATGGGTTTTTTCATTTGTTGAGTAGAGACAACTTGAGTAGGTGGGGCATTGAACCCCATTAACTTGTATCTTCTTCCATCCATTTTAAACTTAATAAATTGCTTTATGTGATTTGCTGAGTATGTACCTAATGTCCGCAACCATTCTATCCCTAAAACGACATCTGCTCCCCCTAGGGGAACCGTATAAAAACTAGTTTTTGTCTCATATTCACTCAATTGTAACTTAACCTTATGGCACTTGCCTATTCCATCTATTCGTTTGCCATCTGCTAACATTACTTTTAAGTTTGCTACAGGGTAAGCAAAAATATTTAGTCTTTTTGCAACATTAACATCCACAAAGTTGTGTGTACTCCCAGAGTCTATTAGGACTATAACATTCTGCTTCTTAATGTGACCTTTAAGTTTTAATGTTTGTGGTTGAGTTATCCCTGTGATGGTTGCGAGCGAAATTCGTGGAATATCTTCATCTTGTTCTGGATTTGAGTTTTCACTTTCTTCATTGCTCTCCTTGTCAGTGCTATCTTCTTGTGAATCCCCATCTTGTTCTGCTTCACAGTTATAAAGTTTTTGGTTTGCACATTTATGTCCTGCGAAATATTTATCTCCACACTTCCAACATTTCCCTTCCTTTTTCCTTTCAACATTAGTTGGTTGTTTTCCTTCATTGCGCATTGGTGGGGGAATGTATTTGGTTGACTTCTCCATGGGTGTTTTACCTGATTTCCCCTTAGCATAACTAACTGCCCTCTCATTATTAGCATATGGGTTTCTATGAACTTTATATTTTCATTCAATAATTATGGCGGCATGTCTGGCTTCATCAACAGTATCGGGTTTATACAATTTTAACTCTTCCCGAATGTAGTCTTTGAAGCCACAACGATACATTTTCAATAGTTCTTCGTCTGAAAATCCTCTTTGCCTTACTGCTAATACTTCCCATTCGTGAGTGTATTCACTCATCGATCCCTTCTGTTTGAGGTGAACAAATCTCTCATATACATCATCCTCTTCCTCATCATGAAATCTTTTCAACAGAGAGTTCTTTAAATTTTCCCAAGTGAATGTAAGACCACTACACCTAGGGGACCACCACATATACCAGTCATATGCTTCTCCTTCCAGGGAGTTGGATGCTGTTATGACTTTTTCTTGCGAACCTAATGGTGGATTTGCTGCAAAAATGGCCTCCATTTTGTTTACCCAAACGATGGCACCCCGATGGTCTTTACCATCATATGTAGGTAATTTACTTTTAATTCTAAGGAAATTTCCTTATGGTGATTTAGTGTAGTATTGACTTCCTTCAAACTGTATTTGTGGTATTCGTCCCTGAAAATTCCTTTGGAAGTCGTGATCTGGAGAAATCCCCTCTGGGGTTTTTAAGTTATGTGTTAACATATCTTTTATCTCTGAGAGATCCTTGGCCATTTCATCCTGCCTCTTTGTTATTTTTTCAATATTGCTTTCGCAGTCATTTATCCTTTTTGTATCGTCATTGTCCTTCGCCATTTTGTTTTTCTTCTTCTTAGGAGCGATTTTTTTTTTTTTTTTTTTTTTAATAATTAAATTATAAGTTTTTATATATATATATATATATATATATATAAATTATAAAACATATAAATTATATATTATATAAACTAAAACGCTGTATCGTATTTTTTTTTTTAAACGTTTGTATCGTATATTCAGAAATTAAACGCTGTATCGTATTTTTTTAAAACGATGTATAGTATATTCAAACGCCGTATCGTTTATTTAAACGTTGTATCGTATGTTTAAACGTTGTATCGTATTTTTTTTTTTTTATCGATTCAAAACTTGAACGCAAGTCCACGCAGCGATGAGCCTGGACTACGACCACGCTGCTTGCTAACGACAATTTCTTTTACCCCCGGCAACGCAACACTGTGTGAAGTTCCACGTACGTCAAGAATGCAGGAGAATTCCCGGTCCCAGGGGTCGGTAAATTCACGCCTTCTGTAGGCGGCGAAACAAGGGAGGAAGAGGCCAGGTGGTTTCTGCGCCAAATGCTCACCAGAACCAGAACCTCTACAGAAACGGTCGCGCTGGCATCTACCTGTCACCCCTGGAGTAAATTTGCCGCCGATACAAGTGCTGAGGCGCCAGCAGTGCTCTCGAGTATTCAGAGACGAAGCTCTAAAGCCCCTGTGGCGCAGAAAAAAGGAAATGCAGGGCAACGGAAAGCATCAATTCCTAATGGGAAATTAGTAATTTCAGATTCGCCAAAAGAAAGCAATAAACAGAAGCCAAATCTTCGAAATCCGCCCCCTCGGAAACTAAGGAAACAGCCCCCAGCTCTGATACCACTGTAACGTCTGACCTGTACGTTAGATTTCTGGGCAGCTAGATAGTCCGTTAATTTGTGTAATTCTTGATTGTTTCTCAATGTAAGAGATATAAATATTTATTAATATATGATGATTGATGATTACAAGGCTGAGGCGGTGCTCCTTTAAATAGGAGTTGACTGGCCACGCCCTAATTAGAGAGACACGTCCTTTGGAGAATGATGCCTCTTCATTTCATTTAATTAATTATTTAACTAATAATTATATTCATAATTAAATTAATAAAACAAGAACTTATTCTAAGTAGTTATGAACTAAGATTCATAACAGTCCCCTAGAAGTCCCCAAGACTCCGAAGCGCGAGGGGGCGAGTCCCCATGTAACATTGGAGAATAGCAACACCTCTAACAATATTATTGAAGAAAGATGCATTTTCATGGACTCCTGAAGCAACTAAGGCCTTTGAACATCTTAAAGAGGCAATGTGCTTAGCACCGGTCTTAGCTACGCTAGACTTCACAAAAACCTTTATTGTGGAATGTGATGCCTCGGGAAATGGAATTGGTGCTATTTTAATGCAAGACGGAAGACCCATTGCTTTTGAAATTCGTCCAATCAAAGGAAAGTATTTACATAAAGCTATTTATGAGAAGGAAATGTTGGCAATACTACATGCACTAAAGAAATGGCGATCTTACCTAAAGGGAAGACACTTCAAGGTAAAAACTGATCATGATAGTCTTAAGTAATTTTTGGAACTAAGACTATCTTCAGAAGAGCAGCAAAAATGGGTCACAAAAATGTTGGGTTATGACTTTGACATCATCTACAAAAAAGGGAAGCTAAATGTTGTTGCAGATGCACTCTCAAGAAAGGATGAGAAGGTGGAAGTATTGCTTTGTGCCATTTCTTTTATCCATCCAGTTTGGATAACTGAAGCAAGGGATGAATGGACACTCATTCAAAAGTTGTAGCAGGATCCCAGTACATCTGATACATTTAGTTGGAAAAATGATTCCTTATGGTACAAAGATCACTTATATCTTTGTAAGAATTACCACAGGGTGAAGAAGATGTTTTTAGAGGACACTCCAGATTTTTAAAAACTTATCACAGGGTGAAGAAGATGTTTTTTGGGATGGCTTATTTGATATTGAAAAGTTTGTGGCAAAATGTTTGGTTTGCCAGCAAAATAAAGTTGAGACAATTATGACCCCTGGTTTGCTGCAACCTTTACCCATTCCAAGTCAACGTTGGGAGGAGGTTTCAATGGATTTTATCACAGGTTTACCTAAGTCCGAAGGAAAGTGTGTCATCATGGTGGTAGTTGATAGACTTAAGTATGCACACTTTTGTGCATTATCTCATTCATTTAAAGCAAGTTCAGTGGCTTACTGCATTTATGGAGACAATTCAAAAGCTACATGGAAACCCAAAGATTATTATAAGCGACAGATATCCCATTTTCACTAGAAATTTTTGGATGGATTTTTTTTTTTTTGGGTACTCAACCAGCCCATAGCTCATCTTATCATCCTCAATCCGATGGGCAAACTGAGATAGTGAACAAATGTTTGGTAGGATATCTTCGTTGTTTTGTATCTAATAAACAAACACAATGGGTCAAGTGGTTACCTTTGGCTGAATGGTGGTATAACACTTCCTTCCATATTGGAGCAAAAATGACCCCATTTATGGGACTTTATGGATATCATCCACCATCCATCGCATCATCTTTAAGAGAAAATTCTAAGGTTCAAGCAGTGGAAGATCACATCGAGCATCAACAACAAGTTCTCCAACTCTTAAAGGATAACCTAAATTTGGCACAAAATCGAATGAAACAACATTCATATCAACATCGCAGCGAGAGAAGTTTTGATGTAGAGAGACTAGGTATTTTTACGTCTACAACCATACAAACAAATGTCACTCAAGCAAGCTAAAAGAAGGATAATAAATTATCGCCAAAGTACTATGGTCCTTACAAAGTGTTGCAAATGATTAGTACTATGGCTGGTGGCATACATATTGAAGCTTCTTACTTCTCAAGTGCACCCAGTTTTCCATGTTTCATTTGTAAAGAAGGTTATAGGTGACAAACTTTCAGTTCAAACAATATTGCCAGAACTTGATAAGGAAGGAAAAATTATATTGGAACCTGAAGCAGTCACAGAAACAAGAACTCGACAGCTACGAAATCGATCAATTTCATAGTATCTCATCAAGTGGAAGAACTTACCCACTGAAGATTCCTCATGGGAGGATTTTATACAAAAGCATCCAGAGCTACTCAAGCGTTGAGGACAACACTTTTTGAAGGAGACGTTAGGTCACTATATTACTAGTGTAGTCCGTTATTGTTGTAGTGTAGTCCCCTTATTGTTATTATTGTACCCATGTAGTCCCCATATTGTTATTATTGTGCCCCACAAAACCCCACTATTGCTATTGTTGGCCCTTAGATTATTATTGTTAGGTCGGCTAGGATTATATTTTGACCCCACAGACTTCTATATATAGAAAGGAGGTTTTGTCATTTGAATCATCCAATAATTGTTCATTTATGTAATGTAAAGGAGGTTGCCCCCTCGAAGTGCCTGATTTCTAAGGCGTTGATCTCTTCTTTTCTTCTATTTTTGGAGCTGGTTTCATAACAATCATCTTACATGACAGTGGTTAGAGAATATTTCTCTAGCTACAATGAAGAGCAGATGGATTTCCAGATGACAATGGGAAACTGGAACAAGTGTACTCCAGTGGGGAGAGTTACCATCGATCATCATAGGGTGTCAGGAGAAAGTACTAGCGTTACAGATGTACTGCATGTGCCGGGTTTGGGCATGAACTTGATTTCAGTATCCCCGCTACAGGATAAGAGATATGATGTCCACTTTGTAGGGAAGAAGGTGTTCATCAAACACCTAAACTGGAAGAGGGTGAAACAAATTAGATTTCGAAGCAACAGGTTGTATAGTGTAATGAATAAAATAATACCCAAGTGACACTGGTAGGTAGCAACAGTAACAACGCGAAAGACCTGAATGGGCTATGACATAGTAGGATGGAACATTTTCACCATAGGGCACTCAGAATGTTTAGGGAGATAGTGATAGGTGTTCCAAAACTTGGCACCAAACACGATGATGTTTGAAGAGGGTGCGTGCTTGGGAAATATGCTAAGGAAACATTCCCAAGAAGTGAAAACATAGTAGATGGTGTGTTGAAACTTATACACTCAGACATTTGTGGCCTTATGTCCACTAGAGCTCTTAGTGGGGCTGAGTACTTCGTCACCTTTATTGATGACCATTCTAGGAAAACCTAGATCTACTTCTTGAAGACCAAGGATAAAGTCTTAAGTTGTTTCGTAGAGATTGTGACAGAGAAGGAGATCAAGGTGCTTCACTCAGATAATGGTGGAGTCAACAGATAAAGTCTTCATAAATTCCTGTGCAAAGGAAGGCATCAGAAGGGAGTGGACAACTCCATACGATCCATAACAGAATGGGGTAGCGGAGCGGAAAAACAAATCTATAGTTGGGGTTGCAAAAGCAATGCTATTATGCTATATGACCAGTATTTTCCCAAGTTCTTGTGGGCAGAGGTGTGTAACACAATAGTGTATATTCAAAACAGGGTTCCTCATTGGGCATTGGGGAAGATAACGTCGGAAGAGGTCTTCTCAGGAAAGAAGCCATAAGTTAGTCACTTTTGGATCTTCAACAACATAAGTTATTGCTGTGAAAATTCCATAATGGGAATCCCTACTACAACAATCTGATGTTATTTCTTCTACTTGTTAATTCTGATACAAGTTATTTTACGGTGTGACACTGTAAACAACGAAATAAATACAACATTTATGGCATAAAAAATACTGCAGAAACAAGAACTGAGCAAGAAAGAAATAATCACATACATATACACTGTTATTTAAATATTTTTGGACAATCGTCCCCAGAAAAACCCATTGTGGGAAAACTAGTGCAAGAGCTGGGGGTTTGTATTATTATGCAGTAGTTTCTGAATACAAGTCAATGGATGCCCAAACTTGCTATTCGATACAGAGATAAAACTAGACAAAAAGATAGTGAGAAGATCTCACACTGTCACTGGAAAATCCGACATTGATCTAACTGGAGATGAGCCCTTTGCGCTGTCTCGGCGTAGTCTCTACGTCTGCCCATGCAGTCACTGTGTCATTGCTACTGGGACTGTGCTGCACCTGCTCCTGATCTCCTCGCTAGAATCTTCGACCTTTTGGCCTCTCGGTCTCACACCCCAGCTCCGACACCAGATCCCGACTATTCCCTAACAGAATTTTGGACTCCCTCTGAAGCTCTGCGCTACCATAGTGTAGCTCTGTGCTACCTCTGCGTGGCACTGTGCCGCCTCTCTGGACTTCTCTCTGCCTTGTCTGCCTTGCACTCTCCGGATCAAGAACGACTTCCTTCGACAAACTATCCCTGCCCCTCATTGCAAGAAATCACTTTGGTCTTCCTCCATCAACTGCTGCGATGCTCTCTTGAGAAATCGATCTCTTGATCTCTTACTCGATGTGTCTTCCAAATGCCCATCAAGCTCCTTATAATCTCTCGTTGAAATATCAACGACTAAGATTAAAACATAATCAAAGGCTAAGATTAACTGGGAGTTGATCCGTGTCTTTATCTAGAATATTCACACCTGATCTAATTAATATACTTTAATTAATCACATTTCCTAAGTTTAGACTTGAGAATACATTAAAAATGATTAATTGTTTAATTAAATCCTCTCCGAGTGGAATTTCCCAAAACGCTTTTTGGTATTGTGGAATGCATGTGTCTAGCCTCTCTGCAAAATCTTGAGGCTAGAGCACATACGATGCTACAAAAATCAACAACTGGCTTGTGGTAGATGAAGAGTGCACCAAATCGGATTAGACTGCAGAGAAGGGGTTCTTTGTTGGGTATAGCGAAATCTCAAAGACATACACGATCTACATTTCTAGCAATAAGAAGATTGTAGTGAGACGTGACTTAAAGTTCATGGAGGACAAAGCCTTCAAGAGATCTGGCGAGATGCCTGCAGGTGATTAGAATCAACCAACAGAAGTTCCATTGGTCCAGTAACTGGGGTAGCCACAGGGACAACAACAACGACAGTCACAAAGACACAGTACAGTTACCGGTACCAACATATCTTCAGGTGAAGGTGATCCAAGTGGTTCTCATTGAACGAAGCAATAGAGGCAAGAAGAGGATATGATCGAACCTCCCAGCACTAGTGGTCGAATCAATAGAGAAGCTCTACAAACATTGAGAGATGTAGAGAATTTTGTTGGAGCTCCTAGGACGAGCAAGAGAGAACGCAAATAACCAGACAAGTACAAAGCTTTGGTGGCACAGGTTGAGGAATCCTCCAACTATCAGGAGTTTACACAACATTAGGTGTGGACAGATTCCATGATAGAGGAGTATAGTTCTATCATGACAAATGATGTTTGGGAGGTGGTGTCGAGGCTTGTGGATAGGTCAATAGTGGGCTCTCGATGGATCTACAAGATCAAGTACGCTGCAAATGGCAGCATGGAGAAGTACAAGACTAGGTTCGAGGCAAAGGGGTATGCGCAAAAGGAGGGCATCGATTATTAGGAGACCTTCACCACAATTTCCAAATACACTTCTATCTGGTCAATTATATCCTTAGCAGCGCAGATGGGGCGACAGATTCACCAGATGGATGTCAAGACAACATTCTTGAATGGGGTGATAGAGGAGGAAGTATATATCGAGCAACCAGAGGGTTTTGAGACTCAGGAGAGACACACACATGTGTGTAGGCTTAATAAAGCCTTATAAGGGCTCAAGTATGCTCCCAGCACATGGTATAGTCGTATAGCTAGCTACTTACAACAAATGGGATTGGTAAAGAGTGGCACTGTGTAACAAATAAAATTTGTATAAAATGGAGTAAATACAAATAAATATAATTACTAGCTAATTAATTAGGATTATGTTAAGTAGTCATTAGTTAACTGAAAAGGCATGTCTAAAAGACATGCCTAGTCATGAAAGGTCACCTGCATAGGTATAAAAGCAGGGCCTTATTGTAACATTCAATCATCTTATCTTATCATATCATATTTTATTAATAAATTATTATTATAAATACCTCTTGTGTATTTTTATAATTAAAGCCATTTTTGCTATCAAAGTCAACAAGCGTACAAGTTTTGTTGCTACAGTGGTATCAGAGCCATATCGAAGCTATCAGAGCCACATCAGAGCCATATCGGAGCCATATCAAAGCCAAGTCGAAGACATGTCGCACAACATCGTCTTACAAGCTTATGAACGTAGTATACAAGCTCGGGAACATTGTTTACCATACAATGTGCCATTACATGAAGAACTTGAAGAAAGTGAAAAACTTAATAAAATTCTAGAAAAGCTTCAGCAATTAGAAACTTCATGTGCAAAAGTCACAACCCTTGTTAAAAATATTTCTGCAGTAATCCATAATAGAGAAAATGAACGACCTAATAATGAGAGGGCAGTTAGTTATGCCAAGGGAAAATCAAGTAGAACATCCATGGAAAATTCAAGCAAATATATTCCCCCACCAATGCGTAATAAAGGAAAAAAGGAAGAGAAATGTTGGAAATGTGGAGACAAATATTTCACAGGACATAAATGTGCCTTTTATACAAAAAATATCATTGCCAGCAACAGTAAAAAAACAGAAAAAGATGATGCTGAAAATAATGATGGAGAAACATCAGTAGGAGAGGGCAAAGATGTTCAGGAATTGAGAGAAACGCTGATGATGGGTATAGATCATGAACAAGGGTGTGCTGCATCATCCAGTGGTTTTGTTAATGATGTTGATTGCATTGAGAAACTTCATGATGATAGAAACTGTGGGCATACCAAAGTAACATTTGAGAAAAAGGACTTCGAAATTTCTGTTGGCGAAGAAGAAGCTACAACCCGTTTTAAGAAAATTATGAAGGAATCCATAATAAAGAAAAAGATGTTGAGGAGAAAACAAAGGAACTCCATACCAGAGAGATCTTACTAGATGAAGCCTCTGCTGTTTTAGAGAGCAAAAAAACGGAACAGTTGAAGCACTATTCAGAACTAATTAGCTCTGAAAGCTCGCGCCTTAAAACACTCAAGGCAGAACTTTGGGAAACTCAATCTGAGGGGATAAAACAACTTTGCAAGATCTTCCCACTTGGGCAAGTACTTAAAAGTAATGAAGGTGAAAATAAAGATGAAGGGCCAAGCACTGAACATTACTATGACCAAATTTGTGATGTTAGTTTGCCAAGAGGGCCGAATCCAAAATCTGTTACACCACAGGAGCTTGCAGTATCATTAGGGTATATGTTACAGCTTTTGAATCTTGCAGCCCAGTACCTATATGCCCCATTGCTTCTAGATTCTGGGTTTGCATGTTCATGTTCAAGTGTATGGCAAAGAACTTCATATTGGGATTCTAGGCCTGCAACTTCTCATGAGAGTAATCTTCTTTTCATTCCAGGGGAAAATTTCTCTGAGCATGCCAGTGAATCAGAAAGCTCAAGCAACTTTGATTTTGCCTCTAGGGACATGAACTTGAGCGTGCAGCAAGGGATACATCTATTGAAAAGAGGTGTGGCATGTTTCACGGCCTATTGTTGCAATTTACTTTCGATTCCTTTCTCTGAGTCTCTTTCTACATTTGAAGCATTTGAAAAGATATTGACATTCATATCCTCAAGAGATAAGGCTGCTGCCATGAGTCTGTCTTCAAAATCTTCGAAGGAGAGTACGCCGAGGCATATAAGTTAGGCCCAACAAACTCCCATGACTAATACTTTGCTTTTTAGCAGTGAAATGGCATCAGACCTGAAAAAAGCACAAGGGAAGAAGGCTGATGGATGGACTGTGGTGGAACATTCGCTGCCACCACCGCCTTTCAAAATAATTTATTACACTGTGGTGATTATTGATCTTTGCAAGGCCCTTCCTGGAGCTTTCCCTGCAGTAGTGGCTGGAGCTGTGCGTGCACTTTTTGATAAAGTTGGTGAATTAGATATGGAGTGCCAGACTTGCTTTGTCCATTGGTTTGCACATCACTTATCAAATTTCCAGTTTAATTGGCCTTGGAATGAATGGACGCATGTTTTGGATCTTCCAAAATGGTCACCATAGCGTGTCTTTGCACAGGAAATGCGTGAAAAGGAAGTTAGATTATCATATTGGGACGACAAGGAGGAGGATAAGGAGATAAACGAAACAACCCTAAGAACAAAGGCAGCCCTGGAAAGGATTGTTAATGTTCGTCTCAGTGTGGCGAAACCAAAGAATGTCACCCAATAGTCCTCTGAAGCAACCCATATCAAATACACGCCTTCACAGCAATGAGTTGCTTTTAATTCTGGTGCTCAAAGAGTATTCGGTGGAATGTATCTGGGGACCCTTGATCAACTCCTGAAAACAATTAGTGAAAGCTTTCTGGAATTGGGGCCACAAGTGACTGTGAAGAGATGAGATTGATTAATTCTAATTCCACGAACAAGACCGAATTACGCAGTAGATATAATCTCAACAAAGGTTACTTCAAGGCAAAGTCAGATCTCGTCACAAGCCCTATAATGCCATTGGGCTTGCATGGAGGAAATTCCTGGAAGAGAACCTCAATTGTTATGTTATTTTCGATCCTCTCGGGGACTTAATGAATCGAATACCGTCCTCTGAAATTGCGTTAGAGCATTCTCAAGGGTGTAGGAGTACTGATGCCCTTGGAATAAGCAGGCGCAGACGTGTCACACTCATTGAATGGAATGCCGTTGCCTTCTGGCAATGGGAACCAGATGTGGGATATTGTGCGATACGTAAAATCCGCCTCACGAGTTTCTGTGCCATTTGCCTTTTCGAGAGAGGAGAAATAATCGGATGGAAGCAACCAGAACAAGGAGAATGTGAAACTGTGTGGGGAAAGTGTGAACATGTGTATCATACTCACTGCATAACTGCTTGGCACGCACCGCTTACAGTTGGTAATAGAATATGCCCTTGAGATTCGAAGCTATGGGAGTTAAAGTGAGACGTGACTTTTCGTTTAATTAAAATCTTAATTAAAAATTTATAACATATATAAATTATAACTATATAATTTATATATTAAAAAAATAAATTAATAAATTAATTTACTATTAATTAATTAAATTTAAATATATATATATATATATATAATTAAAAAAGAATAATAATTAAAAAAAAAATCGTAACAAGAACATGGAGTTCAAGATGATGTGCTGGTGAAATATATAAAGAAGGTATCAGTGACAACCGACAATCGCAAAATGAAGAAAATTGCCAACAATATAGCTTCAAGGACAAAACTTCTGAAGGGAGAGGCAATGTAACAAATAAAATTTGTATAAAATGGAGTAAATACAAATAAATATAGTTACTAGCTAATCAATTAGGATTATGTTAAGTAGTCATTAGTTAACTGAAAAGGCATGTCTAAAAGACATGCCTAGTCATGAAAGGTCACCTGCATAGGTATAAAAGCAGGACCTCATTGTAACATTCGATCATCTTATCTTATCATATCATATTTTATTAATAAATTATTATTATAAATACCTCTTGTGTATTTTTATAATTAAAGCCATTTTTGCTATCAAAGTCAACAAGCGTACAAGTTTTGTTGCTACACACTGATCCCAAAATTTACTATTTGATGGTAGAGGGTGAGCCACTCATCCTAGATTGTATGTGGATGATCTCTTCTTAACAGGGTCATCAGGGCTCATAGAGGATTGTAAGAGGAACCTGGCAGTAGAGTTTGACATGAAGGACTTTGAGTTGATGCATTATTTCCTAGGCTTGGAGGTTTGGCAGAAGGATGGGGAGATCGTCCTTGGTCAAGAAAGAAATACTATAGAGATTTTGAAGAGATTCAAAATGTAGGATTGTAGACCTATGTCCATGCCTATAGTCACCAACTGGAAGAAGATTAATGCATCAGAGGACGAGGATGTTGACCCAACCTTGTATGGTGAACTTATTAGTTGTCTCATGTACCTGGTCAACACTAGGCCATACATTTGCTTCACAGTCAACACTCTCTGTCAGTTTATGGTGGAACTGAAGAGAGTGTATTAGACAATAGCGAGGCACATGTTGAGATACTTGCGCGACACAGTCGAGTATGGATTGAGATATACTCGAGGAAATGATGTTAGATTATGTGGATTCACAGATGTTGATTGGGCAGACAATTCAGTGGACAGGAAGAGAACTTCTGGGTGTTGCTTCAACATTGGATCAGGGATGGTTCCTTGGTGTAGCAGGAAGTAGAAGTTAGTAGAATTGAGCTCTGCAGAAGAAGAGTACATCGCATCTAGCATGGCCACATTCGAAGCATTATGGCTTCGGAAGCTGCTAGTGAGCTTGTTCAAGCAGAAGATGGAGGTGACCAGTATCCACTGAGACAATTAGAGTTGCATCAAGCTCTCTGAAAATCCAATGTTTCATGATCAATTGAAACACATAGACATCAGATATCATTACATCAAAGATTGTGTGTAGCGTGGGCCAGTCCAGCTACAGTTTGTTCCCATAGATGAGCATGTTGCAGATACACTCACAAAAGCTATGGGAAGAGCTAACTTCGTATATTTCAGAGAATAGATGGGTATAGTGGATAACCCTTTTTAGTAGCTGTTGGATACTTCTCAGTTGCAGTAGTCGCAACAACAACAATAATGAAAGGGAGTGTTAGTTGGGTTGCAGTGCAGATGCAAAGTTGCAGCAGTATAGGTTGTACTGTGCAATGTTAACAGCAACACAGATGCAACATGGTTCAGCTACAACCAGTAGCAAATGAATCAGAGTTAGCACAGTGGTTGATGGATAGTGGCAGACATCTATAGTTATCAGACATCAACAACATGTATGGGAGGATGATGCAGAGACAAGGTGTTGTAGTAGTGCAACACTAGAACACTATCCTCGCTAAGAGTGAGTGTTAGTTTTTTGTAGCATCAAATGGTGTTCTAGTTTCAAACTTTGTGGAGAGGCTAAAACACATGAGTTCTCTAGAACCCCGAAATCATTTCTGGAAATTCCACCTAGAGACAACTCAATTAAATTAATTAGTCGATAATTAATTATTTCCGAAGTCTAACTTAGCAAAGTCGATTAATTAATAGGAATTAATTGATAAAGGTGAGAATTCTCTAGAAACTCACATGGATCAACTCAAAGATGATCTAAGCCATTGATGGGGATTTAATCATGGCCGTTGGTTCCCGAACAAGAGATTATAAGAGGTCGATGGTGTAGATGGAGAAGACACTAGAGCAGATACTCAATGATCAAGGCAATTCGATTTTCCAGTAGTAGGTGATTCAACAATGAGATCGAGGTAGTGAGTGAGTAGCAAGTGGCAAAGGGGCAGAGTGGCAGTATTCCGGTGGAGGGTGCCAATGCCTGAAGAGTCAGATCGAGGGACTGCAAGTTTTCCCAGAGGGATTGCGCAGGGTCTACGCTGGGAACAACAACAAAGTGGTTCGATTTAGTTGGAGGAGCAGTCAATTCAGTAGCTAGCGGTTGGGATTTTGATCAGGAGAGCCAGTGAATCAGTTCTAGAGCCAGAGAGAAGCGAAGTTGTAAATTTCAGGAGTTTCCAGAGGCAATAATAGCAAAGCTTGCGCAAGCACTGTGCAGAGGTCGACGCAAAAGGAAGTGCAATTGCTGAGAGCCAGTTTCAGGAGTTGAGATCAGCTGTGGGGTGAGGAAAAATCCTCACAAGAATTTTGCCCGTGATTGTCTGAGATTGGATTTCCAGTTTGGCATCATAATTATTGTACTCACATTTACTGCTGCATATTAATAAAACCCTCATCTGCTGCACTAGTTTTCCCACATTGGGTTTTTCTGGGAACAATTGTCCAAAATAACGGTGTCAATTTGTGTGTGTGATTGCTCTAACTTTCTCAGTTCCGCATATTTTATTTCCACAGTATAATTTTTATTTGTGAAGAATTGCAGTGTGAATTATTGTTGTTTCCTGTAGCAAATAAAATGCTTAATAATTAACCAGTTAGAAGAATATTTTTCTAGTCGCTGCATTCCAGGAAATTTTACAGGTGATGGCCATAGTGATAAGGAGTAGAGCTCATGTTCGACTTTTGCCCACATGCTAATTTTTATTGTCGCGACCATTTTTTTTGTAGTACATTTCCTTTTGTATGTGGCCATACTATGCTTTTATCCTTTTTTTTAGCTGCATCAACCTTCGGGGCATTGTTCCAGACCCGATCTAGACATGTGGACAAGGGGAGGGGGAGAGCTAGAGCCTTGTGGACCAAGTGGTCATGTGGATGCAGCAAGGGAAGATGATGAAATGGGGCCTCTAATGTGCGGAGGGGAGTGAAAAACGTGGAATGGGAAAAAGGGACTGCGCTACCAAATTTGGGGTTTCCCAAGTAGTGGCCATCTTAAAGCTGCATGCCAGTAGGGGAGATCCCACAGGACTAGGGTTGAAGATTAACCCCCCCCGGTTAAGGTAAAGGAACAAAGCTGCAATCAAAACCCTTCCTCCTTCCAAGTCACCCAATAATACATACCCAAGTCTGCCCAACAAAAACAAGCATAAGCATCCAATTGCATAATGAAAAATCATACCTTTAGGATTGGATGACCCACCTTCAAACATACGATCTCGATAGATGGGCGACATGACATATGACTGGCTCAGGGAGCAAAGGCATCTGGCACAATATTGGCTACACTAGTGGCTGTCAGGGGCTGTTGGCTGAAGACAAATCTAGGAGAAAAAATTCTCCTATGGGGTCACCAACTGATGGTGGGTAAGAGGTCTCAACCAGTACAAATGTGACCTCAACAAAGCTAAGATAGAATGGATCACAACTGAATATAAATCGAAATATGAGCATAGAAAACTTGAACAAGATGGCTTAGAAGATAAGATTCACAAATGTTCTGCTTAGACCTAAATTGTGTGCTATGTATATCAATGTTCTGTGCCTTAAGAGGGATGAAAACTCAAAGATGATAAGGTCGAAAAAGCTATAGAAAGCCCCAACTAATCCATAGGTGTACCAACAGAAAGATCTTCAATAATCGACTCAGAACTTCGACCTCCCAAATCAGATCTTCAAGACTACAGTTGGTTGTAGATGATTACAAAGACTTGCTTTTAGATCAACGTTTAATCCATGCATTTATGGAGGAAACTAGTTCCTTTTTATAGGAGACAAAGGGCGGATCCCTCAATGGAGCCGACTTAAAAATTGGAGGGAAGCTGACTTTAGGATAAATTTCAAATTGAAATTTGAATTTGACTTGGAGCCAAAAACCCCTACGAACAATAGGACCAAATTGATTTTGATAATATCAGTGTTACACGGGGACTCGCCCACCCACCTAGGGGTCTAGAATCCTCGCCCCCTCACGCTCCGGGGTCTTGGGGACTTCTAGGGGACGTTTCCTGATGCCCCCAAAAATCAAGAAATTAAGGGGGACGTCAAAGGGGACGTTTCCTCAGATTGAGGGGTCGAGGGTGCTTTAGGGGGCATGAGGGGACGGGAGGGGGTGTGTGGGGCCCACAATTAAAAAATAATAATTTTTAAATGAAAAAAAAATTAATGAAAAAAAATTTAAATGAAAAAAATAAAAAAATATTTTAATAATCGATTGTTTAATTAAATTAATTTTTAGGTTTCATTTGTTTTCATTGTATCATTGTATCATCCACACTTAGCACTTGCTGCCCAACCCTTAGCACCTGCCGCAGCCGCCGGAAGAAGCTCACAGTCGGAAGAAGTTGTGTTTTATGTTTTATGTTTCACTGTTTCAGAGATAACTTTAAACTTATTTGCTTTTAAGTTTTATTATTTATGTTTCAGACTTGAGTTGTAAACTTCAGTTTAAAGTTTATTTTGAATCTTGATATAATATCATATATGTCATGACTCATATGATATCTTAGACTTTATTTTCATTGTACATTGTTAGTAGTTACATTAATGATTATACAGTTACAAAGTTACATATGAATCCATGATGTATGTTTTAAGTTTTAACTTTTAAATTTGTTTCAATTAGATGATTCATCATTCATCAATTTATAATTTTTAAATTTTATCATTTATGATTTATTTTTCATGATTTAAGTGTATGATGACTGTATATATATTCCTTGCAAAAATGAAAAATACAGTTGCATTATAAATATTTATTATTAAATTTTCAATGATATATCATATATAATATATAATATTTTTATATTTTTATGACCCCGACGTCCCCCCACGTTTCCTGAAAATTGGTAGGGAGCTTTTGCATAGGCCGCTCCTGCGCTCCCTCGCCCCCCCACTCCCACCCCCAGGGGACTTGGTGGAACATTGGATAATATGCCCTTGACAACTCTCTTTCTTGCAACCAAATTTGACCTCAAAATATTTAATTAAATTCTTCAATAAAGGTCCTTCTTGGCCTCAATAATCGAGCAATTTTCTAGGCAATGATGAGCTGCCACATCATCTCATTTTGGGGACTTTGACCACTAAAAGGGGGCTTCAATCTTTGATCGAGCATATCTCCCAAACCGGGATGAACCACGAGGCATGCCATATACCGTTGGAGTCAGCACGACGAGGAGAATCAATTGAACTCGATCTTGACCCTAAAAATCACAATTTTCCTTGTCATTTTTTTCATCAAAGGCAAGGCTTCTTCTGGTGCAGCTTGAGTCGACATCAATGACAACCAATTTTCAACAGCATGAAGCTCCCAAGGATATGGGTTCAAGTCCTTCTGTACCTATGGATCATCTCGTAGATCAACAAGAAGAACCAACATGGCCAAATGATCCAGTGGACCTAGTTATTGTTCCAAAAACTAAGAAGAGGCCAACTTGGCTTCGAAATACATTGTCGGAAGCTGAGGGACATGCAGCTCCCCGTGGGACCTTCAGCGAAAGCAAGAGACCTAAGAAGTATTTTAGATGTGCAACTCTAATGAGACACGTAAGTAACTTTTATGATTCTTTCCTAATTGTAACTTAGGGAAAGCACATTAATTGATTAATTAATTAATTAATCAATGTTGGCTGTTGGGCTAAGGTTTTCTAAAGAAAGTGAATTATTCACTTTACTAAATTAGATCTCTTCTCTATTGTTGATCTCAAGTGGGTTAGGATTTAATCCTAGCTATCCATCACTTTGGAGATTAGGGTCAGGGATTTAGCTCAATGAGAAATAATAAAAGAAAGCCAAAGGAGATGAGGAAGACACATCGAGTTATTGAGAGAACGATTTTCTGAAGTGAAAGGTGAGTCTTTGGGCTTAGGAGAAGGAAACATTGCAACAGGAAATTCCAGAGAGAGGGATCTTGTGGAGGCCAAAATCTTGGAAAGCTGAATTTGGAGGGTGGTTGATATCCATCTTGGAAGCTTGCGCATGGGGTTTTACAAGTCATGGCCTAGTTGAGGACGGGAGTGTTATCTAGTGCACGAGACATACATGGCTGGAAGAGAGGATGCCAAATTTCTCAGGCGCTGAGTTTTCCTGAGGGTTTGAGTTTTTCTGGGGGTTGAGATTTCTAGGTTCCATTTGCTGTATAAATTCTGTAATTCATTGTGGGCCATATTCTTTGTAAGGGAGCTCTTATTTACTCTGAAAAATAAAGTGAAGAATAAATTGGAGGGTTTAATATTCCGCCATGTGATTGATTTATTGCTTGTGCTTCTACTGCACATTTTATTGTTGAAATTACATTGTATCTTTTTTCAGCATTTTAGAAAATAATTTACTGGGTTAAAATATTTTTCCGGTTATAAAAGATTGCATGGAATATAAATCAGATTTTGTATATAGGAATTTAAATGATGATCTTAGTCCAACTGAGGTTGAACTAGAGAGAGATTTAAACTAAAGAGAAGCGGTGAGAATCATGCAACTCATGCATGCATCCAAATCATCACTAGAGGTCGCCACATGTCATCCCTGCATGATCACTGCTAAAAACATAAAGTTGTCTGTATGTCCACAAGATTATACTCATCGAATTTGGTTTTCAGTGAGGAATCCAAATATGCGAGCAGAATCGACATGAAACCACTTGCTAAAAATAGAAATGTCTCACATGTGTCCCGAAAGGGACTCGTAAGACTTAGAATCTTATAAGTATTCCAAATATACCATCATATTTGACATGAAAGTCTCAGAATCCTGTCTCCTAAAATGTAAGGGTACTGCAAAAAATAGTAACTCTCTTAAATCTAATGAAATTTGATGCAAAATCTGTATTTTAACAACCATAATATCACTGAACCCATCCTATAGCTGAACTCCATGGGGACCAACCCCTAGCTCAAGCAAAGTTGTCTATGAATATATCTCTGAACCTCCAGCACAAATGAAATGTTCTGGTCCTTAACCTTCCAGATTTGCAAGGGGAAAAATCTAGGGGCTAATAGGACTAGAGCCTCTTTGTTGATGTATTTTGGTTCAAAGATGTATTGCAGTAGGTGCTACTTTGGTTATATGCACTCTTGCAATATAACTGAGAAACTTTTCATATTTGTGTTAATGGATTGGATTCATATGGATCACATGAATATATATCGTTTTACTCAAAATTTGAATATTTTATGTATTTTTTGGTCAACCAGTTTTTTGGTACAGTTTTTTATCCAGCTTTTTTCAGTTCCAGTCTGGTTCACATATTTGGGGTTGACTGGTTCAATGACTGGTCCAGTTCTGGGAACATTGATTTTTCCCTTGTGCATGATTGATTAAGGAAGTGGTTATAGTTAATAATGGTATGGTTGTTGAAGTGTTCTCCAAGATTATACATAATGACTAAGCTTGCAAGAAATGTTTTAAAATATCTAATTGTAGTATTGGGTACACTCATGGACTTCCAACATTGAGACTGTTTCTAAATGCAATCAGAGCATAAAAAGTTACGAATGGGGGTTATTTTGAGGGCTATGTGGTAGATATAGCCCCTTTGTGGTAGGCACTTGATCACATATCGATTATGGTTAGAGCTATGACTAACTCTGATCTTGGATTGGAAAATATTTTGCTTGGAATTTGTTGGAAATAAAAAGGGGAATGGGTAGGTTAGAGCATCAATATTCTACTCTAACGCCATTTCAACATAGTGACTGGATTATATATGGTTTAGTTCTATTTTACAATATGGTTGTCAGCATAGTTTTGTGGACCATATTATAGTTTTTAGTTCATATACGAAGATATGTTATTATATGTAAGAGTGATTGATAAAACACCATTTTGGCTGACTGTCATTGTTCACTGGTTTGATCTCTATGGATCATGTCTTTTTCAGAGATTGTAGAACTTAGGCCCCAAAACTATTGTTATTCACATGCTTGTGATTAGCTCGGGGCTCAATAACTGTGGAGTTAATTCCATAGGAATTTGATCTATACCCTACAAATACCCTTAAGATGGCATCTTTTCATGAAAGCAGTGTCAAAATAAAGGAATTGAGTTTCTTACCAGACTCAGCTAAAGCTTGAGGAGCTAGCATTAATAATTTCACTATTTCTAGACACTATTTGGATTTTTTCACAAAGTTGCAAGATTTCCCCTTAGAAACTGAATGTTATGTATAAAATATGTTGCTACATTTTTCCCACATTTGAAAAACTATATAACAGATTTTATTTTTATTTTTTTGGAACATTCACTTTTAGATAGTAAAATTTCCATTTCTTTTATTGGAAGGCTCACCAACTACTGGTACTTATAACGTATGACCCTAATTTTCCCTCTCTAACTTTTTCACGTAAATATGAGGCCCTAAGGCATGTTTGGAGTGTCCAGCATTTTGAAGAGTCATGCCTTTCAATAACATTGTGCTTTTTTTTGGCATGTTCAACCTTTGCATACTGTGCTGTTTGATGCTATTTATATTACTGAAAAAATATTTAGCACTAAACGGATATCTGTGACTGTTTGCCTCATCATGTTTGCAATTTTGATTTAGTGGGACTTTATTTGAAAATTAATTTGGTTTTGATGTTTTTCAGGTGATGTTGGTCCTCCAAACTTGGAAAGATTCATTCAGGATTTCAGTGATGCTTCTATTGCACATGGTGAAGGTATACATCTTGATCATGATTTATATGATCCTTTACAATGTAAAATCCAGGGATATGAATGCAGATCTTTTAAATGCTAGTGAGAGAAGTCCATTGCAGTATAGCATCCAGTCTTTTATCAATGTTGCAAATATCTTTTTGGAGATTGTATTGCTGAGTGTTCAGAAAGAAACATCAGAAATATCGAGGAAACTATCAGAAATTATCAGAAAATATCGGCAATAATAAACACATGAGGGCATTGAGGGAGTAGAGGGCTTGGCGGCTGAGGAACCTTTCATCACGACAGACTCTATAAAATTATACTTGAAAGCCCAAAATCTTTACTATTACAATTTTATATCTCTTTAGATTTATAGATTTGTAGATTATTGTTAATAGCGTATGCATGCGAATTAAAATTATGCAGAAAATAGAGAACAATGAAATAAATATCACACACACGTTTGACACAATATATGACCTAGGAAACCCTTTCGGGTGAAAAACCCAGCTGGAAGGTGAGGCCACTCTATTCGCTTTCTCTGAATAGGAAATGTGTACCAGTACAAAGAAGTATGTCCTGTGCCTATGGGCTACTACAATGAACAAATTCTCTCTATGTGCTCTATCTCCTATCTCTCTCTGCTATTTCTTTGCTAAACTATGGAACAATTGCACTCGAAAGAATGAAATCCCTTTTCCTCCTAGTGGCCATTATAAGTTTATAACACAGTTCGATAGACTACTTGTTAGGTTTGACGACCTCAACTCTTAACCAAAGTTACAATATAGAATCTTCTAGAGTCCTCTTCATCATAATCATGCGGCTAGCCCCTTTTTCATGAATAATGGGGGTTGATGTGGCCTCCTCTTGAATTGTGGTGGTGAAAACAGGAAGATCAAGTTTTGAGTGGTATAAAATTTTCATATGGACTTCGGCTGACGCGATTCTTGCGTTGTTGGAAAGTATCTATGTGTAGTATAGGAAAAATAGGCGTGGGGCCAAAGCGACAAAGTTTTACCCCCAAAAAACATCGTTTGACGACTCAAAATGCTCCCGGAAGGTTTCAGACCCCAATTTGCCAAATTGGGTCCCTTTGGTAAAAAGGGTCTTGTGCGTTGATTCCTCCAGTTTTTCCACTTTGAAAGCATCAATATGGATGACAAACAATATACTAATCCATTCCGAACCACACCTCCCCATTTTGGGAGGCTTTTGGTCCTCAAAATCTTCTATTGAATGAGGCAAGACAATTTTTCCTCCACCTTCTCTCAAGTGTACCATTTAGCTTTGCCTGGAAGTTGTCCTTTCAACCCAATCTTCCAAAGGTCATGCTACCCATGCCTTTTAGATCTAGACCTCTTTTGCAAAACTATATCTTCTGTCAACTCTGCCTGAGCATCTGGTGCCAAATCCTCCACAAAAGGTAGTATTTGTTCATCTTCCTAATCTAGCATGGAAGGATTATGGATTTTTAGATTCTCTACATTAACAACTGAGGAAATTCGCATATATGGTGGTAAACTGAGTTGATAGACATTATCACCCACCTTGTTATGAATATAATTTATAGAAAAATAATAAAAAATAATGTAAACAATAATAATCATAATTAAGAGTCCACGGAGTCTTGGATAGACAGTGATTGGGTGCACTGTTAAGGTACTCCTTGATGTGAAGTCACTGGTTCAATTCCCCGCCCTGATCGAGGTTATGATGAAGATGTAGTCCTACCCAGCTTACAAAAGAATAAATAATCATAATTGAGAATTAATTAGCTAGTGATTAGTGAACGAAAAGGCAGGTCTCTAAAGACATGGCCATTCGTGAAAGGGTACTTGCCTGGGTGTATATACAGGACCCTCAGTTGTAATCAAATCATCTCATAATCTCATCAATTCTTTTATATACTATTCAATATACAATTTACTTGTCCTATAATGGATGTCTTTGTCTTCGAAGTATTTTGAAGATTACTCCGTTGCGTATGTGAACCTTGCTCGTTACATTGGTATCAGAGCATACCTCCGAGTAAACGAACCTTGTTCGTTACATTGGTATTAGAGCATACCTCTGAGTAGACGAACTTTGCTTGTCACATTGGTATCATAATGTTACGAATTAAATATATATACATAGCGAAAATCTTTAAAATACTTCAAAGACGTAAATGTCCATTTTTTCTAGACCCTAGACATTATTGGATACACTTATATTAAAAAAAATGCAATCTGAAATGCCTAGCATGTGGAAGATTATTTAGTACCGAAGAGCATAATGATAATGAACAGATGCAAATAAAAAAATTCAAGGAAGAAATCACAAACTTTAACAAAAGCATGAAGCATCAGAAAAGAATATAAAGATCTCGAAGATCGATTTCATGAAAAATATATAGAAAGTAATGACGAAATTTTGCGTCTAAAGGATCACAGTGCGAAATTACTTTCACAGATCAAAAAGTATAAAATTAAGAAGCAAAAATTAAAGCAAGAAAATGAAAGTTCTAAAGAGAATTTCAACGAGAATCTATCAAAGAAGGAAGAGGAAAATTTGCACTTAAGAAACCCGAATCAAAAGCTATTAGAACAAATCAAAAGTACAAAAGATAAAGATGAGGATATTAAGGACAAATTCAACGATTCAAAAAATGATGAGCTTTTATGCTTAAAGAATCATAACCAAAGCCTTCTTACACAAATAAAGAAGCTTCAAAGTGACAAGAAGTCACTAAATGATAAGTTAGAACAAGTTTAAAAAAATATTGATGTTATCAGTCGTTTCAATCCAAGTTGAAAATAAACGAATAAATACCGATCCAGTCAATATCAGAACTAAAGAAGAAATAGAAGTTAAAACATATTCAGAAATTGCAGTTCAAACAATAGATTTTCCAAATGATGATTCGGTAACCAACTCAACAACAACAACACCTCAAGGAATTCAAGAAACTACCACTAACATGATAAGGAAGAGTCCAACCAGAAGAAATTTTTATCGACATACGAATCACATGAGCAAAATTTCCAATCAATCTACATACCATTATCACTCAGAACACAAACAACATATCTATGTTCCAAAGAATACTGAAGTTGCAAAATCCAGTCCTATGATAACTATTCATCACAAAATTCCAGTGATCAAAAGATTCCACAAAAGGTTAATCTAGGATGGTCCGATTCATTCTCACTAAGACAATTCTATCATTCACTCAGAGCATCATATCCTCTTGTATCAACAAAGATGAAAGATTAAAAACAAGAAGATATTCCGAAGGACAAAAGAGATCTGATCCTTCATTAGTAAGCTTTGAGGACAAAATCTTTTTGAAGAGGAGAGCATTGTTATGAATTAAATATATATAAAAATAACACAAATAATGTAAATGACAATAATAATTATTAATGATTAACTAATTAGTAATTAATGAAAAGGTATGTCCCTAAGGACATAATCGTTGGCGAAGAGTTACCTTCCTAGAGTATATAAGCAGGCCCTCATCCTCATTGTAATCATCTCATATCTCATATCAATTCAATATAGAATATTTAATCTACATGTCTTACAATATTCAATATAAATGTCTTACAATGGCCATTTATGTCTTTGATATATTTTAAAGATTTCTGCTGCATATATGACTTTTAGTCGTTACACAGAGCTGTTTGATCCTCTGGCTGCTCCACCGCTGCAGAGAGCCAGTCTGATCTGACCTTTGGCCATATATATATAGAAGCGCTAATTTTTTTTTTCTTTTTTCTTTTTCTTTGAGTAAGACTAATTCTATTAAGCAATCATATGGTACAAGGTGAGATTAAAATCAAGAGAGGCAAGAAATGGCCAAACCGGAAATGATAAACTATCAACCTCGGTCCCGAATAGAGTAAGTGAAACAAGCAAAAGAGCTAAGAAATGTGATTTGAAAGCAAGAAGATGGAGCTGGGTTCTACCTAGAATGGGCCGAAGCCTCCATGCGAATTTTTTTCCCTTTCTTTTTGTTGACTTTGACCCATTTAGCTTGGTGTGGATGGGCAGGAACCACTTGTAGATTGTTGATGACTGTGGGAGGAGTCTCCTTATCTATAACGGAAGAGGACGACTCATGAGTACGTTTTTGAGAGATCGTTGTGACTGGAAGGCCCTTTGGGATGACAAAGGGTGAATCATTCGTCTGCTTTGCCTGCTCCATTTCTCCATCAATCTCTTCCTCATCTGAACTCGAGGACTCAGAGTCATCCACTGGGGGCGGATAACTTGGAATCCATCTTTTGGATTTAGATTTGAGATTGTTTTCCTTTTTTTTTTGCAAGGAATGTGGGGCAGGAATTCTGAAGGTGCCCTGTTTGGTGACAATGGCGGCAGCGAAAGGTAGTGTTCTCATAATCTGGAATATGTGTCCATAGGAAGTCGCCGATTTTGAGAATAATTTGGTCAGGCAGACCTTTACTTATGTCTACTTTCACACATATTCTTCCATATGTGAATAGACCGTGGTACTCCGGAAGGTGATTTGTGGTCACATAGCGGCCCAAAGCATTTCCTATTCCTTGGAAGACTGAGAGGTGCCATAAATGGGCTGGTAAATTGGGGAGCCTGACCGAGACAGGAATCTTGGTGATTACTGCCGTGGTGGGGTCGAACTCTGGGAACCAGGGGGTGAGGAAGAGCCGAGCTCTTCCCCAAAACCACAGACCTTCTGTTAAGGCTTTTTGATAATCCTTGTTGTGATCAAACAACACAATGAAGAAACCCTTGGAGTAGAAGTTGATCGTGCAGTTGTGGGTCTAGTTAGCGTTGATCCACTCGAAGAGATCCTTTGTGCGAGGCCAAAGATTTGGAAAACCAGAGTTGTGTATTCAGAAATATTCTTAATAATAGAACCCTCCAGCAGTCAGAGACCGGTTTTCCCACATTGGGTTTTTTTGGGGACAGTTTGTCCAGAAATAACTGTGTCACTTTGTTAATGTGTGCATGTCCTTATTCTAGATCTGAATTGGTAGAGATATGTTATGTGTTTTGCTTCGATGTTAACTTGAATTTATTTAGTTGATAACTTATATAAGTAGGAGGAGCTTAACCGGATTAACAGTAATAATTTCTGCATAATTATAAGATTCAAAAATTTCTACATGGTATCAGAGAAATTGCAAATCTAGAAGGGTCACTAGCTGAAGAATCTGAAGGATCTAGCTGTAGAAAGTAGCAGAGAAGCAGATTTGAAGGGACAACACAGTTTTCAGGCGCAGATTCACGCAGAGGGAAGGGTGACGCTATCCAGCGCTGTGTCCTAGCAAGCTCACGCAATTACTGCGCAGAGGCAGCTCAGTAATAGCGTTGGTTGGGTCTGAAGCCAGCCAGTGTGATTCAGATTTGAATCTGTCAGATCCAAAAAAAGTCTGCAAAAAAGTTGCAGAAATTCAGAAGAGCTGGTGGGGTTAAAACTCTGAATATTTTAGATTTTTAGCCTTAGCACAAGTGACAAAGATTGGGAAGAGATCAACTTCTCAGAGAGTTTCTTGCCAAAGGAAAGTTGCAATTTGATCAGAGGATCAAAGAAGAAACTGAATCATAATTGATTTGGTAGATTTCCAAGGAGGGAAATCAAGTGTCAGAGGGTGCCCAGTTTGGATCTAGATCTCTAGTAAAGAGAGGAGGAGCTCCGACACATTCTAAGCAGATGGCTCCTCATGGATTGCGTGATCAGGATAGGCTAGAGGGCCTCTCAAACTTTTCAGTGTGGAAAGCAAGGATACTGATTGTCCTTGAGGCATACGGTCTAAAAGACCATGCAGAGCAGATTCTAGCCACACCGACAGATGCAGATCTCCTATGGAAGCACAAGGAAGCTGTTGGGCATGCCAAGCAGTTGATAATGGATAGTATCAAGGACCATATTGTACCACACATAGCTGAGAAGAGGACAACTAACGAAATGTGGAAGGCCTTGACTTCCTTGTATGAGGGAAAATCAGTCCAAAGAAAGATGCAGTTGGAGGCCCAAATGAGGTCATTCATGATGACCAAGGGAGAAGACATCGAGCATTTCCTCTTCAGATTGCAGTCAATCTGGGATCAACTGACTGCAATGGGTGCAACCGTAGATGATGCCGTGATAGTCAGGACTGCCCTCAATGCATTCACGGATGAGTGGGAAACCTTTGTCCAAAGTATCTTGGGCAGAGCAGACCTCTTAGGATTTGTAACTAACCCACTGGTATGCTTGTAGAACTTGGGAATTTTTTTTAAAATGGCAGGTCTTGAAGACTTTGGATATTTAGGGTTTGTAAACCCTAGGAAAAACTTGATTTAGAAAACCCTAGGAACAAAACTCTACCTAATTGTTTCCACTGTAAAAGGAAAACCTAGCTCTTGAAAATGACAGGAATGATATCATGTTGATATGGGAACAAGCTTGGTAAACATGTCCAAGATTAAGAGGGGGCTGACCTTCTTCAAAAAGATAAAGTACTCTACATATTCTTGATTACTCTCATTCCTATTATCTTTGTACTTTGCCTATATTTTTTCTTTCATAGCAAAGCTTGCAGGTCAAGACACGAACTATCTAAACTTGACTAGCAAATGGAAGAATTGGAAGAACATGACAAAGCATGAAGATTAAGAAGAAGGAAGCAGTTTGAAGTATGCATCAAAGATGTCGATTAGATGGCAACAATTCACTTGCCTCAACTGGAAAGAAGGAGCTATAGAGATACTAATGATGATTGGGAGATGATATAATTTCTTGGAAAAGCGTGAGGCAAAATTCTGTTGCAATATGAAGAAAGAAGATGTGAAGGCTTGTGAAATCAACTATAAATTTTTTTGGTTCCATAAGGTGTTTGATGAACTAATTGATGACATGTTGGATTCAAAGCTGCATGAATTTTGTCAGAGAACCATGAGGGTCGAATTGCTTTATGATTCGAGATTATGATGCAGATAGGAGTCGAGAAGCTACAACAATGCCCCATGGAAGAACAAGTAGTTGATGCATTGTTGAAGTTCCTTTTCAAGAATGAGTATTTTTGAGAAAAGCTTAGGTTTGTTGTTATTTCCTCCCTGTTTGAGAGGGAGTGAGGATCTCCTCCCTAGTTGAGAGGGAGTGATGGTGGAAACTGTGTTCTCGATGTGTCATGTACTATAGCCAGAACTAATTGCTGTAAGCCTAGTGAAGAAGACCAGTAGGGGGAATGGTGGATTGGATAAGCATCAAGGATGAACATTCTTGAGTCATGTATTGTGATTGACTAGGATTAACATCCTAAGTCAGATATATGGAATTGGTAAAGAATGGTCCGAAGGACGTACTTTTCGTTGGATTAGGTGTTGAAATTCAGATGTTCCATGCTGTAACAATCACTTATAACCGAACTTCTTTCTGCTGCAATATTATATAAGCAATTGTAGATAGAACATAAATCAAATGCACAGTAGAAGACAACCAAGAACAAAATGAGACACATAGAATTTAGGTCCAATGATTAGTGAAAAACCCAACCAAATTCTTCTTTTATTAGAAATCAATTGTTCAACAGATATACAAAGTACAATGAGAGATCAAGAGAATGATTAAGTTCACGGTTCACCCAAATCTGAACAAGCTATAGCATGAAGATCACTGGTAGCAGCAACAGATGCACACACTGAATCAACCTTCCCTTCAACTGAATCAACACTGAAACATTGAAGCACTGAATAAACCTTGGCTCACCAAGTTCTGCTCTTACTTTCCACGTCTCTCTCTCACAATCTTCTTCAAATCTCTCCAACTATCTATCTCTCAAGTTCGAATTCTTCTTTCACAATGCACAAGTAGTAAGGGGAGAGAGAATGAGGCACATATATATAGGAGGAGAAATGAATCCATGCCATAAAGGAGGTGTAACTTGCATGCCAAGAGGGAGAGTAACATATGCCCATTTAGGAAATGTAACTCATGCCATTAAGAAGGTACACATTCCTTTGTAACTTATGCCATCAAGAAAACAAGTGTAATGTATGCATTAAAGAGTGCATAAGAGGAATATTTCATGACATGCTTTAATGAGAGTGTAAGAGAGTGTAAGAAGGATCTTTTATGACGAGATTTTATTGAGTGTAAGAGGGTGTAAGAGCATTAATGAGAGTGTAAGAGGAGTATGCCATGCCAATAATGAGAGTGTAAGAGAACATTATTGAGAGCCATGATTGAGTGACTTGAATTTATTTTTAATAATAATAATGATAATAATAATAATATTAATGACAATATTGAAAATTAAGTCGAAATTGAACTATTAGGATTGATTGATGATGAGAAGAGATTTTCCATAAACAATTCTTGATTGCCAATTGCTGCAAGGTAATTTACTATTTTTGGAAAGACATACTTGAGACTTTCTATTTTAGAAATTCCATTTTTAGACTTTCTATTTTAGAAATTTTATTTTTAGACTTTCTATTTTTAGAAATTCATCCCTGAGCTGCCAAATTTTCAACATTAGGAAATGGTCTTGTGAGGTCATACCTTAGGGATACTCGAGTGGGGTATGTACCTTGAGAGGCGGTGGTGTCCAAATTTATGCTTCCCAGTATTGTGCTCTGATCTAGTCTTGTGCTCTGATCTAGTCAAGAGATAGAGCGTTTTAGTCAAGGCCTTGCTATTTTGACAATGCTGGCTATGATGATTTAATTCATCATTGATGCTTATTAATTTTGATCCTTTCTTATATGCTTCGACTTGAGAGTATCCTATTGTGTCATTATGAATACCTCCCTAGTTAAGAGAGAGTGTTGAAAAATGTAACTAGTGTCGGTCTTCAAAATGTAACAAAATGTAATTTTTATTAATGACATATTTATTATATTCATAATTATTATTTTATTTTTGGTCAAAGCATGTTCTCCATGCTTATAGAGTCAAAGAGTCAAAAAGAAAAATGTGTTTGACTCAAGTCCCATTTGGACTTTTTGTAAGAAAAGAAAACGAATTTTATATTGAGTCAATCCACCAAAATAGTCAAAGTCGTCCCTCCTTGGGAACAAGTTGGCTTGGGCCTCTAAGGGCCACCTACTCGACCTCCTGGATGAATATAAATACAGAGGGTAGTTTGACCTATTTGTAACAACCTTGGTGAAAATTCCATGTAATAAAAGTTAATAAAGGAAAAATAATAACCACATTTATGGGACACTTATTCCAAGATGAATGTTGGGCAAAAACATCCAAGTGTGGGTGTTTGGTTTATTATGGCTAAGGGAATTGGCAAAGGCATTTGGAAAGACAAAATGGCATTTTTGTTAATTTATTAATGAAAATAATGGAAATTATGAGAAAAGGAGGTGAAAGGTCACATGTTGCATGTGAGGAGGAAAATGAAGGAAAATAATCGAAAATGAAGAAAATAGAGGCCTAATTGATAAAAGGGCTTCTTAGGCTTAGTTGGTACCTTTTGTCATTTCATTTTTGGAGCTCTCTCTCTTTATTCTCTCTCCCTCACACTCTTGGATACTTACAATTTTCTTGGAGCACTTCAAGATTGGATCAAGAAAGGCAAAGAGGAAGCAAAGATCAAGCAAGGAAGAGCAGGATCAAGCAACTACAGTGGGTTTACTTGCAGGTTTGATTTGCATGTGTGATTTCCTTGCTAGATTTGGCATGCATGGTTATGCATGTGTGTTCTTGGTTCTCATGCTCTCATTGGCATGGGTTTTGCCAGGTGTGATAGATTTCTTCAGCCTTGCCTTGCCTTGCCATTTCCAGATAGCCATGGTGTGATGGGTTCTCATGGTTTGGTTGAGATGGATTGCTGAATGGATTCGAAATTGAGTGAGGTGGATCTCTGAATGAAAGAACACATGGCCTAGTGATCCCTAAACCAAACTGTGGATTGCGGTAAAGCCACTGGCCTAGTGACCCTTGAAACGGATTGTAGGTTGCGGTAAGTGCGGGTATTGTATGCCTTGGTGGGCCTAGGAATCCTTGACTGGTGAATGGCAGGTTATACGGTAAAGCCTAGAGGTGGCTGCCCTTGATCATGCGTAGGAATCCTTGTCGGTGAATGGCGAGATATATGGTAAAGCCTGGAGGGTGGTGTCTCGGTTATGGCATAGTGATCGCTGGATCAGAATGTGGATTGTGGTAAAGCCTAGAGACTAGGAGACAGGAAAATTGTTAAAATTATGCAACTACGGTCAAATTCCACTATGGACAGCTTGGATGGTCAAGATTATATTTTATTAGATTCGTCTTTTCGAGAGGACCAAAATCGACCTATAGATCGCCTCGATCAGTTAGCCTTGACCCCAAGCGATCACACATGAAGGCTATAAATAGAAGCTGCCCCAAGCTCATTCTCACACATTCTCTCATGAGATCTTCTTCATGCTATCTTGGTATTGGTTCCTATTTTTCTGTTTTGGCTCGCACAGGTACGTCAGGAGAAGCTCGCGCAAAGGATCAGGATCACAAGTAGAGGCTCGCATTTGATCTAGGTGTTCTGGGCCAGAACTGCGGGCAAGCCACGGTGAGGTAGCGACTGAGCTGGGCCAAAACCGCGGGTAGGCCTTGTCAAGGTCGTGGCTGAGACAACAGAGCCGCGGGCAAACCTTGTTCAGGGCGCGACTAGGGTGCTGGGTGTTGATTTATATAGCATTGAGAAGTGTTCTAAGTCTCATTTTTGGTAGAGAGGCTTGGACAACAGTTATCCAGAGAACTCAGAAATCGTTTGTGGAAATTCCACTCAGATATGACTTTATTAAAATAATTAATTATTTTAATGCAAACCCTAAGTTTAAACTTAGGGAAATTAATAGAGCAGAGTGTCAATCTTCTAGAAAACGAAGATCAAGTCATCTTTTAATCTGAGCCATTGATTAACGATATAATCTTGGCTGTTGATTCATCACTGAGAGGACTATAAGAAGAGACTTGAGGGCCATTTGGAAATCAAGTCGGGGACACTCTCAGTACCCGAAGGAACTCGATTCTGAAGTAAGAGAATTCAATTTCAGTGGGTGAGATTGTAGAGGCAGGGTTGCAAAAGCAGAAGGAGGAGGGAGGAGTTAGTTATCAAGAAGCATAAGTCAGGAGAATGAAGGGAAGTGTGAGATGATCAGTAGCAAGACCCCCTCCACGCAGAGTTACATAGTCCAGGAAGGGACTGTGCAGAGCTCTCACGCTGGATGACGCAGAGGGTCAAGGAGGTCACCCCGAGGGTCTGAAATTTGTTTGGAGGCTCCAGAAAATTTAGGCAAGTGTTTGTTAATTTTTCTTTGCTCATCAGACTCTTGTAACTGTACTTTCCATTTCTGAAGTTAAATACAAAACCCTCATCTTCTGCACCAGTTTTCCCACATTGGGTTTTTCCGGGGACAATTGTCCAAAAATAACTATGTTCATATGGTTGTTTCTGTTGTGCTACTTGTGTAATTTATCTTTCTGTTCTAATGCTCTTGATGATAGTGAAGATCTGCAAATGTGTTTATTTCAAAATTTACTAAAGCATCTGTAAATAACTTATCTCGTAAGTAGGAGAAATAAACCAAGTATTGCAGAAATATTTTCCTTCTTGAAAATTTCACATGGTATCAGAGCCAAGGGCTAAAGACAGAAAGGGAGGATCTGCCATGGACCGAAGATCCATCATTCAGGAAGGTTCATGCAGTCAAAGGGACTCATGCAGTCCTACAGAGCACACAGAAATGCAGAGAGAACATGACATAAAAGTGTTGGCATCCAGACTAGAGGAGGATCTTGCTTGTGTGTCGAGCACAACTCCTCCAGGTGTTTGGTATATTGACAGTGGAGAATCTACTTGCATGACGGGGGTTCAAGAATGTTTTTCGAGCTACCAAGACGAACAAATGAATTTCCAGATAACTATGGGAAACAAGGCAAAATGTACCCCCATTCGGAGAGGTACCATAACATTTCAGACTGAAGACGACAACAAGATTCGAGCCACGAATGTTCTACATGTACCTGCGTTGGTGATGAATTTAATCTCAGTCTCTCAACTGCAGAACAAGGGCTATGATGTATACTTTATTAGAGATAAGGTGTATGTCAAACACTCTCGCTGGAGAAAAAAGGCACAAATCGGAGTAAGGAGTCACAGGCTATATAAACTCCAGCTTGAATCTTCGGTGGCCCTGATTGGCATTACAGACAACAAAGATCTGAATGAATTATGGCACAGAAGGATGGGGCATCTACATCATGGAGCCTTGGGGATTTTTAAAAATACTATTGTAGGGGCTCCTGAACTCAGCACAAAGAAAGACGAAGTTTGCAGGGGTGTGTACTAGGGAAGTACGCTAAGGCAGCATTTCCAAGAAGCAGCAACATAACCGAAAGTGTATTGGAGTTGATACACTCTGACATTTGCGGTCCAATGTCCACAACTGCTCTTAGTGGTGCAAAGTATTTGGCCACCTTCATTGATGATCATTCCAGAAAAACTTGGATCTATTTTTTGAAAACCAAAGATGAAGTCGTTGATTGATTCAAATATTTCAAAGCATTGGTAGAGAACTCCACGGGAAAGAAGATCAAGAAGTTGCGGTCAGATAACGATGGAGAATATATTGATAAGGACTTCATAAATTTCTGTGCAAGGGAAGGTATCAAGAGAGAATGGACAACTCCATATAATCCAAAGCAAAATGGAGTTGCAGAATGGAAGAATTAGACCATAATAGAAGCTGCAAGGGCAATGTTGTACGACCAAGATATGCCCAAATTCTTATGGGCAGAGGCCTGCAACACAACAATATATATTCAGAACATAGTTCCCCATAGAGCCTTGGGGAAGGTAACTCCTGAGAGTGTGTTCACAGGTAGCAAGCCAGAAGTGAGCCACATTAGGATATTCAGCAGCATGGTATACTGCCTCGTTCCAGATGAAAAGAGGAAGAAGTTGGATCAGACTGCAGAAAATGGTTTCCTTATGGGCTGTAGTGAGAATGCGAAAGCATATTGCATTTGTATTCCAGAGAGCAGGAAAATTGTGGTAAGAAGGGGTGTAAAATTCGTGGAGGAGAGAGCCCTCAGGAAATCTCGGGAAATGGCCACAGATACGCAGATTGAGGAGGATCCACTAGTATAGCCTCAACGACCTACAAAGAATGAGTCAAGTGCCTCTCCAAGGCACAGGAATTCCGAGGAGAGCTCCTTCGAAGAAGAATAGGAAGGAGAGCAGGTGAGACCGCCCACCACTAATGGAAGACCGAGCAGAGAACTTCAACAAATTCTTAAGGATGCAGAAGAATTTGTTGGAGCCTCTAGAGAAGGAAAGAGGATAAGGAAGCAGTCAAACAGATATCAGGCATTGGTAGCTCAGGTTGGCCGTTGATTCATCTGCGAGAGGACTATAAGAAGAGACTTGAGGGCCATTTGGAAATCAGGTCGGGGACACTCTCAGTACTCGAAGGAAATCGATTCTGAAGTAAGAGAATTCGATTTCAGTGGGTGGGATTGTAGAGGCAGGGTTGTAGAAGCAGAAGGAGGGAGAAGTCAGTTATCGGGAAGCAGGAGTCAGAAGAATGAAGGGAAAGGTGAGTTGATCAGCAGCAAGACCCCGTCCATGCAGAGTTACGCAGTCCAGGAAGGGACTGCGCAGAGCTCTCACGCTGGATGACGTAGAGGGTGAAGGAGGTCACCCCGAGGGTCTGAAATTTGTCTAGAGGCTCCAAAAAATTCAGGTAGGTGTTTGCTAATTTTTCCCTGCTCATCAGACTCTTGTAAATGTACTTTCCATTTCTGAAGATAAATACAAAACCCTCATCTTCTCCACCGGTTTTCCCACATTGGGTTTCTTCCAGGGACAATTGTCCAAAAATAACTGTGTTCATATGGTTATTTCTGTTGTGCTACTTGTGTAATTTATCTTTCTGTTCTAATGCACTTGATGATAGTGAAGATCTGCAAATGTGTTTATTTCAAAAATTACTGAAGCATCTATAGATAACTTATCTCATAAGTAGGAGAAATAAACCAAGTATTGTAGAAATATTTTCCTTCTTGAAAATTTCACACCGGGGTGATCTGGTCCTCAGCCGTGGACATAAAACATCTAGGTCGCGATCAGGGTTAGCATAACCACGGGCTCCAAGTGTAAAGGCTGCGGTTGAAGAGTTTTATGTGTAGATCTGATTTGAATCACAGTCAGTAGCTTGCACAATATCTTCATTCATCCGTCGCTCAATCACAACCGTTTCAGAACTGTCATTGATAGCGTGTTGGACTTAGATCTAGGACTTGGTAGTTGAGATCACTTGATGATCTTTCATATCCGTGCTCTTGAGTTTGTAGATCTGTAGATTTGTAGATCTGCTCTATGTATTTCCGTTGTAAGATGTATCTACAGTCTTCACTCCATATCAATAGTATTCATCAATATGTTTCAGCAAGTGTCAATGCATCTCAGTTCTCAGAATCAAGTTTCGCCAGTAGAGATATGTGTAAGGTCACATTATGCATGTGTTAGTTGTTTTCTGCATTATGAAGATAGGGATCTATGGATCATTTTACTTTTGTTACTTAATAATTTGATGACGTTCTAGAAGAAGAATTTGCAAGGGTTTTCCCCATAATGGGTTTTGCCTTGGTCTCGGACCAATCCTGGTGTCTCTATGTGTTCATGCTTCTCTTCCTTTGATATTTTAAATTCTGTTGCTTAGATGATGATGATGTTTTTGTTCTTTCTAGATAGTTGCATTTTCTGATGGTTAGTAATGTAGATCTATACAATGATATAATTATTTGGGGTGAACTTAACATGTTATTGAAGAAATGTAACTATCAAAGTAGAGAACAATGCTGCTCTATGAAAAATTAACATGGTATCAGAGTTGGGCTGAAGGAAAGCCATGAAGATCACCCCCATGGAGACGCTTTTAGGGAAGCAAGAAAAGGATGGTAGAGACCAAAAATAATTCTAGGGTATGAAGAAAACCCTAGGTAGTGAGCGCACAAGGGTTTGATCGTGAGGGTTTGAGAGAAACCCTGGTTGATGGTAAGAGTCTTGAGATTTGATATATGAAACCCTCGCATGGCCTTTGTGATCTATGTAAAGTACTTGGATCGATTTGACAAATGACCTGGTTGTTGATAAAGTTGCTTATTGAGGGCAACATTGTTCCATGGTCCATGGATGGCACTTGAAGGTTGGTTCAAGAGGGAGATGATCATCTCTCATTGAAGATAATTATTCCTTGACTTGTGACCTTACTCTTGTTTATTCTTATGGATCTGATTTCTATGATTATTGTTTCTAGTCATTACTTCTTGCATATATATTTGAGCACTTGGATATTTCTAACCTCTTTGATGAGATGTAATGAGTGGATCCCTCTTGAGGATCTTTTGAAATGCAGGGAAGATGGCTAGATCTGGAAAAAGTTAAGAGGCACTTGAAGCTGCCTATGTGAAGGTGCATAGGTAATACCACAAGGCATGCATGGTATATTGTTTTAACGTTATGTTTCAGCTATAACATTGGATGGCCAAGTAAGCCCTATGGTATGTTGAAAATGTCTCTTTCACAAATGGCTCATGCATGCCTATGAGAGTGATTGAGATATATTTTTCCTATGATGAATGGTGCACCTAGTATTGAATGCTTTGATCTTGATGATCTTCTTGATTCTGCAAGGTTACTTACTGCTGTGTTTGACGTGATGTTTTGGAACGATGAATTGATGATTGAGGCATGTCTTTGGATTATATAGATCTCTCTATTTGGACTTGATCTGTTGATTGTTGTTTTTCCCTGATGAAAATGCTATGTGAGCATTGTGACCTTCAGTTTCGTATATATATATATATAGGCTACAAGTACAATAAAGTCAAAAGACTAATACTCATTATCAGAATCTTCATCAAATATAGCAACAAAAGCATGCTTAGCAGTAGATGGTGTAGCTGAAGAAGATGTTTAGCCAATTCCACTTCGATGATCCTGGTCCTCAATGTTCAAGGTAGTAAGAAAGAGATCCAAATTAGAATTTTCTAGATCCACATCCCATTCTTTAGAAGGACCATTGCCATATTTCGGACCCCTACGAGATGCAAGGCGAAGGTTGGAGTGCACATAAACGAGATCCTCTACCTTCTGTGAGCCCAACCTGTTGCGCTTCTTAGAATGAATAAAACCATAGGTGCTCCAATTCCTTTTTGTTGATGAAGAGCTTGCCACTTGTGAAAGGAGGTGAATGGCAAGGTTTTGCAAATGTACACCATTTACTCCATGAAAAATCCACCACCTAACTGGATTCATGGTGCTTCTCTCCTCCAAAGATGATATATTTGAATAATCATCTATTCTCGTAGCAAAACTGACAAATTCTTCCTTCACCTCCCTGTGTAGATGAGCTGGAAAAATTGTCATAAGGGCTTTTTTCACCCCATTAGCCACCTCTTTGTCCTTATGGGGTGCCTTCCTCTTCCCATTACTTTGAGCAATAAGTTCCTCATCATAAAATTTTGGGTTCAAGGCATGTGCTAAAGTGTGCAATGGAGTGTTGAAATTGTTGCACCTATCAACAATGATTTTCTTGATTAATTTAGCAAAATGATCATCTACAAACAAAAGCTGTGGAGACTCTTGTGAAATGATTTCCATAGTTTTCTCAACCATGGAATCCATGCCATCATAGACCTCTCCTAAGAAAGGTTGGTCAGTGTCAGCATTCCGAAGAAGCTCAAATGCAGGGGTTGTGAGCATTAGCAAGAAATCCATCTTGCTCCACCAATCCTCAGCAAGGCACAATCTACGCACTGTATATCCCCGCTCTGAATATGCCTGTCTCCACTCAGGCCAAAGTTGGCTCACCACCATAGACACTAATGCTTGCTTAACCTCAACAAGATGGCACAACATTATGAAGTTTGAGGCATATCTTGTCTCAACAACTTTTAACAACTCCAATTTGGAGTACTCTCGAAATATTGCTTGAGACTGGTGGTGGTTGGTGATGAATTTAACAATATTCCTTTTTTCCCCTGTGAGTTCCTTTATCCATGGGACTTTATTGTTGAACTCCTCTGAGATCAGATTTAGATTATGGACAATGCAGGGTGTCTAAAAGATGTGGTCATACCTGCCTTCAATAATCAAACTTGCATACTGGTGCATTATCTGTGATAACTTGCACCACGCTGTTAGCACCTACTTGTTCAATAGATTTGATAACAACATGAGCAATAAATTGTGCATAGTTTACCTCTCCCGAGCAGTCTTCTGCCATTAAAAACACTGCTCCTTTTTGGTGAAGTGGCAATGATATTTATCAATGGTCTACGCCCTATCCATCCAACTGAGACTATGGTAACCCCAGAGCTACTCCAAGAAGGACGAATTGGTGATAAGACATCTTCCACAAGATCCTTCTCATTTTTGAGACGTTGAGTTCTAACTTTCTCATAGTTGGGCCCCTTGTACCCTTGAGGAGCTTTGTTAACTACCCTTATCATATCTTGCCAGTAAGGAGAGCGAACAACATTGAATAGGATACCACATGCATAGATGCACCTAGCCACTCTGGAATCAACTTCTTCTCTTGCTTGCACATTCACCAGTTTAGCAATTCTGCTATCTTGAACTGTAGCAGATGCCCCTCTAGATGGTGGTTGTTTTGGTTGTTGAATGCCTCTCCTCTTCCTTGCTTCAACTACAATCTTTGGCTCAATGTTTGCTGGATTATTAGCTTGACTAAGATCATCATGCTTTCTTTTAATTCCATTTGCCTGATCTTGCTCTCTTTGATATTCCCTCCTCACCACAGGGTCTGATGTTTTTGTGCAACCTACAATCCCTTGTCCTCCTCCATGCAAAAGATGTGCCTTCACTCTTGGGTAGGAGCCCTTGTAAGAATTATTGCAATGATTACATCGCCATTTCCATGAGCCACGACTTCCACATCTTTGCAGCTTCTCAACATGCCTCCAAAGAGGATAATATTCAGCCCTTGGGTTGGCCTTGGGGTTTGAACTTGAACCTTGGACAGAAGCCATTGCTGCAAAAAAAGTAAAAAAACAAATCTGTAAATAAAAAACGTTTTTTATAATTTTGGTAGTATAAAACCTCAAAAAATAGATGAAACAATGGGAAAAAACCAAGAAATTGAATGCTTTTTACCCAATTATTTTTCTTGTAGTTGAAGCTACACCAAAATGCCAGAAAAAACAAGAGAAATATGGCTGTAGCTGAGCCAAAAACCAAGAATTCCATAGCTGGAAACTTCGCACTCCAAATTTGCTTTTGAAATCTCTCTCTTGCTGCTGAAATCTCCTTTGCTCACTGGTGAAAATACCCTAGTTGAAGCACTACTCTCTTCCTCCTTTCTCCTCGCTAAAATCGCTCTTCTCCTAGTGAAACGATTTGCTCAATTTGTGTGATGAGAGAATGAGGCGAATTATCTTTTTATAAGTTTAGAAAGCCATCTAGAAGCATCCAAAAGATAAAGTAAACAATTAAAATAATATTAAAGGGCACACAAACCCCCCCCCCCCCCCACAAAAAATAAAAACCCAATTTAAAACACTTTTGAGGGAAGGAAACACGGCTGTACAGCCTGGAAACGCATTTCCGGCCGTATGAGAAACGTTGCCAGTACGGCCGGAAACACATTTCCAAGTCGTACAGTATGCAGAGACGCGTTTCCGTTTCGTTTTTTGGGTGAAACGGGGGTGGGACCCACGTTTCCTGCAACGTACTGGCAACACACCAGTATGACCGAAAACACGTTTCCAGGCTGTACGTTATGCGGAAACGCGTTTCCGTTTCGTTTTTTGGGTGAAACGGGGGTGGGACCCACATTTCCTGCAACATAGGGGAAAACTCAAAAATATTTTCTTATGAGAGAGAGAGTCATTGTTCATCAATCCATCCAGAAACAAGAACAAGAAAATAACGGCTAACCAGTACAAGAGAGACCTCCCACAAGTGCCAAGCCACATACTTCTTCATCCTTTTGTTTTTCTTCCTTTTCTTTCTTCTAATTTCGCTGGAACAAAGATCAAACTTGAGATGATTCGATGTCTAAATGAGAGGGAGAGCTCTCATATTTATAGTCTTCAAAGGGTGTCAAATAGGTGCCTCTAAAGGGGCCAAGATGACTTGATCAAGGTGGCCGACTTGACACTTGTGGGGGCATAATTTCAAAATTAAATTTTCCTATTTCCTTTCTTGATGAAAATACCGACCATGGCTACTATATTTCCAACACTAACCATCTCGAATCAATCTACTGTGGAACTTTGTGATTATCTGGTACCTGGGTTCATAAGACATAATTGTGTTGACATCAATATTCTTTGGAACATAAGTTAATTGTCAATCTACTGTGGAACTTTGTGATTATCTGGTACCTGGGTTCATAAGACATAATTGTGTTGACATCAATATTCTTTGGAACATAAGTTAATTGTTTCTACTCTGTGTGATAATGATACAGTGACTGGTTGAGATGCGTGCTCGTATGATTTGGATGTCAATAAGTAGTTTTTGTGACTTGGTTTTCCCGTATCATGCTTGTGGTGATTTCATGATTTACTTTAGGTATTGATGTTGCTGAGTTGATTACAAAATCTTTATTTGCAATTTTTGTTATCTGTATGGCAAGATTGGAGTATGTTTTGACTTCAATTATATTGGCGTCTTCCTGAGTTATAAGATTATTGAGATTTGTATTTGCTCCTTTCTCCTTAACTTGGGCAATTTTATTTGAAGTCTTCAATACTTCTTTTTTTTCCACAGAAAAAAATCAAACCATTTATAAATAGTAAAAAGTTACATCGTAGATGTCGCAACATTCCATATGAAGCAACACCCCTAGGGGCGGCAGGTCACAAAGACCAAAATCAAGCCCGAAACAAGGCCAGACACGAGCAACAAGTTGCACTAAATAGAAAATAAGACGAGGAAGGAAAGAAAGATAGACAACATAGAACATTCCCAGTCATCGGAATGGCGGAAAGCCACATAAATCAAGTTTTCCTTCCTTTCTTCTTCTCTACCTTACACCATTCGCCCTGTGATGGCGCGGATGTGCAAGGACAATCTGATTACGTGCTACCTGAGTTCCATTGTCCTTATCTGAATCTGAGTTATCTGAAGAATGATGTCGTTTATTCCCACCATTTCCTGTGTCCTTTGGATTCATATTTGACCGATTCAGAAGAGTTCGTGGATCAATATTTTCAGTTGGAACATTCCCTTGTACCTTCGGTTCCTTTGAAGGCTGATTGCTTTCCATAGGGATAGTTTCGTCCTCTTTTTCTGCTTCATCCTCCTCCGACTCAGGTGGGGGATATTGCTAACCTTTTTTTTGTTTCCCATTCTTCTTTTTTTCTGTTTTCTTTTTTAGCGTCAGGACATGTGTTTTGTAAATGTTTTGTCAGCCTACAAATTCTGCCTCTAAATGTAGTGTTTTCATAGTCTAGTTCCGTGTGTGGGGTCTGAAGTGAAAGTGGCTTCGAAGGAGTATTGTGTCTTACAACTAGGTCTTGCAACAGAAAGAAGCGACCACCATGAAGAAGGCCGAAATTTCGAGATCCGGGAGGGATAAACCCTGGTCCATCAGACCGAGATAATTTCATCAAATACTTTCTGCATCCTTGATATCTATTTTTGTTTCTCTTGAAGTATCAATTTCCAAATAGCTTTAAAGTCTTTTGATGAAGGTATTATTGATTCTGACTTCATTGTCATGTCTTGGAATGTCATCATCTTCTTCTTACGAGGAAACATCAATTTTTTTTTTCTTCATGTTTAACATGAACATACCCAAAAAATCATGTCAATCACTTCGTTAAACATAATTACAACACTGAATTGAAATATACATTCATAATCATCAATTATCACTTACAGGTTTTGAATTTTGCATTTTGCTTTGAAATAAGGGACATCTTTATTCTCAATTATATTTGGTTCTGAAATTAATATTTGATTTGCGAAATTAACATTAATTTGCTTTTCCTCATGGTTCTCATTGATAATGATATTAATATGTTTTCTCAGAAATGATATTAAAATGTTTGTTTTGAATATTCTCTTTAATGTACATAATCCATAACTTAAATCATACCAAGAGAATCTTTTTAACTTTGTTTTGAATTTCCCCTTTTTGAATTTTGAATTAAGAGTAAGATTGTTTTCAATTATTTTGGGCTCTCTATTTTTTTATAAATAATCACCCTTAACTTTTATAATAAAACTTTTTTTTAATACATGTCTTGAATTGAATTATTATGGATTCTTTTGCTTTCACCACTTGTAAGTCTTTTTTTTTTTTTTTAATGGTCCCTTGAATGTGTTGATGAATTCTCTTATGCCCCTTCTAAACCTTACTTTTTTTTAATATTAATTGAAAATTTAACAGTTTATAACCTTGATAACTCCTTTTATAAGCTTCCATAAACTTATTTATAATTACTTAAATGGCCACTTTAATAATTTTCAGTACCCTCACTTTACTTTTAAAGTACCCCTTACAAATCTTCGATAAACCTTTTCTCTGAAATCACCTTTTATATTCCGGAAGTTTCTGAATTAATTTTTATTTTCTAAGTTATCCTCCTTTTGATTTACCGCTTAATTTTAAAAAAAAAAAAAAAAAATTAAAATTGAATGGAACTCCTTTTGATTTAGCGATTTTTATTTTTATTTTTTATTTTTATGGAATGGAACCTTGGGAATCATTAATAATTTTTTTATTTTATTTATTTATTTATCACTTTATCATTTTAATTGTTCCATTAATTAATTAATGGTATGCATAGTCTAAACAAACCATGTTTTTACCGGCTAAACAATAAAAATTTTATTTATTTATTTATCACTTTATCATTTTAATTGTTCCATTAATTAATTAATGGTATGCATAGTCTAAACAAACCATGTTTTTACCCGCTAAACAATAAAAATTCCCTCATATAAATTTAATAAAAATTCTATAATTTTGAGAAAGGAAATTTTTGAAAATTCAGGTTACAGTTATCAACTCAATCTTCAAGATATTATCAATCTTAGAGAGGTTTTTAATTAATTTTTAATGGTGGTCACTCCATTTCCGCCATAAAAAATGATTTAAACACTTCCACAATCAGATTTCTCTTTAAGAATTTCTCTGGATTTGCTGTCCTGGTGAAATTGTGGCAGACAATGCCTTAATCGTGCTCCCTCACAAAATATGGAGCCCTTCGTTCGTGAAATGGTGGCTGTGGTTGGAACATTTATACGAATTCAAATATCTGTACGTACATGACGATGGAGATGAGGATTTCCACATTTTTAGTTGTGACTGTACGGATGTGCCGATGACTGCACGGACTAAAAGAAAGGAAATTGGAGAAAACTGTACAGCAGCTGCAAAACTGGGATGGACGTACAGTGCAATGGATGGTACAGATGTCCCGATGACTGTAAAAAATAAGAGACAGGCAATGAATGCAGACAGTAGAAAGAGTGAATGCGGATAGCAGTAGGAATGGTACGGATGGGACTGGTACGGCGTTGTACGACAGTTGAATGATCTGCTATCTGGAATGTACAGAAAACTGGGAGCAATAAAAAAATCGAGTAGTTTATAGTGTGACTTTTTGAAGGTTTTTATGGTGGTGTTTTTCAGTCTAATTTCTCTAAAATCTCGCTGGAATTCATTGAAAATAGAATTTTGATGGATAACCTTGCACAATCGAAGTGTCCTAGGGGTGTCTTACGGGTTTTTTAAAGCGCTGAATCCATATATAGCAGTGTGGAAAAAGTCGGCAAAAAGTCCCGACTTTTTGAAAAAATCCCGAATTTTTCCCTGAGCCGACTTTATCGGCCGACTTTTTGCCGACTTTTTCATCCCTGAAAAAGTCGCGATTTTATCCTCGAAGTCCCGACTTTTTCCAAAAAATCGTGAGTGAGGTAGTTTCTTTAATAATTTTTAAATTTTTTTTTGAAAAAATCGGGATTTTTTCAAAATATGAATATTTTTGTATTTTTTTAGTTTTGCCGACTTTTTCAAAAAACTCCCGACTTTGTCGAGTTTTTCAACTTTTGGACCCTTACCGATTTAATCCCGACTTCGACTTTTTCCACATTGATATATAGAGACATTGATATATAGAGTAAAAAAACCAGTTTAAATAACAAAAATCAAGATTTTGCCTCAAATTTTTTCACCGGATTCCGGCACCTGAAATTCCAAAAAGTTGCACTAAAGACAACTCCATAAAAAATTGGTTTGTATGGTGATGATTTTGTCGCTAAGTACAGCAGATTGTATAATGATGTGGGGGTTCATCAGATGGTAATTGTTGGGCGGCAGCGGTAAGTGGATGGTGCTGGCTGTTTATTTTGTTTTGTTGGTGTTTTTCTATATATATATATATAGATATCCAAGTATTATTTTTCCTAATAAAAAATTTCAGGTTTTTTTTCAATGGCCAATGTCATAGGCAAATGGAGAAACTCCAAAAATATGTGGCTATAAGTCAGATCAATTTCCTTTAAATGAAGTGTGGCCAATGGCCGGAATTAGAACTCAGCTCTGATACCAATGTACTGAACATAATTCACTTACAGATTAATCATTAAATAGTCCAGAACACTTGGAATATAGTAAAAGAGTCTATTTTAAGGGTAATAATGTATGAAATGTATTGAATTCTATTGATATGTTGAATTAAAATGAGGGCCCTGTATAAATAATGGGAGATGCCCCTTTCATAAGAGTCATGTCTTTTGAGACTTGTCCCTTCATTAAACTAATTACTGTTTAATTATTAATTATTATATATATATATTTATTTTTATTACACAATCAGACATGTATTGTGAATGTGTAATGATGAGCATTTTTCTAGTCTATTAATTCTCAAAGTGGCATATTATCCTATGTGTATTCACCTTCTAGATGCAAGAAATACCATATGCTAGGTCGATCTATACTTGTAGGTTTTATGCTTGCAAATGGGGACTTGTGAGTTAAGTTGATCAAATTTCTGCTGAAAGTTTTCTTATGATGTTTTGTGATTTGAAAAGGTGGTGATGTGGAGAAAATATCACATGGAACACACGAAAATGAAAATGCTGACAGGTTCAATTACATTTCTTCTTTATAGTTTAATATACTGTATTTATAGCTTTTTTTTGGATGCTTGGAACTGGTACAATTATGAGGTGTTGTTTTTGTCGCTGAAATGAAAAAGTAGAGATGTTTGAAAATCTTATTATTGAGTCTATGAATTGTTGAATCACCTCATTGGAGAAATTGCTATGTAAATTTTCTTTTATGATATAAGATTATTCTGGAAAACAATGGTTGATTCGTCCAGTTATAATCACTACGATTTATCATCTCCATATCATCATTTTCGGTTTTTATTCATTAGGTTTGATCACTCCCATTAAAATGTTGGTTTACCCTTATGTTTTGTTCTTTGTTTCTAAGATCATATCGTTAACTTAAGAAGGATGCAAAGAGAAAAGGCTGCATGGTCTTCATCTTCTTTGAAATCTGCATATTCTAGTTTCAAAAAATGCTTCTATGTTTGGAAGACATCATTAGATGCTTATATTATTCTTAAAAATGCTTAAAATTGCCTCTTATTCCGTACCCAAAAAAGTCCAAAGCCGCTCTCTTTGTGATGCTGCACCTCAGTCCAGATTGAGTATGCAGACACCCATCTCCAGATTTCTCTCGTTGGCCTCTCAGATTTCGGGTGAGTTTTGATGGACCACTTCTAGTCACCTCCTAGGTTCACCTACATTGACCTTCTCAGCCCCGGAACTTGTGAGAGGACATTATCAGGCTTGCATTGGCTCCATTACAGTGATAAATGATGACAGGGATGTCAGTTCACACTCACCGCAATCTTCCTCTCTTTATCTCTGATATTGAGTAGTGTTTCCTCTCCTTCTGAGTTTACCTTTTCAGTTTGCCATTTCTGATATACTTCTGTTTTCTTGTACCTGCATATGTATCTTTTCTTCTTTTGGCAAATAGGAGTGATCTTGGAACTCCACAATCTGATGTTAATTGGTTGTCTATTTGAGTCCAATTAATGATGGCAGCCCAAGCTGCCAAAACCCATGATCTGCACATAAAATGCTCCTCTCAAATTTAAATCCCAATTAATTTCAAACAGGGTAACCATCATAAGCGGAAGATTCTTGTTTGGATTGAAGACTATGGTTTAAAACCATCACCAAACCCACTTATGAAGTTATCGAATAAATATTCAATAAATTCCATTCAAACCCAAAATAAGTCTTCGGTCAACATTTAAGTTTTCATTTGATTTAAATCTCAATCTTGAATAAAAACCCAAAGTACATACTTCTTAATATCCTCGCCTACAACTTTATCATTTCATTCCAAAGTTTGACCCCACTTCCCACTATTCATTGAATATGAGCGCTAATAAAAATATATAATCGGTCCATAACCATTATGCATATTTGGTCACATTTCAAGGTTTATGCTTTGATTAAACCCAAATGTAAACCTCGAAATAATACCCACGCAGCCAATTTGCCTTATCTTTCATCAACGCTCATATGCAATACTCATTCCAAGCCAAAACATTAAAATGATCTTAACTATTTCATTACTCTTCGACTTTGGTTAATAATGTCAAGCACCCATATATAATAACGTTTTGGTCACAGCACTTACCAATGATATGTCCACGGGATTTTTAACTTCATTTATCATTTGAAAACAATTCATATGATGTGTGGGTCCAGTCCACACACATTCAACCACATATCATAATGTTTTCAAAGTCCACAAGATGCACATACCTGGTCTATTATCCATGCAGCTTCATGACATAAAAGTCGTTGGATCTCAGCTGATCCCAATCGGACGGATATCGCGTCCGCTTTAACTCTATACATTAATTTGCCGAAATAACGCGAAATAGCTGGTATTTAAATACCACTACAAACCACGTGTCTAACGCTGAAGACTATCGCGTTGATTCCAGAATCGAGTAGTCTTTAGTGTGACTTTTTGAAGGTTTTTAGAAGTGACTTTTTACAGTGTAATTTCTCTAAATTCCGGCAGGAATTTATTGAAAAGAGAAGTTTGATTGTTAACTTTGCACAATCGAAGTGCCCTAAAGGTTTTTGAGGGTGCTGAATCCATATATAGAGTCAAAAAACCAATTTGAATAACAAAAACCAAGATTTTACCCCAAAATTTTTCACCGGATTCTGGCACCTGAAACTTCAAAAAGTCGCACTAAAGACAACTCCTTCCAGAATTACTGCTTACCAGTCTTGAAGTTGCGCGAATACCACCAGTTTGATTCTTTTTAAAACTTCCTCACGGTTCCATTGCCCATTGAACAAAGTTCTGCTTCATTTCTTTACTCAAAATCTCCGCCCTTAACCATTGAATCTGTTCCTCTGTCTCACAGTTTTATTTCACGCAAATGAAATACATTTGTTTTACAGTCATTTGCCTTGTGATTTCACTTTCACCGTGTATTCATGGTTCTAATTTGCCATTGCCTCAATCGCTGTTTCAACTTGCCGATTTGGCTTCAACTCCATCATCCTTTGACCGTGCTTCATCTTTTTGTTTTGTGCTTCAGATCCATGCTTCCAGATTCGTGCTTCAGATCCCTTCTTTTTGTACTTCAGATCCTGGTATAACGCTCTGCTTTGATTGCCTGGAGTGCGTTACCAGCTTCAATTTTTTTTTTGTATAACTAAAGTTCGCAGATTTCTCTTATATTCTCCATTGTCGATTTGAGATGAACATCAAACACTATTGCAGAAAAATTAATAACCCGAACAGATCAACAAGACCCATAACGCCTTCATGAAATCAAGGGTCCAACGGATTCAATATTGTGGTCTGGCACACACAGATGCATCAATTCATGTAGAGGGAGCACAATTTGGTCTATCTTCCTTAGGGCAATTTCAACCACAGAAAATTGCGCGGATTATTCTAAACATTTCTCAGATTCATAGCAAATAAACCACAAAGTCATACAGATACCCAAATTGTATAATTCCACACTGTTTTTGTATTTTTCCACAAAATATTTACAATGAAAATACATTCAAATTAACTACTATCCAAACCTCCTCTATGAGGCCTAGCTACTGGTTTTAAACCATTAGCTCTGCCTCCATCCAATCTCTCGTTCCTCTCCCTCTCTGTAATTGCCCGAAAACTTACAATTTATATAAGAAAGGATTTATGAACTAAATTAGTTCAAATCCCAAAATATCTAACTATCCCCTAGATTACCGATTCAACTCCTCTCTTCACTCAACAGAATCTTAGATTAGATTTCTGTTCAATCTCTCAAATTCTATTATAGCCATACAATCTAAATCTATGGCTTGATCTCCACGCAGGGAGGATCACTTGCCATATTTCCTTTTTCCAGCTCAGAATTTGACAACAAATAATTACACATATACATTTAATTAATTAAAATTCAACTTAAGCACTTGTCTACTAATCCTTAGTCAGCGACAACATGTGATCAACCCATCACATTGCTGGCTGGTCTAAATGCTCCTGCATCAATTAACCTATCCAATGCCATCTTTTATCTTAATCCTTGATTCTTCCAAAATGCATTGTGCCTACAACTCATCAAAAGGAGTTGAATCTTTCTTAGAGTAGATGTTTGTTGTAAAGCTTCTCCATTATGAAGGCAATGAATTTAATACACAGATGGCCATTTCTGAATAAAAAATTCTCTTTCCAAGCCTCTGCAAGTGATCTCTTAATTGAGATACCTTCATTAGAAAGGATACCATGTCCTCATCCTTTGATTTCTTCATCTTGTATAGTTTATTATTCAAACACATCTTTTGTCCTGATGTACTCACAGAGTACAAGTTCACTAGCTTGTCATGCATAGCCTTGGAAGTTAAATGGAACAAGAGGATTCTTGAATGATTCAACTATGATCCTTTGTGCCCTTACTTCCCCTTTCTTGTATTTTTCTAGTTCTTGAGTCTTGTTTTTGCTAGGTTTAATGATTTCCCCAGTTGCGCATTCCTCTATCTCACGCTCAATAAGTGGCAGGTCAATCCTTTTCTTCCATGCTAGGTAATTTGATGCTCCAACGAGCTTATTGCTCTCCTTGCAGAAAGAACTCATATAACCAATGTTGAAATTCTGATGATCTATGTTGTAACAATCACTTATCACAAAAATTCATTGTGCTGCAATATTAGATAAGCAATTGTAGATAGAACATAAATCAAATGCACAATAAAAGACAACCAAGAATACAATGAGACAGAATATTTAGGTCCAATGACCAGGGAAAAACCCATATGGGGAAAACCCAACTAGATTCTTTTTCTGTTAGAAATCAATTGTTCAACAGAGATACAAAGTACAATGAGAGATCAATAGAATGAGTAAGTTCACCCAAATTTGAACAAGTTGTAGCATGAAGTTCACTTGTAGCAACAACAGATGCACACACTGAATCAACCTTCCCTTCAACTGAATCAACACTGGAACACTAAATCAACCTTGGCTCACCAAGTTATGCCCTTGCTCTACAAGATTTTCTCTCTCTCTCTTTCTCACAATTCTTCTCTAGACTCTAACTCTCTCTTTCTCAAGTTCGTACTCTCCTTTCCCAATGCACAAGTAGTGAGGGGAGAAAGAATGAGGCACATATATATAGGAGGAGCAACGAATTCATGCCATAAAGGAGGAGTAACTCACGTGCCAAGAGGGAGAGTAACATATGCCCATTTAGGAAATGTAACTCATGCCATTATGAAATTACGCATGCCTTTGTAACTTATGCCATTAAGAAGGAGAGGTTAACATATGCATTAAAGAGTGCGTAAGAGGAGTCTTTAATGACATGCTTTTATTGAGTGTAAGAGAGTGTAAGAGATTCTTTTATGATGTGCTTTAATGAGTGTAAGAGAGTGTAAGAGCATTAATGAGAGTGTAAGAGGAATATGCCATCCCAATAATGAGAGTGTAAGAGAATATTATGAGACATTCTATTTTTTGATTTTCTATTTTTAGAAATTCTATTTTTAGACTCTATTTTTAGAAATTCATCCCTGAGCGGCCAAATTTTCAACACTCCCTCTCAGCTAGGGAGGAATTTCTTTCTACAACAAAATATCTCTGCTTTGTTTTCTCTTCCCTGTTCATCTCTGCTCTGTATTATCTGGAACAATGATGTGTCACTCTAATGAAGAAGAATTATCATAGGGGAGCTCCGACTACCACCCTATATTCACTTGGGGGGGTTGCCACTTGCCAACAAATGATTGAATTTAAGAGAGTGTAAGAAATTCTTTTACTAAAATACTAAAATCAAAGGCATATCTTGGACTGCCTTAGTAAAACCAAACTTCATCAAGAAGCTATCAATGCAGGCATACCAAGCTTTTGGAGCTTGCTTCAAACCATAGAGGGCTTTCTTCCATCTACACACGAGTTTTCCAGTCATGTACTTCAAATCATTGTGGTTGCTCCACAAATACTTCTTCCTTGAGGAAGCCATGCAGAAAAGAAGTATTCACATCCATTTGGTGAAGGGACCATCCTTTGCTAGCAGCTAGAGCCACAATAGATCAGATGATTGTATCACAGGCAACAGGTGCAAATATTTCATTATAGTCTATTCCTTCTTTTTGAGAGAACCCTTTGACCACAAATCTAGCTTTATATTTTTCAATGCTGCCATCAACAACATGTTCAATTTTATACAGCCATTTGGAAGACACAACAGATTTACCTTGGGGTCTTGGAACCACTTCCCATACATCATTATGAATGAAAGACTCATATTCTTCAACCATTGCATCTTTCTAGATTTGAGCCATTAGAGGAAGTTTTAGCCTAAAAGCGCCCATGAAATTTTCACATAATTTCCATGTCATAATATGTAAACCAATCAAAATCCTTTAAATTTAAAAAGAGGTACATGTAAATATTTTGGAGGGAAAAGAAGAAAAACTACGTTTTTTAAGTGTATTTTTGGCTTATCTCCTTATAGGTTTACTCAAATTTCAAGTGTAGACACTCATTGGATGTGGAATTAAATTTCGCATCCAACAAGTACCCATTATGCATACTTTTGAAAATATCCACATTGATAAAAGTTGCAGATATATAAAAAAAAATGTGTTCAACACGTTTTTTTAATGTATCTGCAATTTTTAGCAATGTGGGTTTTCTCAAAAGTATGCATAATGGCTACTTGTTGGATGAGAAATTTAATTTCGCATCCAACGAGTGTCTACACTTGAACTTTGAGTAAATCTATAAGGAGATAAGCCAAAAATACAATTTAAAAAGTACTTTTATTATTTTCCTTCCAAAACTCATAACTCTTATTTTATTATTTTAACTATGATTTTATGATTTTTCCTTAGGAGGCCACTTTTAGGCTGAAATTTCCTCTAATGTTTCACAACTTTTTCAAAAGGTCATGGTTCAACTTGAATAATGTTGATCATGGATACAACATATCCTTGGAACTGACATGGTTTCTTGCTTTCTCTGAAGGTTCATCTAGGAGCAACATGTTCATCACCATCCTGAAGGGTGTCACAAAGCCATAAACGTATCCTTTTAGTTGAAGGATCACATTGAGGAGGATCCGAAGGAACCATGGGTTCATCAACAGGTTTAATTTTAGGCACAATAATTTCTTGTATCTCAAATGCATCATCTTGAATATCAACATTAGCAGGAAGAAGAGGAGTGTCTCTTGCCTTCCCAAGAGATGCATCTTCATCAAATGTTATATCCCTACAAAACTCTATATTTCTTTGTCCAGATACATATATTTTGTAAGCTTTAGAATTTTCACAATAATCAACAAACGTACCTTTCTTACATGAAGCATCCAACTTGTTCCTCTTTTCTTTTGGCACGTGGAAGTAAACAAGGTTGCGAAAGATCCTCAAGTTCTCAACCTTGGGTTTTTCACTAGAGAAGACTTCTTTCGGAGTCTTGTTGTTTAGGGCACAGGAAGGAGATCTATTTTGAACATTGACAGTTGTGTTAACAAATTCTCCCCATAGAAACTTTTGTAGTTTCTGATCATGCAACATAGCTTTGACTACTTGCATGATAGTTCTATTCTTTCTCTTAGCCACACCATTTTGTCCTGGATTATATAGTACCGTGGTCTCTTTTCTGATTCAGGCTTCCTTGTAGAAGTCTTGAGCTCTTGTCTACTTCATGTCCACTCAAGTCATGGGATGGATCACCATCTTCCTTAATCTCGATACAAAGGATTTGGTTCTCACATTCATCAAATGTACCTGTTGATCCCAGAACAAGAGCAAGAGAAATAGTAGCAAAGTAAATAAACATAATGAAAATATACCTGGTGATGAGGTGGGTCTGTCTTTTTTTCCTAGATGTTAGAGTGGCGCCTTCATTATCCTTGGATCGACTTTCTCTTGGAGTTCACTCTTCTGGCACCATTTTGTACCCTACTGATCTTCAGGTCTGCTTTTCTTGATCACATTCTCATCAAGAAGTTAGTGAAAGAATCATTCAAATACTCATGCAAGAAGAGTAACCAATGATCTATAAAGATAAATCAAAACAAGAGCAGTTACACAAAGAAACAACATAAGACTTAAAAATACTTAATTTTTTTAAGGGGATTGACAGAAGCTGTCAACTCCCTCTTGATCCGGTCTCTATAAGTTACCACTGTCCATCAGTGATATGTCATTGGCAGAGGAAATGCATCTTCTTGAACACCACTTGGAAAACTCCATCATGATCCACTGTAATCTCAGACATTTTGGAAACCATCTTTCCTGCATGAGGTAATGATTTGTAGTGAAGATGAGTGAAATTTCGGTGCCACAATTTGTATTTATAATTAGTTATCATGAATCAATGCATGGGTAGGTCTTCCATTGATTTTATAAAGATCTTCAAATCTTGATCCCAGAGTGAAGGTATGTAATAATAATTATACATATTGTCTTCATTGGTTGCAATGATATTAATTATAATTCATTTTTGATCACATCAAAAGAGGTTAGTTTAGAAAAATATCATTCCATCTTTTGCAAAAGCCATGATTTTTACCTACAACCACTATTGTTAGTAAACTCTAATATCAAAATTACCAAAACCTATAAAGGTGACCCAACCCCCTCATATTTTCTCACAACTATCTCATTACATTTGTGTGAGCATTTGTGAAGGGTTTGTGAGCAGCTGGAGTTGGTTTTTGGAGAAACATTGAGTAGGTTCTTGGACGATCTTTGGAGCAACATTGAGGAGTTGGTTATTGGAGTAGCATTTGCCATTGAGGTGTTGGTTTTTGGAGCAGCATTGGTTATGTGTTTTTGTTCTGATCTCTATATATTACATGTATTGGACAGTGCACTGGGTGCCATTTTGATATAATAGAAATAGATATATTCATGAGCATGCTTTGATCAGGTGTTGTTTTCTCTCTATCATTTTAATGCTTTGAGTTTGGAAACATGAATGAAAATCTCTAAAAATATGATTTTTCATTAAAAATTAAATATTTGATGTACTTTTTACAAAGACTGAGTCATTGGAATCAACTAGTCCGAGTTGATACTGAGTTGTAGTCCGAGTCAGATTTGACCCTCAGTTGGTTTCGAGTCCCAGTTCGAGTTTTAAAACATTGACCAAAACTACAACTATTAAACACATGCAACACCTTGATTACTATTTGAAAAACTACTATCATATCTTGGGTTCCATGAAATCTTGGAAAAACTGTAGTAGTAAAATTTTAGTAGTGAAATTCCAACAGTAAAATTTAGTAGTAAAATTTCAATATTAAATTTCAACAAAAAAATAAGCAACAAGTAGAAGTAATATAAAGTGATATTTCAACAAAAAATGGGCTGCAAATAGTGTGGATAACACTTGATATTTCAATAGAAAATGGACTGTAAATAGTGTGGACAACAAGAGAAATTTTAGCAGAGGACGAACTGCAAATAGCATGAACAACACTTCATATTTCAACAGAAATGGACTGTAAATAGAGTGGATAGCAAGAGATATTTTAGCAGAAAATGGGCTGGAACAACACTTGTCTTTTTGAGCTTGTCTTTACCAAAGCTCTGATACCATGTTGAAATTCTGATTGTCTATGTTGTAACAATCACTTATTACAAAATTTCTTTATGCTGCAATATAGATAAGCAATTTTAGATAGAACATAAATCAAATGCACAATAGAAGACAAACAAGAATACAATGATACACAAAGAATTTAGGTCCAATACTAGAGCAAAATCCACAAGGTGAAAAACCCAACCAAATTCTTCTTCTATTAGAAATCAATTGTTCATAAGAGATACAAAGTACAATGAAAGATCAAGAGAATGAGTAAGTTCATCCAAATTTGAACAAGTCATACCATGAAGATCATTGGTAGTAGCAACAGATGCAGCCACTGACTCAACCTTTTCTTCAATTGAATCAACACTGAAACACTGAAGCACTGAGTCAACTTTGGCTCACCAAGTTTTTCTCTTACTCTTCAAGAATTTCCTTCTTTCTCTCTCTCTCTCTCTCTCTCTCTCTCTCTCTCACACACAGAGAATTTTTCTCTAGATTACATAACTCTTTCTTTCTCAAGTTCGTACTCCCCTTTCACAATGCAGGAGAAGTGAGGGGAGAATTAATGAGGCACTTATATATAGGAGCAACAAATCCATGCCATACATGACGAGTAACTCGCATGCCAAGAGGGGGAGTGTTATGAAACCAGCTCCAAAAATAGAAGAAAAGAGAGATCAACGCCTTGGAAATAAACCACTTCGAAGGGGAAACCTCCTTTACATTACATAAATGAACAATTCTTGGATGATACAAATGACAAATCTTCCTTCTATATATAGGAGTCCATGGGGTCACAATATACTCCTAGCCGACCTAACAATAATAATGTAAGGGCACAATAATAACAATATTGGGGTTACAGGGGTACAACAATAACAATAAGGGGGTTACACTAACAACAATAAGGGACTATACTAGTAATATAGGGACCTAACATGCCCCTCTCCTTCAAAAATGTGTTGTCCTCAATGCTTGAGTAGCTCCAGATGTTTCTATATAAAATTCTCATCCTCCCATGTAGAATCTTCAGTGGGTAAGTTCTTCCATTTGATGAGATACTCTAAAATTGATCGATTTCGTAGCTGTCGAGTTCTTGTTTCTGTGACTGCTTCAAGTTCCAATATGATTTTTCCTTCCTCATCAAGTTCTGGCAATATTGTTTGAACTGGACATTTGTCCCCTATAACTTTCTTAAAGCCTGAAACATGGAAAATTGGATGCACTTGCGAAGTAGGAAGCTCCAATTTGTATGCCATAGTACCAATCTTTTGTAACGCCTTGTAAGGACCATAGTACTTTGGCGATAATTTATTATCCTTCTTAGCTTGCTTGAGGGACATTTGTTTGTATGGTTGTAGACGTAAAAATACCCAGTCTCCTACATCAAAACTTCTCTCGCTGCGATGTTGTTCTGCCTGTTGTTTCATTTGATTTTGTGCCAAATTTAGGTTATCCTTTAAGAGTTGCAGAACTTCTTGTTGATGCTCGATGTGATCTTCCACTGCTTGAACCTTAGAATTTTCTCTTAAAAAATATGTGATTGACAGTGGATGATATCCATAAAGTGCCATAAATGGGGTCATTTTTGCTGCAGTATGGAAGGAAGTGTTATACCATCATTCAGCGAGAGGTAACCACTTGACCCATTGTGTTTGCTTATCAGATACAAAACAACGAAGATATCCTTCCAAACATTTATTCACTATCTTAGTTTGACCATCGGATTGAGGATGATAAGATGAGCTATGAGGTAGTTGAGTACCCAAACAAGAAAATAATTCCGTCAAAAAATTTCCAGTAAAAATGGGATCTCTGTCACTTACAATAATCTTTGGGTTTCCATGTAGCTTTTGAATTGTTTCCATAAATGCATTAGCAACTATACTTGCTTTAAATGGATGAGATAATGCACAAAAGTGTGCATACTTGGTAAGTCTATCAACTACCACCATGATGATACTCTTTCCTTCGGACTTAGGTAAACATGTGATAAAATCCATTGAAATCTCCTCCCAACGTTGACTTGGAATGGATAAAGGTTGTAGAAGGCCCGGGGTCTTGATTGTCTCAACTTTATTTTGCTGGCAAACCAAACATTTTGCCACAAACTTTTGAATTTTAGATTTAAGGCCATCCCACAAAAATTCTTTCTTCACCCTGTGGTAAGTTTTTAAAAATCCTGAGTGTCCTCCTAAAGGCTAAGTGTGCAATTCCAAGAGAATCTTTGTTTTAGTTGGGAATTCTTGCAAATATATAAGCGATCTTTGTACCATAAGGAATCATTTTTCCAACTAAATGTATCAGATGTACTAGGATCTTGCTGCAATTTTTGAATGAGTGTCCACACTTCTTCGTCCTTCTTCCATTCATCTCTTGCTTCGGTTATCCAATCTGGTTGGATAATAGAAATGGCACAAAGCAATGCTTCCACCTCTTCATTCTTTCTTGAGAGTGCATCTCCAACAACATTAAGCTTTCCTTTTTTGTAGATTATTTCAAATTCATAACCCAACATCTTTGTGACCCATTTTTGCTGCTCTTCTGAAGATAGTCTTTGTTCCAAAAAGTGTTTAAGACTATCAAGATCATTTTTTACCTTGAAGTGTCTTCCCATTAGGTAAGTTCGCCATTTCTTTAGTGCATGCAGTATTGCTAACATTTCCTTCTCATAAATAGGTTTCTGTAAATACTTTCCTTTGATTGGATGACTTTCAAAAGCAATGGGTCTTCCTTCCTGCATTAAAACTACACCAATTCCATTTCCTGAGGCATCACATTCCACAATAAGGGTTTTTGTGAAGTCTGGCGTAGCTAAGACCGGTGCTAGGCACATTGCCTCTTTAAGATGTTCAAAGGCCTTAGTTGCTTCAGGAGTCCATGAAAATGCATCTTTCTTCAATAATGTTGTTGGAGGTGCTGCTATTCTCCCATAATTCTTAACAAACTTGCGATAATACCCTGTTAACCCGAGAAATCCTCGCAACTGCTTTATGGTTGTGGGGACTTTCCATTCCTTAATGGCTTTAGTTTTGTTAGGGTCTACTTTAACACCCTCGTGAGATACAATATGACCCAAATATTCCACCTCTTGTACTCCAAAGAAACATTTGGATGTTTTTTCATATAATTGTTTCTCCTGCAATAGTTTGAGCACCCTGTCAACATGTTCAACATGATCCTTCCAAGACCTGCTGTAGATTAGTATATCATCAAAAAATAGTAGCACAAATTTTCTAAGGAAGGGTTTGAAAATGGAATTCATAATGACCCTCATGAGTTCGAAATGCTATTTTCGGAATATCTTCAGTTTTCATTCTAATTTGATGATATCTTGAACAAAGATTCAACTTGGTAAAATAAATTGCTCCATGTAATTCATCCAATAATTCATCAATAACAGGAATGAGAAATTTATCTTTAATGGTGAGCTTATTGAACTCTCTATAATCCGAACACATGCGCCATGATCCATCCTTCTTGTGTACCAATACTATAGGAGCAGAGAAAGAACTTTGATTAGGTTGAATTATACCAGCCTCTAACATTTCTGCAATCATACGTTCAATTTCGCTCTTTTGGACATAAGGATATATATAAGGCCTGATGTTTGGAGGAACACTTCCTGGAATCAAATGAATAGCATGATCATGATCACGAATAGGAGGGAGTCCTTTGGGAGTTTCAAACACCTTGGAATGATTGCCCAGACGGAGATCTCAGAGAAATAGATGATTTTGATGTTGGAACTTCTAGTGAGCATAATTGTGCAATACACCTCGTTGTTCTATTTCTTCTAAGCTTTGTCATGACATTAGAGCTTATTATCTTTCAACGTCTCGCGATACCCCATAATTCAGCCTCCTTTTCCTTCCGAAAAAATTTCAAGAAATGTTCTTTAAAAGTAAAAGCTATCGTCCCCAAAGATTGTAGCCATTGTACTCCTAGTACAACATCAACACCTTCCATTGGAATGGAAACCATTGGACTATTCAATACATATTCCCCCATGGTTAACTTGAGATTATTTCATTTTCCAGAGAAATTTATAGTTCCTCCATTTGCAACCATCACTTGACATTCTGGTGCTGGGTATAGGAAACAATTCAATTCCTTGGCTACCTTACAATGAATAAAATTATGGGTACTACCCGAATCAATCAACGCTATTACCTTTTTCTTCTTGATATGTTCTTCTATCTTGAGATTTTTAGGAGTGGTAATTCTCGCCAATGCATTACATGATGAAATCCAGACCTAGGCTGCAGGGAAGCTTCAACCCCCTCGTTCCCGTTGGAAACGCGTCGTGCGAGAGCGTTTTTGGATAAACGCGCTCCCTAAAACGCTCCCTACTTTTTCAAGAGCGTTTCAGGAAGCGCTCGGGAGCGAACGCTCCCCGAGCGCTTCCGGCGTTTAAAAAACGCTTCGGGAGCATTTTTTAAATGCCAGAAGCGATCGGGGAGCGTTCACTCCCAAACGCTCCCCGAAACAAAAAACGCTTCCCGCCGCGCGCAAACTTTTTTAAGTGAAAAAACGATTTGTTTATAACGAGGGGGGGTTTCATTTTGGTTTTTATCGTTTGTTGAATGTTGAGAGAGAGAGCAAGAAGAGACAAGGACAGCAAGCTGCAAAGCAACAGGAGGATTGCAAGAAAGAGGTAGGCCTTCTAATCCAATTTTGGATTTTCTAGGATGAATTTGTAGGTTATTTAAAAATGAAAACTTGATTTTTACTTCACTGTTGCATTTTATTGGATTTAAAACTTAAAAAATGAATTGTTTTTTTCCTATGTTGCATTTCCTATTCCCATTTGGCATTTTTCCATTTGTTTTGCAGGCTAGAAACTGGAAACTTGAAACTTGTTTCCATCATGGCTATATGGCTAGGGATTTTCCTCAAGGTGGGTTCCTTTCTTTGTGATAATGGTGTCGAGAGCAGAAGAAAGAGGCAAATCGCAGAAGAGGAGGATGAAGAGGAGGGTTATGGTGGATTTGAAGAAAATCCTGAAGAGGAGGAGGATTATGTTGAGGAGGAAGTGGGGAGTGGAGAACCTGAGGACACAGATTCCCCAACTAAACAAGACCAAACTCAGAGACCTTTGTGGAAATATGTTCAAAAAATGGAAGGAGGGAAAGGTGGTGGAACCACTAAATTTATTTGCCTCAATTGCAATAAACAATACCATGGTTCACACACCCGTGCGAGAAGGCACCTTTGTGGGATAATGTCAGGGGATGGAACTAAAAATATTGGAATCAAAGTTTGTACTAATGTTCCAGCAACACAGAGAGAGAAATATAAGAAGGAAGAGGGGGCTGCCCTACAGAGATCATCTAAAAGATCTAGGGGTTTCATTGATTCAGGCCCAACACGTCATGGACAAATAAGTTCAACTTCCACCCATGCCAGTGGTTTTGGAGGCAGGGGCACTGGATTAAGGCATAGAACCATATCCGATTTCCTGGACGAAGCGTGTAGGAATGATGTGGATTCAAAAGTTTACCAGTTTCTATATGCATGTGGGGTGCCATTCAATGTTCTTCGCTCACCTTATTGGCATGAAATGGTTTCTACCATTAATGATGCCCCCAAAGGATACAAAAGCCCCGGGTATGACAAGGCCAAAACCGTGGGTCTTGATCATGAAAAAGCTAAAATAAACCATTCTTTGGCTAGAATGACAAGTTCGTGGAATGAGCATGGGTTGTCCATTGTCTCTAATGGATGGACCAATGTAAAAAGAAAACCATTGATAAGTGTTTTGGCTGTGTTAGTTAGTGGTGCAATCTTCCTGGCAGCATATGATTATTCAGACAAATTCAAAACCAGCATTAACATTGCAGAACCATTACTTGATATAATTGAAAAGACTGGGCCATACAATGTCATACAAGTCATCAAAGGATAATGTCGCTTAATCGTAAGGCAAGAGGGATAATTATTGAGGATAAATACCCCAACATTTTGTTCTTGGTGTTTGGTTCACACAATGAACCTTTTGATGCATGATATCATCAAAAACAAACAACCTCAATTCAAATGGCTTGGTGATTTGTACAAGAGAGGTAAAAAAATGATAAAATTTATTACAAATCATAGCAATACCCATGGGCTTTTCCATACTCACTCCAAATTGGAGTTGTTGAATATAGCAAAGACTAGATTTTCTAACTATTACCTCACCTTTAGGCGCCTTTTGAAGTTAAGAGAGTCATTGGCTCCAATGGTATCAAGCCCACACTGGCAACTATTAAAGGACAGGGCACCGACAATAGTTAACAGGCAAGGTTTCGAACATGTGGAGGAGACCGCCCTTGACCCTCTGTTTTGGGCACGTGTGAGGGAAATTTTGAATTTTACCAAGCCCATTAATCACATGATTCGATTTGCAGATACTGATAAACCAATGATTGGGGTGGTTTATGAGCAGATGGACAACATATTGGGGCAAATAAAAGATATTGTTAAGGATGATGATCCCAACTTGTATGCTATGATTCATGACTGTGTGTGTGCACTGTGGAATAAACTCAATGTTCCACTACATGCCTTGGCATATATCTTTACGCCAAAATATTACTCTCCATCTTGGTTGGGCCAACTTGCACCTGGAGGTGGGGTTAAGATGAAACCTCACACAGATCTAGAGGTACAACAGGGGTACATGAAGGCATTGGACAAGTTGGTACCCGATAGGGAAGAGTGTGCTAGATTGGGCCTTGAATTAGGCAAATACTTCAGTTGCACTGCTAATTTTGGTTCTTTCCACGCAATGGAAGACAGGGACAAATTTGATGCTCTCACATGGTGGGAAGCATATGGCGGCATGTGACTTTTGCCAAAGTTGGCTAAAAAAGTTCTCTCACAAGTTGTGAACACTTCTTTTGCAGAGAGGTGTTGGAGCACCTACAACTTTATACACAATGTGAGAAGAAACAGGCTGAATGAAAACCGAGCTGAAAGCTTGGTTTATGTGCATTATAACTTGAGGTTGTTGAGCCATTACTGTGATCGGGCAAATGAGGATCAATCATACAGAGTCTGGGACAACAACCCAGAGGATGCTAATTTGGAGGACGGCACGTTACATCTGGATGAATTGGAAGCAGAACTTTATAGGGATGATGATGAAGCATCAGTAGCACTGCCACACACAGGGCCAGTCCCACCATCTACTGGTAGCAGTGCGGGTGCCAGTGCCACTCGTCGATATCACACTATTGTTCCTTTGCAGATCCAGCCTCCACCTTCTAGTCATGGTCGTGGTACTCCTGAGAGTACTAAAAGACCAACATTTCCTCGTGGCTCACAAAAATTAGACATTTCTCGTGGGCGTGGCAATGCGCCAGCCAGATAAAATAGATTTGTTGTTTACAAGTCTTTTCTATTTGTTGTTGACAGTTGAACAGTTGAAACTTGACTCTTTCTGATTTCATATATTTAATGACAATTTAAGTTTGAAGTTTGAATTTGAAAGGTGAAACTTTGAAGTTGGCATTTATAAGTTCCAGTTCTTGTTTACAAGTCATTATGAATTATGAATATGATGCTTCATGAAAGTTATATGGTGATCAATGAATCGTGATGATAAATGTTATATAATATCAATGATGATAAATGTTATATATTGAATTTTGAAATCAATGAATCAATGATGATAAATATTATATATCAATGATGATAAATGTATATTGAATTTTGAAATCAATGAATCAATGATGATAAATGTTAGATAATATTGAAATTTGAAATCAATGATGATAAATGTTATATATCAATGATGATAAATGTTATATATTGAATTTTGAAAGCTTGAAACCTTGATTGATGATTTGCGAGACTCGAAGTCAATATGTTGTGTGCTTCCAACTTGTGGGCGTGGTTGATGAAGATTATAACTTCTACATGATTGATGTTATATGATTCAATCTATGTTTTTATGTTTTTATGTCTAATTCATCATTCTACATGTTTTTGTTGACATATATGCATCAAAATATTTAAAAATATATATATATATATATATATATATATATATATATATATAAACGCTCCCTAAAATGCTTCGGACTGGAAGCTTCTAAAAATGGTGCCCCTGCTCCCGCTCCCAAGTAACCTTGGGTCAGACTCATTCCTTCTTCTTCTAGGGTTGGTTCCTGGTGTATATCCTCTTCTTTTGAAGTTTCTTGTTCATTTTCTTCCTCCTCTTCACAATCTATGTAAAATAATTTCTTTTCAGCAAACTTATGACCTTTAGTGTATTTGCTATCACAACTGTAGCAAAGCCCTTTTGCTCTTTTTTCTTCCAATTGTTGTGGTGTCAACCTTGTAGGTTGTGGAAGTTTAGGAGTAGCAACACTTCCATCTTTATAGATGTGAGTGGTAGGCTTCCTTGTCACCATAATTTTACATTCAGTTTTTCTTGCCAACCTGAATGCTTTCTTCAATGAATTAGGTTTCCAAACGTGAAGCTCATGTTGGATGATATCCTTTAAAGTCCCTATGAAGATCAAGTGACAAGTTTTTTACAGGAGCAAAGCCATCGATACCATCCAAATGTATTTTGTTCTAAATGTAAAGTTGCAATGCGTACCTTTTGTGTGTTTTGCACATTATTGAGATCAAAATATTGCTCCATCTGTAGTATCCATGTTACGGGATCTTTGCCATCAAACTTCCTCATATCCATCTTTGGAATATGGTGGTTCTTCCATCCAACATTAGAGTTTATTAAATCACGATTAACATTTATTTTGTTCTCATCATGAGTTTCCTCAACTATCTTTTCGCCATTAGGAAACAATTCTTGTATCAACTTTGTCAAACCATCCATGTCTGCTTTTAGATCATTCTTCATGTTTTCCATGTTGTCTTTCATTTTTTCATCGATCTTAGCTTCCATGTCATCCATCTTAGCTTCCATGCCAGCTTCCATGCCATCCATCTTAGCTTCCATGCCTTTCTTCAAACCATCGATCTTGGCTTCCACGCTTTTCTTCAAAACTTCCATTTCATTTTTTGTTGCTCTTTGCGAGAGCGAAATTTGGTGCACTGGGTCTTGTAATTTTGATATTTCATGTTGCACTTCTTCCTCTTCATGAGTCATAGTAGAGCCTTCTGAAGGCTTAATGAGTGTTGAATTCTTTTTAGGTGGCATTTTAGAACCCAATACTTATATTTATGCTTCAATATGCCCTTGGAGTCACTTCAAACTGATTTTTCACACAAGACTTATGCAATTTGAAAAAAAAATACATACGTTTTTCTTGCTTTTGAAGAGCTTGATATTGAAACTGAATTATCTCTGTGATTTTGGATCTTCAATATTTGAAATTCGTCCCTGTAGTAGCCCTCTGAATCTTCTTTCGAATGCGATATGTCTGACTTGATTTGGATTCTTCAAGGCAAAGTTATGCCCAATCTCCCACAATGACCTAATTATGGACTGGTTCAATAGAGCGAACTTGTACGACGCGCCACATGTCACTGTTTCCTCCTTCGGCTTTGAAATTGATACACAGGAAACTATAGTTCGTTTACTTGTGGCCACTTTTTATAGAATTCCAATCTGACGCTCAGAGAGAGTTATGACGATTTTCCCACGGTCACCTCTTTGAGATGAAATTTGGGAGCCTGAAAAAACCCTAACTTCCATAGATCATATCTCCGAAAATATTGCGAACCAAGATTTGAAATTTTTACAGGAAGTTTCTCAGGATTTCAGCTTCGCTCTGCAAAATTTCCGCTTCTGACCCTTTGTAGAAAGAAAGTTATAGCGCAAATGCCACAATGACTTGTTTTAGGTGAAATTCAAGAGCTTGAAAAAACCCTAACTTCCACAGATCATATCTCCGAAAATATTGCAAACCAAGATCTGAAATTTTTACACGACGTTCCTTAGGCTTTCAGCTTCGCTCTGTAAAAATTTCAGCTTCTGAACCTTCGTAGAAAAAAAGTTATAGTGAAAATTCCACGATGACTTGTTTGGAGCAGTGAAACCCTAGAATCCCAAGCTTTGATACCAATTGTTATGAAACCAGCTCCAAAAATAGAAGAAAAGAGAGATCAACGCCTTAGAAATAAGCCACTTCGAGGGGGAAACCTCCTTTACATTACATAAATGGACAATTCTTGGATGATACAAATGACAAAACCTCCTATATAGAGGAGTCCATGGGGTCACAATATAATCCTAACCGACCTAACAATAATAATGTAAGGGAACAATAATAACAATATTGGGGTTACAGGGGTACAATAATAACAATAAGGGGGTTACACTAACAACAATAAGGGACTATATTAGTAATATAAGGACCTAACAGAGAGTAACATATTCCCATTTAGGAAATTTAACTCATGTTGAAGAATGTAATTGGTGTCGGTCTTCATAATTGTATTTGAGTCATGATGTAATTTATTTATCAAAAGAAAGAAAAATAATTTTTATTATTAAAGAAATTGACTTGTTAAGGCATGGGTTTCAAGCTTGGGTCAATTGTTTTTAAGTCAAAGCCTCCGTTGAAGGCTTCTAGGGTTTATGTCAAGTGTTCTTGTCCATGTCATATTGTAAAGAACCTTTCTTGGGATTTATTTGTCAAAGAAAAAATTTATTTGATTGTATTGTATGTCTTCTAGGCTTCCTCCACCAAGTCTGCCTCAAGGAAGGACAAGTGGGCCTCAAATAGGGGAATTCAACCTCACAAGAAGCCTATATATTGGAGAAACTTAACCTCATTAGAAGCATCATCTCATCAAGTTCGAGCTGCAAGCAAGAAAAAGGTGCGAAAGTCAAGAGACAAGAAGGAAGAGTCTAGCGAAGAAGAAGGTGGTCATCATCTTGCACAAGAAATGGAAATTTCTCTCTGCTATCCCATACGTGCAAAGTTCTAGAGTGTTGCTGGAGGGTCGAAATTTTGCAGTAGCTAGGAGGTCGAAAATTTGAAGCCGGGCCAAAATTCTGGTGAAGTTGGGGTCGAAATTTTTGGGTTGTTGCTGGGCTGAAGTTACTGGACAAGAAGAGACTACTGAATGTTGTTTGATTCATATTGAAAGACTGACTTGGTGGAGGAGGAAGGTCTATAGGTCTAGGGTCTTGGTCTATCTCATTTTGAATCTACTAAAGGAAGAGTTCTTTGACTGGGTTTTCCCCTATATAAGTGTTTTAGCCCTGGTTGAGTGCCTACATTTGGTGTCCATTGATCTTCGTGTTTTGCTTTTGGTAATTTGTTGATGAAACAAAGATAAAGGAAGAACATATAAAAGTTAATAAGAACACTAAGAGTTCACAAGTAATTATCAACATAAGAAAATCTTTCGGCCTTTCTGATTTTCTAACATGGTTTCATAGCTAAGATGAAAGAAGGAAGAAAAAGGCAGCCTGAAGATTTAATGAAAGGAGAAGGAGTAGATATCAATATGACAAATTGAATGAAGGGAGAGAACGAGCTAGAAGGAGCCTCTAACTAGAGGGCCTGTAAAAAGAGGATAGATCTTATTTTCGAAAAGAAGAAAGTTTTGAATCTTGTCCAAGGAAAAATAAAGAAGGCTATAGATGAATCAAGTGAGGCAGAGAAAGAAAAGTTCAGAGAAACATAAATATTGGCTATGAATGTAATAATGGATGGAGTTAAGGACAACCTAATCCCATACATATCCGACATAGATTCCGCTCAAGAAATGTATGAAGCTATTTCTAGAATCCGAACTATTCAGACTCAAGAACATTGGTCAAATAGAAAATCTCTAGAATGAATTAAGGACTATTAAGATGATAAAATACGACACTGTGTCATCCGACTTTATAAGGATATCTATAATCAGAGATGAACTCTAAGAAATATATGACGTTGTCCCAGAAAAGGAGCTCGTAATTACTACTCTTCTAGGACTACCAAAATCTTGGATTTGCTTTGCATCAAGATTTAACGATTGATAGGTTACACCAACATTTGAGAAAATATGGAATGCATGCAGTGAAGAAGAAGCTCAAGTATTTTTAGTAAACAACAAGGAGAAGTATGAAGAAGGAAACATCTCTAATGCCTATTCTGCTCATCACAAGAAGAATGAATTCTTCAAGAAGTTCAAGGGACCAAAGAAGAAAGTTGACCTATCAAAGATTGAATGATATAATTGTGATAAGATGGGTCATTACAAAAGTCATTGTCCTGAAGATCCAAGGAATAAGAAGAGAGAAAGAGAACATGCGAATATTGCAGATGAAGCTCCACCAAAGAAGAACAAGATGGATGAATTTGAAGTGAATATTTGCTAGAGACTCTTAAGGACATTATCCCTCACATATCCTTCTATCTTAAGTTTTGCATTGTTTTCCTTTATATTTTGATTTCTAGAGTTTGTAGGTCTAACATGTCTTGTTAGAACATTTTTGAATTATTTTGATAAGTTGTAGGTATCCCTCCGAAAGATTGGATTAAGAGGAGGTCTCCACTATTTTACCAAAGGATAAGTATTCTGTTCTTTATATTTTCATGTTTGGTTTCATCCTCACATCAAAATTTTGTATTGTATGCTAATAACCTTCTCTTTATATTTCAATGTTCCACAGGGATGCGTCCCCCAGGGTCGGGTGCATGCACCCCACGCACCTGGGACGAGGGTCTACTGGGGGTGCATTTCCCCATGCACCCCTTTTGTGGAGTCTTGGGGAGACGCAATGGGGTGCATTTCCCCAGTGTGGGGGATGAGACTCCCCAAAAGGGGTGCGTTTAGGCATCACACCTCAAAGGAAACCAGAGAAGCTAGTTGCAGTGCACAATTCTCTACGTCTTGCACATAGGAAGACACGATAGTATCAGAGGGGACCAACAACACGATGGGATGTGGATCCATAAGATAGTGCATAGATAGATGATGAGGATGGACTAGATGATTTGCAACAAGGTTTGGTTGGAGTTCCATTGGTTACTCAAGAGAGTGACTCTGACTCAATAATGACATTCCCAATGGTGGTCTCGATGAATTCATGCAACAGATGGATGTAGAGGACAAATTGTTGAGATTGAGTCCCTGATGTTGATTTTATATTCAGTGCTCATTATCCATTTTTACTTTTCAGTTTTAACTTCTCAGTTGTGACACTAGATATTGATGACCTCAGACTGATTCTTGACTTTTCACTCTTAATTATTTTTGAGTTTGAAACTTTGAGTTATATAAATTTAGTGTTCAAACTTTAGTATCTAGTATATTGTATATAGTAATATACTAGTATGTTTTGTTTTCATTTTAGATTCTACAATGATGAATGATGAATTTAATTTTTAAATCAATGTAGATTGTAGAATGATGAATGATGAATGATATGTATCAATGTATTTGAATATTTTATTATTGAATCTCATGGTATGGATGAATAATGAGTATGTCATATGAATGATGTATGTATCAAAATGAATGATGTGGATGGATCAATGTATGTCATTATTTAATTCAATTACGAATTTAAATTTTATGTGTTGATCAAATTACAAATTTCAATGTATTGGTATATGTATTACTATTAGTCTATTTAATATTTATGCTTTCATTATTGAACAATGAATATGAGCTTGAATTATATATATATATATATATATATATATATATATATATATATAAAATTGAAAATTATATACCTTGATGTCCACCCACACCACCGAAATTTCCCTAAAATTTGAGGGTACTCCAACACATCCCCCTTGTGCATCTCCCCACACCCGCGTCTCCCCGCATCAAAGTCTTGGTGGAACATTGTTATATTTTCCGTGGTAGGAAAGATTGCAGAATACATAGGTTATGGAGGAAACTTCAAAGGATAAACTTGAAGTATGGAAGAAATTATGTTGCAAAGGAAGCCCTTCAAAATTAATGGCTTACAAGGTTTGTTAAGGAACAACTCAAGGTATGTCTCAAACTATAAGCTTTGTTATAAAGTTCTCTTCGTGTATAAGGTTCTTTTTTGAAAATTTGCTTTACTTTACTGGCATTGTTATGTCTAGAGTTCTAAATTGTAAAGATTCTTATTAGGGTGATTAATCATTAGATTGAATCTACCCTCATTATATTATCATTTGATCATTCTTGTGGAACCCTAAAAGGTTCACTATAAAACCAAAACCTAAGTGTGTGTCAATTTTGATTATGAAACCCTAGTCCACTTAGGGTTGTTGATGAAATCTAGAAAACCTATTCATTTTATGTTTAGGGTTTTGGTATTGTTATGATAGAAACCCTAGTCCTTTAGGGTTTGTTGTTAATGTCTAAGTTATGTATTGAAACCCTAGATCTTTAGGGTTTGGTGAATTAGGGTTTATGAGCAAAATCCTGTAATATCTATAATAAGATCCTAGAAATGAAATCCTAGGTGTGTATTCATCTGATCGATACCCTAGCCTGAATGAAATTGTTGTATTGATGTTTATGGGTTTACCTAGTACGTATGAGTATGGGATGCCAATGCATGAGATCATTGATATGTATATGCAAATATGCTAACTTAAAAATTGATGCTAATGTTTTAGTTTGTGAAATCTAGGGTTTGTAACAAAACCCTAGTAGAAGATTGATATTCTAGGATGTGATGATATTGTTTCCAATATGATTTAGTTTTGATGATAAACTATAGGGTTTGCAACAAACCCTAGTAGAGTCTAACATGTATAGTAGAATTGTTATTTGATTGAATTACTAATATCTAAAGCTTTGTGTCTTGAAGGTGGAATCTAGGGTTTGCAAGAGTAGACTTTGTCATTTATCTCTGAAATTGAGTCCCTAGATATAATGAATATGATATCTTGATTGAGTTGCTTTAAGTCTTGATGATGTGGTGTAGGGTTTATGACAATAACCCTAGCAAGAAGTTGATGGCATGTAAAAGGATGTGTCTCGTGAACCTAACTAGGTTTAGGTGATTGATGTCTAAAGTCTAATGCTTCCATTATAGTATTGACATGATTTTGATATAATTAACTTCATGCTTTTGTATATTTGTTTTTGGTTGTACTTGTTGTTTAAGTTGTGCAGGTACATAATTTTCAAGATGTTGAAGATGTTCGTAAGTAAAGTTGACTTGATAATATTGGTGAGCATGGTAAAGGAGGTTATGATGACCTTGATGCCGTAATAAGAAATAGAGCCATAAAAGGTCCTCCGATGTTAATAGAAGAAGGAAGTGGTTGATCTCTCTAAGTTGAGAGGAAGCCTGGATAAAAGAAATGGTATATCTCCCGAGTTGATAGGGAGGGCATATTATGACAGTGAATACTTTGAAGTAAACAAAAGTACTAATGATAAATGTTCATGAAGTTGCAAACAAAAGACTTGAGAAGATCTGAAGATGTATTTTGGTGTTGCTGAAGAAATGAAAGAGGAAGAAAGCTTCCATCAAATTGTAGATTGGATGATTTAATTATGATATAAGCAACATTCGAATGAATGAGGACCCTGAAGGTTTATGTTTACTTGTATGTATATTTGAAATTTTATTATTGATTGGGGTTGTGTTTGTACAAGTAAATCTCTCCATAAGAAGGTTGAACACTCTGGAAGATTTCTTGGACAGATGGATATATCTAGTTTGATAGGGAGAGTCGAAGCATCTAATGGCGGATGCTTGGGAGGACATCTAGCTGGCCTTTGTTGATGTCTAGATCTCGAAGAGAGAGGGTTGCATTGATCATGGAACTTCGACCTTAGATACACACCTAGATCCCTGGGTTGATAGTTAGCTAGTAAGCTTGATGGTATCTAGTGTGGCTGAAAGCTTGAGTTCGTCTTAGTCCCATTTGGATAGAATACCCTGGTCAGGTTTCTAGTCCACAACACCGAGTGTGCTAGAACTCTTCGTAGTTCGTTTTGAAATCTTCCATGTACCTCTATATATATGCAATTATGAATACCTCCCTAGTTAAGAGGAATTGTTGAAGAATGTAACTAGTGTCGGTCTTCATAATTGTATTTGAGTCATGATGTAATTTATTTATCAAAAGAAAGAAAAGAAAATTGTATTATTAAAGAAATTGAGTTATTAAAGCATGGGTTTCATGCTTGGGTCAATTGTTTTTAGGTCAAAACCTCCATTGAAGGCTTCTAGGGTTTATGTCAAGTGTCCATGTACATGTCATATTGTAAAGAACCCTTCTTGGGATTTATTTGTCAAAGAAGAATTATTTTTTATTGTATTTTAGGTCTTCTAGGCCTCCCCCACCAAGTCGGCCTCAAGGAAGGACAAGTCGGCCTCAAACAGAGGAATTCGACCTCACAAGAAACCTATATATTAGAGCAACTCGACCTCATTAGAAGCATCTTCTCATCAAGTTAGAACTGCAACTTCTAGGCAAGAAAAAGGTGCGAAACTCAAGAGACCAGAAGGAAGAGTCTAGAGAAGGAGGTCATCATCTTGCAAAAGAAACCAAAATTTCTCTCTTCTACCCCACGTGCAAAGTTTTGGAGTGTTGCCGGAGGCCCAAAAGTTTGTAGTAGCGGGGAGGCTGAAAATTTGAAGCTAGACAAAAATTCCGTTGAAGTTGGGGTTGAAATTTCAGGGCTGTTGCTGGGCTAAAGATGTTGGAGAAAAAGAGACTACGGAAGTTTGTTGAATCATATTGAAAGGACGACTTGGTGGAGGAGGAAGGTCTGTAGGTGTAAGGTCTTGGTATATCTCATTTTGAATCTACTGAAGGAAGAGTTCTTTGACTGGTTTACCCCTATATAGGGGTTTTAGCCCTGGATGAGTGCCTACATTTGGTGTCCATTGATCTTTGTTTTCTGTTTTGATAATTGCTTGATGAAACAAAGATAAAGGAAGAACATATAAAAGTTAATAAGAACACTAAAAGTTCACAAGTAATTATCAACATAAGAAAATCTTTCAGCCTTTCTAATTTTCTAACAACTCATGCCATTAAGAAGATACGCATGCCTTTGTGACTTATGCCATTATGAACGAGAATGCAACATATGCATTAAAGAGTGCGTAAGAGGAATCTTTTATGACATGCTTTTATTGAGTGTAAGAGAGTGTAAGAGAGTCTTTTATGACATGCTTTAATGAGTGTAAGAGCTTTAATGACAATTTAAGAGGAATATGCCATGCCAATATTGAGAGTGTAAGAGAACATTACTGAGAGCCATGATTGAGTGACTAGAATTTATTTTTAATAATAATATAATTGTATCATAAGAATAACAATAATAATATTAATGATAATATTGATGATTAAGTCGAAATTGAACTATTAGGATTGATTGATGATCATAAGAGATTTTCTATGAACAATACTTGATTACCAATTGATACAAAGTGATTTACTATCTTTGGAAAGTTATACTTGAGTTTTTCTATTTAGTATTTTTAGACTTTCTATTTTTAGAAATTCTATGTTTAGACTTTCTATTTTTAGAAATTCATGCTTGAGCTACCAAATTTTCAACAACCAAAAGATTCAGACATAGAGTAATTATATGATATTTACTTGATAACCAAGATTCTCCTCTTCTTTAATGGTGTCTTCAACATTTCTTGATGCCCTCAAAGAACTTTGAAGAAATTTCAATAATGTCGTAGAAAGATGTTCGCTAGGATAACTCCAACAAAAACTTTCAATATGAATGATACCAAGATCCTTTTGATGCTTCCTTCAAATGAACGTTTAAATAGATCTCCTTCTCTCAAGAGACAACCTTTCTTATAGTCTTCCTTTCAAGCTTTCCTTTCAATGTAGAAACCCTCCTTCCAGAGTAGTAGGTCTTCTATGTCTTTTCTTCCACAAATGATTCCCCTTGACCAACAAACCCTTCATTGTGTCGACAAGATGATCCTTCTAGTTGCCTTATGTTCACCTTAGCTTTGATCCAATGTTGGAAAATTCATAGTGGCAACTTATTATATCAATTTTCCATAACCTTGATATTTTCTTGTGAGCTTTGTTAATCTTCTTGTGTTCTTTAGTTAGATCTTTTCATGAAACACATATCAAGAATGAAACAAAAACAATAGAGGACACATAAATTAGGCTCTCAACCAGGACAAAACCCCTCTAAGGGGAAAACCCAAAAAACTCTTCTCTTCTTATAGAATTTGCTTCAAATGAGACACAAAGACCCAAGTCCTAGACCAACTCCTCCTCCAAGTACCAAGTTAGCCCTCCAACAAGTCCTTCCTTGATTCTGCACCAACCAAATTCAAACTGCAATTTCGACTTGCCTGCTTCAATACAGCAACTCAACCTGCAACTTCGACCTTGCAGTTGCTGCAGTAAAACCCTAAGACAACCTATTCCAACACTCTTCCTTGAGCAAGACAAGTCACTTCAAAGTCAATGATGTCCAAATAGTATACTCACTCTTCCTACAACTTGATGTTGCAACCTAATCTTGTGCAACTTAGATTTGCAATCTTGGCCCTTCTTGGAAGCTACAAAAATCCTAATGCTTCGCACGTGTGAGAGAGATCATGGAACACAGGATTTTCAGAGAGCTTGATGCAAGTCTGATTATCACATAGAATGCTGGTAGCTTCCATATTTTCCTTGAGTAGATTCACAAAAAGCTTCCTAAGCCATATGGCCTTGCACGAAGCAGTGCTTGCAGCCATATATTCCGCCTCAGCTGAGCTCAAAGCCATGAACTTCTGTTTCTTGTTGCATTGGGAGGTCATTCTTGATCCAACATTGAAACAATACCCACTGGTACTTTTCCAATCTATTGGGCTCCCAGGCCAATTTGCGTTAGTGAGCCCACCCAATTTGATGTCATTGCCTCAGGTGTATCTCAATCCAAGCTCGACCGTTCCCTGCAAATATCTGAGAACATGCTTGGCTGCTGCCCAATGTGCCGTCCTTGGTTCCACCATGAAGATTGAGGGTGTTGACAGCATAACAAATGTCTAGCCTAGTGTTGACCAGATACATCAGGGACCCTATGAGCTGCCTATACAAGGTAGGATCAGCATCATCATCTTCAGATGTATCAATTTTCTTCCAGTTGGTGATCATTGGTGTAGCCATGGGTCTACAATCCTTCATCTTGAACCTCTTCAAGATTTCTCTAGAATATCTCCCTTGACTAAGGAAGATTTCACCTTTCTGCTGCCAAGCTTCCAACCACAAAACATAATGCATCAGCCCCAGATCCTTCCTGTCGAATTTTGCAGCTAAATTCTCCTTGCAGTGCTTGATGAGCCTAAATGATCCTGTCAGGAATAGATCATCTACGTACAGTACCAATATCAAAGGCTCATCTCCTACTCGTAGATAGTAGAGATTGGGATCTGCGTCACTCTTGACGAATCCCATCTTCTACAAGTTGCTATCAAGTTGACCATACCAAGCTCTAGGGTCTTGCTTAAGTCCATACAAGGCTTTCTTAAGCCTACACACATGAGTTTTCTGCTCATGCGTCTGAAAGCCCTCTGGTTGTTCGATACAATGTTGCACAAAGCGGGGACGTTTTTTGGAAGGGGGGACGCGGAAGCGTCATTTTCCAAAAATTTAGGAAGCGAAGCGTTTCAGAAGTGTCTAGTATATATATATATATATTTTTTTATTTTTTTATTTTTTTTATTTTTTATTTTTTTGCATTTATATTCAAAACAACAATTCCAAATACCATATTAGTTGTAGAAGACATGAAAACATGCATATTCTTACATAAATCAAGATAGATATGACATCCATGATTCCATTGTACATCAATAATTAATTATTCGAGCATCATAAATCTAGAATCTAGATTCTAGATCCTTGCAATTACAAACATACATCAAATAATTAAGCATGATAAAACATATAAGCATACTAAAAAACATAACACATTTAAGCATACTATAAAACATAACGCATTTAAGCATACTATAAAACATAAATGATAAACATAAAACATTTAAGCATGATAAATGTTTAAAACATTTAAGCATACTAGAAATTTTAAAACATAAAAAATTTAAAAATTAAGCATACTATAAAACATAAATGATAAACATAAAACATTTAACCATATTATAAAACATAAAGCATATTATAAGTGAGCAACTGTCAACATTAGTCATGTCCAAAATTCAAATAATAATGTTTACAAAATAGGCCACTTGGCCACCACCAAGACAAAAAAGTTCAAATTCACAACAAGCCTACAAGTCTAATGATAATCTATGACAAAAGCAGTAAAGTGTGCACTGTGAACACTGAAAATATCTACTCATCTCTCCTCCTTCCACCACGAAGAGTACATGATGGTGCGCCTCCACGTGGTGGTAATGAAGAAGATGGTGGCTGTGGAAGCTGTGGCAATGGCACTGTAACTGATGAAGACAAAGCCCTTGCTCTCTGCCCGGTCTAACTCAACCTGTTCCTTTTAACACTGTGGATGAAAGAATAAGAGCTCCAACACCTCTCTGTAGAAGAAGTGTTTACCACCTGTGATAGCACTCGCAATGCCAAAGTCTGTAGAACTGGAGTAGCACCGCCATGCATGTTCCACCACTCAATAGAAGAAAAACTCTCTCGATCTCTAATAGCATGCATGCTCCCAAATGGACCAGTGGAAAGTGTATAGCTGCTCAACTGTTTCCGTACCAAGTGTGCCTCATCCTCATCAGGGACTAATTTATCCAGTGCAAGCATATATTTTTGTAGGACCTCTGGATCTAGGTGTGGTTTTCTCCTACTCGCCCCCCAGGTGCTGTTGTAGAAAGCCATGATGGACTATAATATTTAGGTGTCAATACATATGCTAATGCATGCAATGGAATATTTAGCATATCCCATCGTTTTACCACCTCTACACGAATATATTTGTACAAGGTGGTATCTCTAGGCTCAATAATGTCTTTAATCTGCCCCAACATGTTATCCATTTGCTTAGACACCTCCCCAATTATTGGCTTATCTGAATCCCCAAACTTGATCATGTAATAAATTGGTTTGGTGAATTGCAAAACATATTTAACCTGTGACCAAAATAACATGTCAAGAATAGTGTCCTTTGTTGCATTAGCACCATCTCTATCAGTGTTAATCTCCTCCCATGATTCAGCGGTGACCATATTAGTTAGAGCTTGTCTCACCTTCACTAGCCGCCTAAAGGTGAGGTAATAACTTGCAAATCTGGTTTTTGCAAGTTTAAGCAACTGCAACTTGGAGTAAGTGCCATAGAAGTAGTTTACCCTTGTATGCCCTGTGATAAATTTAATGAGCTGCTTCCCTCTCTTGTAAAGCTCATTAATCCACCCACATTCTTTATGCTTCACAATATCATGCATCAAAAGGTTCAATGTGTGCACCAAGCACCCAGACCACAATATGTGTGGATAAGTACGCTCAATAATTTTACCTGCTCCCTTACAATTTGCTGCATTATCTGTGATCACTTGAACCACTTTGCTAGGACCAACATCTCTGATTGATTGTAATAGGAGATCTGCAATGTTTTGGGAAGTTGCACTGACAGAGGAGGAATCATGACATGCAATAAACACTGCACCAGTAGCAGAAACACCAAGAACATTTATCAAATGTTGGTTTCTGATATTTGTCCACCCATCTGATACAATGGATGCCCCACTATCCACCCACTCATTTGTAAAACGTGTCAAAGCTGCTTGAACGTTTCCTTTTTCTCTTTCTAATAACACTGTTCTAGCTTTCTCATAGTTGGGGGACTTGTATCCTTTTGGGGCTTCATTGATGCCCTTTACCATTTCATGCCAATAGGGAGAGCAAAGCACATTGAATGGTACACTGCAAGCACAAAGAAATCATACTATCTTTCCATCCACATCATCCCTCCCAGCAACATTAAGGAAATCTGCTATTGTTTTTTTACCTCCAGAACTTGCAGAAACACCATGAGCAGATGAGCTACCAAATCTAGAGGTTGCACTTGATTCAGATTGAGTTTTTTGTTTTTTATTTTTTTGTTGTGCAACCTCCTCTATTTGGATGTATTTTTTTCTTTGTTCAACTGAAACCTTTGGGCAAATTGCTATCCCCACAACACCCTTTTTTTCATCACTATCCATCACCCCACAAAGATGCCTCCTCACATGGGTATATGAACCGCTATATGGTTTTCCTCCATGACAACCATGAGGGCACAAAAACTTGTAGCTTCCACCACCTTTTCCCCCTTCAAATTTGGTCACATAGTTCCACAAGGGTGTCAATGCGGCTTTCCCATCTTGTGATTCAATGTTTTCATCATCCCCTTCCTTTTCAAAGCCTTCATCCTCATCATACATTGGGTCACTCATATGGTGACCACTTTCCTCTTCTTCTTCATGTTTCCCTCTTCTATTTCTACTCCCCCTTACCATCATCAAAACCAAGAGGGGAATGATAGATAGAACTGAAAGAAACATCATCTTTGAGTATGAATATGGATGGTGGACAACCTGCAAATAAATGTACAAGAAGAAAGAATGGGAAAGTGTAGGAGAGGGAGGAGAGAAAATACAAAAAACAATGACAAAAAAAATGAGAGAGTTTGGGGTTTGCACTTACCTCTTTAGCTCTTGTAGATGGAAGCCCTTCTTTACTGCTCCAAGCTCCTCCTCCACTCCTCCAAGCTCTCCTCAAGTCTCTCTTCTCCTCTCTTTCTCCTCTTCTCCAAGCTCTCTTCTCCTCTCTTCTCCAAGCTCTCCAAAAACACAAGTGAGCAAATAAGAGGAAGAATAGAGCTTATAAGCTTTTCATCTAATCCCTAACCCAAGACTAACTCACTAACTAACCGAGCTAACACAAAAAAAAAACGCTTTTTTTAAGTACGCAAACTGGATCCGTATGACGTTGTACAGAACCGTTCGCGTTCTGTACGGATCCGTACCTGAATCGCGGCGGTTCCGTATGGCGATTTGCTGTACGGAAACGCGGATCCGGATTTCCAGGAATCGCAAATTTTTTTGCGAAACGCGTTTCGGTGTACGGATCCGTACGGGACGCGTTTTGGGGCTTGGAGTCGGGGGGGGGGGGGAGATGTTTCCTGCAACATTGGTTTGATATATACTTCTCCTTCTATCACGCCATTCATGAACGCAGTCTTGACTTCCATCTGGTGAATCTCCCATCCGATTTGCGCAACAATGGATATCACATATCTTATAGAAGTATATCTTACAACAGGGTTGAAGGTCTCTTCATAATTTGTACCTTCCTTTTGAGCATACCCCTTTGCCACAAACCTCGCTTTTAATTTTTCTATGCTGCCATCTGCAACATATTTGATCTTTTAGATCCATCTCGAACCCACAACTGATTTGTTCTGAGGCGTAGGAACCACCTCCTAGACATCATTTGTCATGATGGAACTATACTCTTCCACCATTGCATCGACCCATACCTGATGTTGAGCTGCCTCTTGAAAACTAGAGGGTTCCCCAACCTGTGCTACCAAGGCTTGGTACCGATCCGGTTGCTTACGCTCCCTCTTCTCATTTATGGGGGCCCTGAAAAACTCCTTTGCATCCTTCAAAATTTGTCGTAATTCCCTTCTCGTCCTACCGCTGGTAGTGGGTGGCTCTACCTGCTCCCGCTCCTACAAATTTTCTGGAGATGGATCCCCTAAATCATTTTGCCTTGGAGAAGCACTCGGACTAACCTCAGCTGGTCGTAGAGGCTGGACCAGTGGGTCATCTTCAGACTGCATAGGTGAAGGCATCTCGCGGGATTTTCTAAAAGCTCTTTCCTCCATGAACTTTACATCCTGCCGCACTACAACCTTCTTGCTCCCAGGAATGTAGATTCTGTAAGCCTTAGCATTTTCACTGTATCCCACCTGATACCCATTTTCAACAGTGCTATCCAACTTCTTCCTCTTTTCTTGGGGTACATGGCAGTATGCCACACTACCAAAGTTCCTGAAGTGGCTTACCTCTGGCTTACTGCCAGTAAAGACACTTTCTGGAGTGATCTTACCCAACACATTATGAGGAACCCTGTTCTATACAGTTGTATTACAAGCTTCATTCCATATAAATTTAGGCATGTCTTGATCATACAACATCACCCTTGCAGCCTTAATAATAGTTCTATTCTTCCTTTCCGCGATTTCATTTTGCTCCAGATTATATGGAGCAATCCACTCTCTTCTGATGCCTTCCCTTGCACAAAACTCTGTGAAATCTTTATCTATGTATTATCCACCATTGTCTGATCCTAGTGTCTTTATCCGCTTTCCTGTCAGATTCTCAACTAGAGCCTTAAACTCTTTGAATCGATCAAAGATTTCTTCCTTGGTCTTAAGAAAGTAGATCCAAGTCTTCCTGGAGTGGTCATCAATAAAGTGACGAAATATTCGGCACCACTGAGAGCTCTAGCAGACATTGGTTTGCAGATGTCCGAGTGTATTAATCCCAACGCACTCTTAGCCCTATCGTTGCTTTTGTGATACACTGGCTTGGCATACTTCCCGTTATGCACCCTTTGTAGATGTCGTCTCGCTTGGTGCTAAGTTCAGGAACTCCTGTGATGGTCTTCTTGAGAATTCACAAAGCCCCATGATGTAAGTGCCCCATTCTCCCATGCCATAGTTCATTCAAATCCTTCTCGTCAGTGTTGCCTATCAGCGCCATTGGAGATTCGAGATGCAACTTGTAGAGTTGATTGGTCTTGACTCCGATTTGTGCCTTCTTCTTCCAACTTGGATGTTTATGTATACTCTTTTGCCAATGAAGTAAACGCATAACCTTTGTTTTGAAGCTGAGACACAGAGAGTAAGTTCATCCCCAAACCAGGCACATGCAGTACATTAGTAGCACAAAGCTTATTACTAGGTTCGGTTTGAAATACTATGGTTCCTCTTCCCACAGGGGTGCATTTTGCCTTATTTCCCATGGTGATTTGAAAGTTCATATGCTCTTCTCGGTAGCTGGAGAAACATTCTCGTACCCCCGTCATGTGTGCAGAAGGTCCACTGTCAATATACCAGATCTATGGAGAAACAAAGTTTGACAGACAAGCAAATTCTTCTTCCAGTCTGGATGCTAGTACATAGATGTCGTGATCCATCTGTCCTTTCATGCTCTCCCTTCTCTTTGGAGAACTGCGTGAACCCTTCGGAGTCGCTGCAACAACAACGCCTGGTCTAATCCCTTTCCAGGTTCTCCACTCCTGTTACTCATCTCAAGCTCTGATACTATGTGGAAATTTCAATCCTGAAATACCATTGCAGTGATAGATTTATTTCTCCTACTTATTCTTCTATTAAGTTATTTACATAATTTATCCAGTAAATTTCAATGTTCCACCGAGTTTCCGGGACGGGGAAACGCGGGAGCGGGGATTCGCACAAGGGGGACGTATATAAGCAACCCCAAAATTTAGGGAAATTTTGGGTAAACGGGGGGACGTCATAGCCAAAAAAATTATAAAATTATTAAAAATTTAATATATAAAAATAAAAAAAATAAAGTCCCAACAATATGTTAATAACTAAATTAGTAGATAGTAAATCTTATTAATTATGAAATGCACATCTAAATATGATCATCATTTCGTATTCGACTAAAGTAAAATTATCATTTGACATTTCTGCAGTCATCAATGTAAATCTAAAAATAAATTACTAATGTGATCCATCTAAATTCATCATTTCGTAATGGGAATTAATATTATGCAAGGTACACCTAAATTAAATTCATCATTTGACAATTGAAACTACGCAATGCACATCAAAAATTAAATTCATCATATGACAATGACATTTTAAGTCTAAAACAGCGATAGAAAACTGAACTAAAACTAAACATAGAAAGCAGTGGAATACGAAAAGTTTTTTTTTTTTTTAATTGTTATTAGCAAAAAAATTCGGGGAACACATCCCTCTTGCATCCCCCCTGCATCCCCTCACCCCCGCCCCCCACAAGAGAGACGCATTTCGTCATGAGAAAAACGCCCCCCTAGAGTTTCCCCAAGTTTTCCAAAAAAGGGGACGTGGTGAAAGTTTTCCCAGGAGTTTCCCCATCTCGGGAGTGTGGGGGAGCGAGGAAGCGTGTCCCCCACCGTGGGGGACGCGTCCCCGTGGAACACTAGTAAATTTTGAAATAAACACTAATGCAGTAATCACCCAAGTAAATGCAGAGAGCATAACAATAAATAATACAAGCATAAGAATTAATCACAAAGACACAATTATTTTTGGACAATTGTCCCTGGAAAAACCCAATGTGGGAAAATTGGTGCAGCAGATGAGGGTTTACATATTAACCTTCAACAGTGAAATATTTACAAGGAAAGTTTGACAAAAACAATTGAGAAATATTATCGAGATACACCTGAGATAATTCTCCTTCAGTCCTCTGAAGAATTTCTAACACCTGAGGGGTTCCCTAGCCCTCCCTACGCCACTTTGCATGCCTCGTGCATAGCTCTCTGCGCAGTGCTAGTGTAAGGATGCGTCACTGCTGCGTGAGGCTTCTGCGATGCTCCGTAGTGCTGCCTCTTTGCTTCCCTGCTTCCTCCTTTCATCGTACCCTGACAATGCTGAAGCCCTCTGCTTCCTCCGCCCTTGCAAATGTCCCTCTGAAATCGAATTCTATTCCTTCAGAATCGACTTCCCTTGGGTTACTGAACTCTTGCCCGAATTGCTTTCCAAATGACTGTCAAGCCTTCTTTTATAATCTTCTCATTGATGAATCAACAACCCAAATTAGAAGTCTAATCTATGGCTAAGATTAAAACTTGACTTGATCTTCGTTATCTAGAAGATTCACACTCTGTTTTATTAATACTCATTAATTATTTAATTTCCCTAAGTTTAGACTTAGGGTCTCCATTAAAATAATTAATTATTTTAATAAAACATGAATATTGGTGTCTAAGCCTCCTCACCAAATTTGAGACTTAGATCACTTTTCGATGCTACAAAAATCAACACTCCCCCTTAGCTAGGAAAGTGTTCTAGATATATGCCTGCTGCATACTGCTTTGACCCTAAAGCATTATCTGGGCTGCTGATGCCTGGCTGCTGCTGCCCCTCATCTGCTGCGTTGTTGCCTTCTGTACTACTTCCCATGACACTGCCACTGCCTCATCCGTACTACAACTCCCTCTCAATTCTACATCAGTCCATTTCTGCTATTGAAATGGATTCTTGATCATCCCCATCTTCTCTCTGAAGTAGACAAACTTTGTCTTTCCCAGAGCCTTAGTAAAGATGTCTGACACCTGTTCTCCTGTTGGAGTGTACTGTAATTGTACAACTCCCCGCTGGACACAGTCTCTGATGAAATGACACCTGATGTCAATGTGTTTCGACAGATCATGGAACACAGGATTTTCAGAGAGCTTGATGCAAGTATGATTATCACATAGAATGCTGGTTGCTTCCATCTTTTCCTTGAGTAGATTCACAAGCAGCTTCCTAATCCATATGGCCTCGCACAAAGCAATGCTTGGAGCCATATATTCCACCTTAGCTGAGCTCAGAGCCACAAACTTCTATTTCTTGCTGCACCAAGAGGTCATTCCTGATCCAACATTGAAACAGTACCCACTAGTACTTTTTCGATCTACTAGGTTCCCAGCCCAATCTGCGTCAGTGAACCCACCCAATCTGATGTCATTGCCTCGGGTGTATCTCAATCCAAGCTCGGCTGTTCCCTGCAAATATTTGAGAACATGCTTGGCTGCTGCCCAATGTGCCCTCTTTGTTTCCACCATGAAATGACTGAGGGTGTTGACAACATAATAGATGTTTGGCCTAGTGTTGACTAGATACATCACGGACCCTATGAGCTGCCTATACAACGTAGGATCAGCCTCATCATCTTCATATGTATCAATTTTCTTCTAGTTGGTGATCATTGGTGTAGCCATGGGTCTACAATCCTCCATCTTGAACCTCTTCAAGATTTCTTTGACATACCTCCTTTGACCAAGGAAGATCTCACCCTTCTGCTGCCAAACTTCCAACCCCATAAAATAATGCATCAGCCCTAGATCCTTCATGTCGAATTCTGCAGCTAAATTCTCCTTGCAGTCCTTTATGAGCCTAGATGATCCTGTCAGGAATAGATCATCTACGTACAATACCAGTATCAAAGGCTCATCCCATACTCGTAGATAGTAGAGATTGGGATCTGCGTCACTCTTGACGAATCCCATCTTCTGCAAGTAGCTATCATTTCGACCATACGAAGCTGTAGGGGCTTGTTTAAGTCCATCTAAGGCTTTCTTAAGCCTACACACGAGTTTTCTGCTCATGCATCTCAAAGCCCTCTGGTTGTTCGATATATACTTCTTCTATCACCCCATTCATGAACGCAATCTTGACGTCCATCTGGTGAATCTCCCATCAAATCTGCGTAGCAATGGATATCACAGATCTTATAGAAGTATATCTGGCAACTCGAGCGAAGGTCTCTTCATAATCTATCCCTTCCTTTTGAGAATACCCCTTTGCCACAAACCTAGCTTTGAATTTTTCTACGCTACCATCTGTAGCATATTTGATCTTGTAGATCCATCTCGAACCCACAACTGTTCTGCTCTGAGGCCTAGGAACCACCTCCTAGACATCATTTGTCATGATGGAACTGTACTCCTCCACTATTGCATCGACCCGTACTTGATGCTGAACTTCAAATTGTGGTAACTCTTTTGGACAACATTGATATCTCAGACTGCTGAAGCCTCTATACCTTCAGACCCGTGATAAGGAGTTGACATGTGACAGTTAGAGGTCTGTCAACACATCAGCAATCACGTATCATTCAGACTTAAAACATCTGGACAATGATGAACCCTTGAAGAATTGAAGGTTGGAACAATGATGAATTTGGAGGCATGAACTAATAAATAATTTATGATTATGAATAGTGAAGTGAATAGTCTTGGACAATGAAGCATTTTTTTGAGTTTTTGGACAAGTGAAGCATTAGCAGTTTTAGAGATTTTGGACAACTGAAGCATTGGACTTTGAAGAGAATTCAGTGAACAATTGAAAAGTTGTGGAAAAGATTGAAGGGTTGGTGCCCTAGGGGTTGGAGCCTTGAGAAAGATAGGGTTGGAGCCCTCAACATCATTTTACTCAAACTTTTCGAAAAAGAGGTTTGGTGTCCTCACTTGTTGGTAATAAAATTCTTATTTTTATTTATTTATTATAATTGTGAAGAATCTTAACTGGTAAACATAACAATTGAAACGAAATATTGATTCACCCCCTTCTCTGTCTTTCCAATAGAGGATACATTAGATGGATGTGAAGACTGACTGCCTTCCTTGTTGAGGTAATTGAGGAAGAGGTTTATATTGATCAGCCTTAAGGATTTGAGGTGCATGGGACAGAGTCCCTTGTATGCAGATTGAAGAAATCCTTGTATGGATTTAAGCATGCATCTCATGCATGGGACTCTAGGATTGAGGTGTACCTACTTGGTTTGGGTTTCAACAAGATTGAGGCTGACTCCAACTTGTACTATGTACTTGTTGATGGTGAGCCGCTCATCTTGTTTCTTTATGTTGATGATCTCTTTTTAATAGTATCGAAGATGCTCATATGGATGTGTAAGGAGGACCTTGCTTTGGAGTTTGCAATGAAGGATATTAGATTGATGTGCTAGTTTTTGGGGCTAGATGTGTGTCTGCAACTAGGAGAGATTTTCCTTGGGTAGGGCAAGCATGTAGTTGAGATCTTGAAGAGATACGGAATGGAGGATTGTAGGCATATGTCTACACCTATGATCACTGATTTGAGGAAGATTGATGCTTGCGAGAGTGAGTTGGTGGACCCCACTTTGTACATGAAATTGATTGGGTTGTTGAGGTATCTGGTCAATACTAGACTAGATATTTGTTTTGTTGTGAATACGCTCAACCGGTTTATGGTGGAGTTGTGCAGGGTTCATTGGGTGGCAGCACAACATGTGCTCAGTTATCTTTGTGGTACAATGGAGTTTGGATTGAGGTATTGTTAGGGTTGGTGGAGTGTAGTTGCTAGGCTACATAGATTCACATGGGCTGGGAGTGCAGTGGACAAGAAGAGCACTTAAGGATGTTGCTTCAGCTTGGGGTCATTAATGGTATCATGGTTTAGCAGGAAATAACACTTAGTGGCACTTAGCTTAGCAGAGGCCAAGTATATGGTAGCAAGTTTGGAAAGTTGCGAGGCCATATGGCTTTGCAAGATGCTCTCAAGTTTGTTTAGTCTTAAGATGGGGCCCACAATGATTACTTATGACAACCAAAACTGTATCAAGCTTTTAGAGAATCCAATGTTTCATGATAGGTCCAAGAATATAGAGATCAAATATCACTTCATTTGAGACAAGATACGAAGAGGTGTTGCGGGATTGTAGTAATATCCACATAAGAGTAGGTGAAAAATATTCTCTGTTGATTTTTGGGTAGCATTGATTGTGCTCTAGCTCCAAAACTTTGTGGAGGGGCTAGGACACATGAGATCTCCAAGACATAGAAATCATTTGGAGAAATTCCACATGGAGCTTGAGTTATTCAAATAATTAATTATTTTAATGGAGACCCTAAGTCTAACTTAGGGAAATTAAATAATCAAAGTGAATTAATTTAAACATGTGGGTGAAAATGTTCTAAGTGACGAGGATCAAGTCTTTTCTAATCTTAGCCGTCGATTAGAGATTAGATCACGACCGTTGATTCGTCAACTGGAAAATTATTAAAGGAAGGCTTGGGGTCAGTGGGAGAATATACACAGAGTAGTGACACTTGAGCTAAGTCGAAATTCTAGGGTGTGGTTTGCTGAGAATTTCAGAGTGAGCTGCAGTGCAGTGAGGGCCAGTTCGATAGCGAGTTTTTCATCCAAGGCCGAGAATACAATAGAAGAGAGGCAGATCAGCACCAGAGAGGTAGCGCAGGCCTAGGAGGGGTGACGCAGAGCCATTAGGGCTCACGCAGGGGTGACACAGAGCCAGCAGGGGTCACGCAGAGGGGGCGCAGAGCTAGAGAGGGTGACATTGTCACTTAGAGAGTTCCATTGAGGTTTATGTGGGGCAGATCGAGCAACCATCCAGTGTTTTGATTTTTGAGCCAGGGAGGCTCACGGAGAGGGTGATGCAGCTCCTGAAGAAGGTGACACAGTCTAGCTTGCTATAGCCATTACTCACCAGCTTTGGGGACTGCGTAGTCACTTGTGGGGTTTCTTCGTCCAGTTGTTGATCCACTATAACATCTGTCTCCGAATAGAGGTACTTCTATTGAGGTTTTTCTCTGTTGGTTGAGCCACATTGGAACCCTAGTTTGTATTCAGAAATCTGCTTAATAATAAAATCCTCAAGAGCTGCTGCACCGATTTTCCCGTATTGGGTTTTTTCGAGGACATTTGTCCAAAAAATTTGTGTTTCCTTTGTTTGAATGATTGCATATCCTTCAGTACTTGATGTGTTTCCTTTGTTTGAATGATTGCATATTCTTCAGTACTTGATCTATATAATTGTGTAGGTTGTAGTGTATTTACTTCGATCGATCTTCATATTGACTATGTAGTTATACATTTATGTAAAGAAGAAGACAAAGATAATAAAATGTATTTTTGTTGTACTTGCTTCATGGGTTTCATGAGCAAGATTTTATTATAGGTCAATAGAATTCTTCCTGATGTCTATTAGGATTTGTCTTCTAGTTATAAATGTAATTAAGGGTCATAAATATGAAGAGTCTAGTCATCTATAATGCTCCAAGACCTTCTCATGATCCCATGAAGAAATAGCACCTGAATGATGCTCAAAGATCCCTCTTTACTGTTGGAATAAACACACTACATGTCGGCCTATATATTCAGTGGTGAAGTTGGCCTACAAAATGATTGTAGGGTCGACCTAAAAGACAGAAATATGCACTATATATATGAAGGTCCTAGGGCTTAGTTCAACAAGAAAAATTGTGGATTTCTCTGAAGTTTTTATAGTGGTTAAAGTGCGGATTTGAGAGGAGGAAGAAGTGTGGACTTTAAGAAAAAGACCAATATATATTTGGTTTAGGGTAAACGATTTTTAGATTGTTCTGAAGTGTGAAAGAAGTCTGTGGATAACTCTGAAATTCAAGTGCGGATATACTACTTGAAGTGTGGATTTTTGTTTAAGTGTTGTACAGTGAATGTGGATGCTCTGAAGTTTGTGGTTAAGCGTTGGACTGTCTCTAGATGATAGTGTGAGAAATTAAGGAAGGTAAATTTGTGATTTACCTTCCTAATCTACAATACATAAAGAAGAGGCAACATATCTCAAGTAAAGTAACCTCAAGGTTATGCGAAGTGAAGGGTCCTGAGTGACCTAGTCTAATATTTGAATAGAAAGAAACTTGTGGAAAGGCAGTACCATAAAACAACAAGAAAGATTCTTGTTTGGTGTATTAAAGACAAAGAAGATTAAGCAAGTAAGTAGTGTTTGAGCAACCAAGACAAAATCAAGGAAGATAGACTTACAGATCGAGTTCTCTAGTGCTAGTGCATGATAGTGCAGGTTGGTGCATAAAAGAATAATCAGTGTTGGAGGTCGACAAAGAAGCGGTGACAAGGTCTTGGAGGCATACATAGGTCAAGGGTCTAAGTCTTGGTCATGGTGCTTGTCATCTAAAAGGTTTATAAGAAGAATTTCTCGTGGGTTTTCCTCTCCAAGAGGGGGAGAGGTTTTGCCCTAGCTCAAGGAGCTTAATTTTGTGTCTCTTGTGTTTTGGTAATTGATTTGATGAAAGACTAAATAAGCTAAGAAGAGAAGACATAAGTAAATCAAATAAGCTCACAAGTAATTATCAAGAAGAAAATTTGAATTAATCACTATCCCTCCAAATTATCAACAATTGGCACCCTAGTTTGTATTTAGAAATCTGCTTAATAATAAAACCCTCAAGAGCTGCTGCACTGATTTTCCCGTATTGGGTTTTCCCAGGGACATTTGTCCGAAAAATTTGTGTTTCCTTTGTTTGAATGATTGCATATTCTTCAGTACTTGATCTGTATAATTGTGTAGGCTGTAGTGTATTTACTTCGATGTTTTCATGATTCATTCAGAAAATAACTTGTTAAGTTAAATAAATAAGTAACAGAAGTAAATCAGATTTATGATAGTAGGATTTCTGTTGAGTAGATTCAAAATTTTTCACATGGTATCAGAGCGTTTGCAGATCAGGAAGAGTTGAAGTCATTAGCTGAAGACTGAAGAAAATTTGCTTCAAGAAGGTAGCTGTCTCGAGTGACAGCGCAGATCTAGAAGAGGCAAGGAGGGGTGACGTAGTCACCAGAGGTGCTTTCGCAGAGTCTGCGTCAGCCAGCTAGGGTGACGCTGTGGCTGCAGTAGTGGTAGCGCAGTGTTTGTTGGGCCAGCATAGGGGTTTCGAGCCTCTGTCTTTCCGATTGCCGTGGCTGGAAGTGCAGATCGTTTTTCTTCAGTAGTTGCTGGTGGGGCATTTTTTCTGTTCGTGCAGAATAGTGTCGAGCAGGGCGTGGCAAAGTAGAGGGAAGAAGTTACTCAGCAGACCTCTTGACAAGAAGTCTAGATCCAATGCTAATCAACAACAAAGAGTGATCAGAGAGGACTGATTCGACATCAGTTGGCGGAGGATTTCTGAGAGGGAAATCATTTTTCAGAGGGAGCGTGATTCCTTAGAGGGTTTCGAGCACCACGAAACCCAAATCTGAGTTTTGCTGGGATTAGTTCGACATCTTTTATTGAGCATAGATGGCCACACATGGATTGAGGGATTAGGATAGGTTGGATGGAGCATCCAACTTTGTCATTTGGAAGGCCAGAATCCTGTCAGTATTAGATGAGCATCATATCAAGCATCTCGCCGAGAGTGCAGTTGCTGTTCTTATTGACGCTAATCATGGACGGAGTCAAGGATCATGTGGTCCCACATATTGCTGAGAAGGCAACAACACATGAGATGTGGACTTCTTTGACCACATTGTATCAAGGGACTTTTTTTCAGAGGAGGATGCTTGTTGAGAATCGGCTCCGATTATTTTAAATGCTGAAGGGAGAAGAGGTCGACCCCTTCCTTATTAGATTGAAGGCAATCCGTGATCAACTGGTTGTCGTGGGGGCCACACCTGATGAAGGTCTTATGGTGAGGGCTGCTCTGAATGCAGTTTTCGATGAGTGGGAGAACTTTGTCCAAGGCATCTTGGGCAGAGGAGTGCTTTCAAGTTGAGAAAACATGTGGGCAGCTCTTCGACAAGAAGAGATCAGGAGGATGACCAAGGTAGGCATGAGCAGCAGAGGGATCAAGATCAAAAAGGAGGAGGAAGATGCATCGCTCGCATCTGAGGGACAACATGGGCAACAAAGGAAGAAGAAGAAAGACCTTTCAAAGGTCAGATGCTTCAGGTGTGGTGAATTAGGACATTTTGCCACAACATGCCCTATGAAATAGAAGGGTAAGGAAGAGTCTGATTCAAAGGCTGCCGCAGTTAAGGACGATGAGGGAGATGATGACGATGTGGCAATGAGTGCTCATGTGCCTCGGGAGAAGAGGTGGGGCGACATTGATCTGTAGTTCTTTCGAACTGCAGTGAGGGGCATGATCCTTGAGGTGCCCAAACTCTTGGATCACATATGCGCTACAGGAGCCTTTAATGACAGTAGCTGGATGACTGGAGTCAGTTGGTGCGAGGGATGATGGAGCAACATTGGCAGAGCTAGAACGCTGAAGACTGGAGCAACGCAAGGCAGAGGCAACAACAACGCAGAGGTTGATGGACTTCAACAACGCAGAGGCAGTGCTTACACAGTGCAGAGCAGCAGCAGTGTAGAGGCACGAGAGGGACAACACAGATTAGCAACAGAGGGTGCCTCAGTATGGAGGTGCACCCAGACTGACTTGTATGTCAGGATTTTGGGTGATGTTTTCAGTTGCTTACTTCTCAGCAACTGAGCTGTAGTGCAGCAATTAGCAGTGGCAATGCTATGGCCAGCATGATGCAAAATCTTGGGAGGGAGCTGCAGTAGAGATGAGGTTGTGTCAGTGGCAGTGACAGTGACATGGGCAGCAATATAGATAGCAACAACGCAGTGGATGAGGGGCATCAACCAAGCATCAACAGCGCAGAGGACCGATGCCAGGGATCAAGTCAAGGTTGCGGGGAAGCTTCCCCCCCCAAGATCCCGCTCCCAAAACGCGCTCCATTCGGGAGCGCGCTTCCGAGCCTGAAAAAACGCTCCCTGTTTTTTCGGGAGCGTTTCAGGGTGCGCTCGGGAGCGAATGCTCCCCGAGCGCTTCCCCCATTAAAAAACGATTCGGGAGCATTTTTTTAATGAAGGGAGCGATCGGGGAGCGTTCACTCCTGAGCGCTCCCTGGCAAAAAAAACGCTCCCCGGCACGTAAAAAAATTTCGGACGACAAATTTCCGAATTTTTTTTCGGGAGGGAGGGGGGATTGGGTAAATAAAAGCCCGCCCTCCTCATTTGTTTGTCATTGCTTTAGTTTGAGAGCTCGAGCTTGAGAGTTGGAGAGCAAGAGAGTTTGAGAGTTTGGAGAGCGGAAGTGCCAAGGATAGAGCAAGGAGCAAGCTGCAAGAGAGCAAGAGGAGGATTGAAGGAGTCAGGAGAAAGAGGTAGGACTTCTATTCTAGTTTTTTATTTTCTATATTGCATTTTTAAGTTCAAAAATGAAAACTTGAATTTTTTTCTCAATGTTGCATTTTAGTGTGTTGAAAAGTGAAAAATTGAATTGTTTTTTTCCTATGTTGCATTTCCTATTCCCATTTGGCATTCCTCCATTTTTTTTTGCAGGCTAGAAACTTGAAACTTGAAACATCATGGCTATAGAGAAGAGGAGGATGAAGAAGTGGGTTGTAGTGGATTTGATGAAAATCATGAAGAGGAGGAGTATGCTGAGGAGGAAGGGGAGAGTGGAGAACATGAGGCCACAAAGACCCCAACTAAACAAGACCAAAGTCAAACACTATTGTGGAAATATGTTCAGAGGCAAGAAGGAGGGAAAGGTGATGGAACCACTAAATTTCTTCGCCCCCATTGCAATAAAGAATTCACAGGTTCATACACCCGTGTGCAAGAAGGCACCTTTGTGGGAAAATGCCAGGGGATGGAGAGAAAATTCTAGGAATCAAAATTTGTGTAAGTGTGCCAGCAACAGAGAGAGAGAGAAATATAGAAATGAAGAGGAGGCTGCCCTGCAGAGATCTAAAAGATCTAGGGGTTTCATTGATTCTTATGCACCATTAGGTCCATCACATCATGGACAAACAAGTCCAACTTCCAACCATGGCAGTGGATATGGAGGCACACCTGGACCAAACATCTCCTTAAGGCGTAGAACCATATTCGATTTCCTTGACGAAGGGTGTAGGAATGATGTGGATTCAAAAATTTTCCGGTTTCTATATGCATGTGGGGTGCCATTCAATGTTCTTTGCTCACCTTATTGGCATGAAATGGTTTCTGCCATTAACGATGCCCCCAAAGGATACAAGAGCCCTGGGTATGACAAGGCCAGAACCATGGGACTTGATTATGAAAAAGCTAAAATAAATAATCCTTCGGCTAGAATGACAAATTCTTGGAATGAGCATGGGGTGACCATTGAATCTGATGGATGGACTAATGTAAAAGGAAAGCCATTGATAAGTGTTCTGGCTGTGTCTGTTAGTGGTGCAATATTCCTTTTAGCATATGATTATTCAAACAAATTCAAGACCGACATTAACATTGCAGAACCATTACTTGAAACAATTGAAAGTATTGGGCCATACAATGTCATCCAACTCATCACTGATAATGCTGCTAACTGTAAGGCAACAGGAGCAATTATTGAGGGTAAATACCCCAACATATTTTGGTTTGGGTGTTTGGTTCACACAATGAACCTTTTGATGCATGATATCATTAAAAACAAACAACCTCAATTCAAATGGCTTGGTGATTTGTACAAGAGAGGTAAAAAAATGATAAGATTTATTACAAATCATAGCAATACCCATGGGCTTTTCCGTACTCACTCCAAATTGGAGTTGTTGAAGATAGCAAAGACTAGATTTGCTAGCTATTACCTCACGTTCAGGCGCCTTTTGAAGGTAAGAGAGTCATTAGTAACCATGGTATCAAGTCCACATTGGCAGGTATTAAAGGACAGGGTAGCAACAATAGTTGACAGACAAGGTTTTGAACATGTGGAGGAGACTGCCGTTGATCCTTTGTTTTGGGCACGTGTGAGGGAAATTTTGAATTTCACCAAGCCCATTTATCACATGATTTGTTTTTTAGATACAGATAAACCAGTGATTGGGGAGGTTTATGAGCAGATGAATAGCATGTTGGGGCAAATAAAAGATGTTGTTAAGGATAATGATCCCAATTTGTATGCAATGATTTACAAATGTGTGTGTGCACGATGGAATAAACTCAATGTTCCACTACATGCCTTGGCATATATCCTTATGCCAAAATACTACTCTCCATCTTGCTTGGGCCAACCTGCACTTGGAGGTGGGGTTAGGATCAAACCTCACACAGACAGAGGTACAAGAGGGATACATGAAGGCATTAGACAAGTTGGTCTCCGACAATGAGGATTGTGCTAGATTGTGCCTTGAATTAGGCATATACTTCAGTTGCACTGGTAACTTTGGTTCTTTCCATGCAATGGAAGACAGAGACATATTTTATGCTCTCACATGGTGGGAAGCATATGGTGCCATGGGACTTTTGCCAAAGTTGGCAAAAAAAGTTCTCTCACACGTTGTGAATACTTCTTCTGCAGAGAGGTGTTGGAGCACCTACAGATTCATACATAATGTGAGAAGAAACAGGCTGAATGAAAACCGAGTTGAAAGCTTGGTTTATGTGCATTACAACTTGAGTTTGTTGAGTCATTACTGTGATCGGGCATATGAGGATCAATCATATAAAGTTTGGGACAACAACCCAGAGGATGACACTGTACATATGGAACAATTGGAAGCAGAACTTTTGAGGGATGATGATGAAGCATCAGCAGCCATGCCACTGCCACACACAGGGCCAGTCCCACCATCCAGTAGCAGTGCGGGTGCCAGTGCCATTGCTTGATATCCAACTATTGTTCCTTTGCAGATTCAGCCTCCACCTACATCATCACGTTGCGCTTCACCTTCTAGCCATGGTCATGGTACTCCTGAGAGTACTAGAAGACCACCATTGCCTCGTGGTTCTCACAAATTAGACATTTCACGTGGGCGTGGCAAGGGGTCAGCCAATAGATAAAATAGATTTGCTGTTTACTAGTCTTTTCTATTTTCTAGTAGTTTTTAACTTTTATAACTGTTGAAAAGTTGAAACTTGACTCTTTCATATTTATTATGATAATTTTTGTAAACATTATATGACAATTTAAGTTTGAAGTTTGAATTTGAAAGGTGAAACTTTGAAGCTGGCATTTATAAGTTTATAAGTCATTATGAATTATGAATATGATGCTTCATGAAAGTTATATGGTGATCAATGAATCAATGATGATAAATGTTATATATTGAATTTTGAAATCAATGAATCAATGATGATAAATGGTATATATCAATGATGATAAATGTTATATATTGAAATTTGAAATCAATGAATCAATGATGATAAATATTATATGTCAATGATGATAAATGTTATATATTGAATTTTGAAATCAATGATGATAAATGATGTAGAAATTTGATAACCAACCCCGGTTTTCAGTTTCTCCTTATTTCTCCCATATAGTTAAATGTCCATTCCCATAGCCATACATTCAACACGCTGGAAAAAATAAATATTTTCTGAAAACACAAATTCTAGAAATTTCATAGTGCTGAAATGCAGAAATAAAACTCAGAAAAATAAATCAGCGACACACAGAAAATAGACACGCTGATTTTTGGTCAACTTGACCATGGAAAAACCCCCTACAACTCTTAGGGAAAACCAGTTCGAAAGCTCTTCTTGTTTCTGATAAATAGCTTTTACAGTGAGCAGGAAAACACAGTAAAAAATTACAGCAACCTCATAAATGTACTTATCTTGAAAACCATGCAAAACTCCACCTTGATTTTCGTGCCAACTCAAAACAGAAATTTACAGAAAAATGTGCAACATTAAATGTTGTACGGACAACATGGAAAACTGTGCTGTACGGTTGTGCGACCTCCTCGAAATCAACACTATACGGCTTGTTGAAAGCTGTTGTATGTCTGCCTCGAAATCCATGTTGTACGGTTGCCTTGAAACTGCTGTACGGCCTCGATTTCTGTGTTGTTTCTCTGCTGTACGGAAATCAGAAAACAATCCCTCAAACTGCTGTATGGACTCCTTGGGAAACATGTCAATATAGCAGCAATAAATGTTGTTCTCCTTTTCTCAATTTTCATGCCCTCTTGCCTTGAAAACCGTGCTCTGTCCTTGCTGTACGGATTTGCTGAATCTCCTTTCTGCTGTCCTCTTCCTCTCACTTCTCAGAAATCTCCTTTGTTTTCTTCCTCTCCTTGTCTCAATCTGCTCATGAGAGAATGAATGATCTTTTCTCTCCTTTTTCTCTTTTAACCTAACCCTAAGTGACTTTTGGGGAATCCCTATATCCAATCGCTGAGATAGCTTTAGATCTAGGGCTAAGATTAAATGCTCATTTAAATCCCACTCTCTATTTTTTAATTCACCCCATTTTAATAAAGACCCCCTTAGTCATTTGTTTCCAAAGTCACGTTTCACTTTCTAATTTCACGTTGACTTTATTAAAGTCACTTTAAAATTAGACTTAGTAACTTTATCACTTAAAGTCACTTTTAAATTAGATTTGACTTTATAACTTTATAAAGTCACTTTAGGAGAAAAATTAAATTCTTTTGGACACTTTTCCCTAGGCCAAAGATCAAAGCCTTAGGGAACCACATGTCCTCCGGTAACCAAATTTCAACACTCCCTCTTATCGAGGAAGGTGTTCCTCACCACACCCATCTTGTCTCTGAAGTAGAAGTAGACATGCTTGCCTCATGGTAAGGCTTTGGTAAGAATATCTGCAACCTGCTCATCAGTGGGAATGTACTCAAGCTTCATAGCTCCCTTCTGAACATAGCCTCTGATGAAATGATATTTGATCCCGATATGCTTTGACCTGTCATGAAATACTGGATTCTTCGTGAGTTTAATGCAACTCTGATTATTACAGTAAATCACTGAAGGTCTCAACGACTGACCAAATAAGCCAAACAACATCTTGCGAAGCCATATGGCCTCACAACTAGCTAGACTGGCTTCCATGTGCTCTGCTTCCGCTGAACTCAATGCTATTGACTGCTACTTTCGGCTGAACCATGACACCACTGCAGAACCCAACCCAAAACAACACCTTGAAGTGCTCTTCCTATCAGAAGCACAACATGCCTAATCAAAATCAGTGTAGCTTGCCAATCTCACTCCATCTCCCTGCCTATAATCCAAACCATACTCCACTGTCCCCTGCAAGTATCGCAAAATGTGTTTTGCAGTAACCCAGTGCACCCTCCTGGGCTCACACATGAATTGGCTCATCGTGTTGACTGCAAAACATATATCTGGTCTAGTGTTGACTAAATACATCAAGGAACCAATCAACTGTCTATACAACGTGGTATCCACCAACTCAGAATCTGAAGCGTGAAGCTTCTTTCAGTTGGTGATCATAGGTGCCGACATGGGTCTACAATCCTCCATGTGGAATCTGCCAAGGATGTCCACAATATACTTCCCCTGTCCCTGGAAGAAATGCCCCTCCTCTTGCCACACCTCCAAACCCAAAAAGTAATGCATCAAGCTAATGTCCTTCATCTCAAACTGCGACGCAAGATCTCTCTTGCAGCTCTCTATGAGTCTCTCTGCATCCGTAATGACCAAGTCATCCACATACAACACCAGAATGAGAGGCTCCTCACCTATCATAATAAAGTAAAGGTTCGGATCTGCATCACTCTTTGTGAAACCCATCTCCTGCAAGTATGTATCTATCCTAGAGTACCAAGCTCTAAGAGCTTGCTTCAGGCCATAAAGGGCCTTCTTCAGTCTGCACACATGGGACTCCTTCCCATGCACCTCAAAGCCCTGTGGTTGCTCAATGTACACCTCCTCCTGTATGAAGCCATTGAAAAATGCGGTCTTCACATCCATCTTGGGGATATTCCAACCCATCTCTGCTGCTATCAATATAATGGAGCGAATCAAAGCTAAGTGTAACATTTCCAACAAATAATATTTAACATGAAATGAAATGTTATAAAATGAAACGAAATGAAACAACTTTCAAATTTCATGAAGCATCATATTCATAATTCATAATGAGTTATAAACTTATAACTGCCAACTTCAAAGTTTCAAACTTCAAACTTAAATTGTCATATATTGTTTACAGAAAATATCAAAATAAATACGAAATAGTCAAGTTTAACAGTTATAAAAAGTTAAAAACTACTAGAAACTAGAAAAGACTAGTAAATCTATTTTATCTATATCTTGGTCTCTTGCCACGAGAAATGTCTAATTTTTGAAATTTGAGCAGATCATGGTAATGGTGGTCTTCTAAGGCTTGGTCTTAATGCTTGTTGAAATTGTCTTCCCTCAGAAAATATAATTAAAAAATGTGAATAATTTCTCTAGAAATGTTAAAGGGTATTTGTAAAGATGTAAGAATGAAGAATAATTTCTCTAGAAATGTTAAAGGGTATTTGTAAAGATGTAAGAATGAAGAGAAGATACTTTATGTCAAACAGCCACTTAAAGATAATGATCCAATAAAATATTTACACAAATTCCCAAGATGTAACCCAGAAGAAAATGAAAAAGCCTTAACCTGTGGTGTGTCTTGGATGAAATAATGTGCAAATTGTCAACCATAGAAATCTAGATGGTTGTAAAGATTTAAAAATCTTAAAAACGATGGCGTATTAATAAACATTGAACACATATTGAGAAAATCACATGATACATCTAGTTTTTGGAACACATCTAACAGAATATCATCTTAAAAGATACGGTAAGATATTGTAATGTTGGGGTCACATTAGGCAACTTAAACTGGGGCTTTGATTTTGATATCATTGTGCAAAAAGCCACATGCTTTTTTATGTGATGGCCGCTTAAGAAAAAAAATGGGATCTTGCCTAATAAAATATAATAGAGTTAAAATCTTAGAGCCGTAAGTGAGTCCCCAGGGGGAGAATGGGATCTGCACTTTAGCTGAATGCTTAGGTATTCGTCATGTCCAACAGGTGGAGAACATGTAGAATGTGTTGCTAAGGAATAAATTAATTTCTTTTAAGGAAATGGGAAATTCAACCTAGAAGGCATATCATTAATTATCCAAAGTTTAAGCAATTGCATTTTCATCAACTTGTTACCCACTTTTCCATTAAGGTCGTAAAATATCTAAGAAACAGTAGATGGGAAAATACACAAGCCCCCATCTCATGCAAGCAATATGGCCATGACCTAAAAGGGTAGAGGCATTCATGAAACATCAACAAATATTTCGATCATCCATCACTGTCTCCAATAAGATGGCATATCTTGATTGCAAAGGACTATCAACTTGGTTTCAATGTAAGAAAGGAGTAGGTGTAAGGCATTAACAATAGTACAAAGAATGATTTCATAATATTTAGGCCCTTTTTACAGTGGAGAGAAATTGTTGTTGAATTAAATACTGAGTTTCAAAGGGTCATATATTCTACTTATAATAACTACAACACAATGAGTCTTAAAGCTAAGCTTTTGTTTTTATTCCTTAATGAAAATTAACCTTTATTCATATCTTGACAGTTGATCCTTGCATAAAACGAATAGGATGTATGATTTTCAACTAGTTTGAACAAAATCCATTCCACTTTATGGTAGGAAATTTTGTCTCAAGATTGTTAAAGGATATACCTTTCCTAGGTTTACAATAAAATAATGGCCATTACCAAATGGAATTGTATCATAATATCTTAAAAAATAGTTCATACACAAAGTATATTGACAGTATAGTTAGGTTGGCAGATGGATGATTGAAGCAAAGGGAGAGCAAGTAATTTCATTTAGGACCAAGTCTTTAAGCAAAAAAAATGCTCTCTCCCTAAAAAAACACTCCCGAAAACACTCCCTTCCTAAAAAAAAAACACTCCCTAAAACGCTCCGTCCCTCAAAAAACGCTCCCTAAAACACTCCCTGTAGCGCTTCCTAAATGCTCCCTAAAACGCTCCCTAAAACACTCCCTGAAAACCAAGGAGCGTTTTTCCTGTTTAGGGAGCGCGCTCCCAAAACGCTCCTGCTCGAACCGCGAATTGGGAGCGGGTTCGAGAGAAGGGGGGGGGGGAGGGCGCTCCCCCAACCCCTGGTTCTAAGTGATGAGGATCAAGTCTTTTCTAATCTTAGCCGTCGATTAGAGATTAGATCACGATTTTTTATTCGTCAACTAGAAAATTATTAAAGGAAGGCTTGGGCTCAGTTGGAGAATACACACATAGTAGCAGCACTTGAGCTAAGTTGAAATTTTGGGGCGCGGTTTGTTGAGAATTTCAGAGTGACCTTGCAGTGCAGTGGGGCAGTTCGATAGTGGGATTTTTATCCAAGGCTGAGAATACAATAGCAGGGAGGCAGATCAACACCAGAGAGGCAGCGCAGGCCTAGGAGGGGTGACACAAAGCCAACAATGCTCACGCAAGTGTCACCCAGAGCCAGTAGGGCTCACGCAGAGGGGACGCAGCGCCAGAGAGGGTGACGCAGTCACTCAGAGAGCTGTGCTGGGGTTTCTGTGGGGCAGATCAAGCAACCATCTAGTGTTTTGATTTCTGAGCCAGGAAGGCTCATGGAGAGGGTGACACAACTCTTGGAGAAGGCGATGCAGTCTAGCTTGCTGTAGCCATTGCTCAACAACACTAGGGATTGCGTAGTCACCTGTGGGGTTTCTTCATCTAGTTGTTGGATCTGCCATAACATCTGTCTCCGGATAGAGATACTTCTGCTGAGGATTTTCTCTGTTGGGTGAGTTACATTTGAACCCTAGTTTGTATTCATAAATCTTCTTAATAATAAAACCCTCAAAAGCTGCTGCACCGGTTTTCGCATATTGGGTTTTTTCGGGGACATTTGTCCAAAAAATTTGTGTGTCCTTTGTCTGAATGATTGCATATTCTTCAGTGCTTGATCTGTATAATTGTGTAGGCTGCAGTGTATTTACTTTGATGTTTTCATAATTCATTCAAAAGATAACTTGTTAAGTTAAATATTTAATAAGCAAGTAGGAGAAGTAAGTCGGATTTACTGCAGTAGGATTTCTGTTGAGTAGACTTAGAAATTTTCACACTCTCACCAAACCCCTAGTGAAGGGGAAGTTTGTGTTCTACAAGGACAAGTTGGGGGTGGTGGAGAATTGCTTCCTTGCTACAAGGGAGTGTTGATTTTATAGCTTCAGAAGGTGTTCTGCATACGCTTAGTGTCATGTCATGCAGGAGAGAAGTCCTCTTTAGGTGGTTGTTTGAGAGGAGCAACTAATATGATCTCCTTCTTCGGTTTTTAGCTTCGGAAAAATACATTGATTAATTATTTGATTAATGTTGACTTTGGGCTAATGTTTATCAAAGGATAAATATTAACTTATTTAAGTGACATAGACCTAATATCCACTGTTGATCTAAGAAGGCTAAGATTTAATCCTAACACTTTATCACTTTGGAGATTAGGGATTTCGCTTATGGAGAAATTATAAAGAGAACTTAAGGGAGAGGATGGAGAGACAACAAGAGAGATTCAAAGAGATTTTTTGAGGTATTTGGACGAGTCAGTGTAGATTTGATGATTGAGAGATTCACATGGTTAAGAAATTAAAGTGTGTAGCTGGGAGTTTGAGTAAGAACAATTTTGCAGGTGGAGTGCAGAAGAGGAGGGCTGTGATTTGCTTGAGGGTGAGGCTGAGGTGTGATGTGAGATTGGAGAGGCTGAGAGGGTCAAGGCCGAGTTTGTGGAGTGGTGGCATAAGCGTGGAGACGTCAAAAGGGTTGAGGCTGCACTTATGGAGGGGTTGAGCAGCTTCAGGAGGGCTGAACTTGTGAAAGACAAATTTCTGGGGGCCGATTATGTTGGTTCCATTAGCTGTATTTTCTGTGTATTTTTAGAGGGCCATTTTTGCTGGTATGGGAGCCTGTAATTTCTCTGAGAAAGTTTAATGAATAGAGTTTCCAGGGTTAAAATAATTGTTGTTTTTGTCTGATTTTTCTGGGTTATTTCTGAATTTTTTCCACTGAAATTGCCAAAGAATTTTCTGTTTGTAGTTTTCAGATTGTATTTACTGAGGAAAAATTCATTTATTGGGCAAAACAATTTCTGAGGGTAAAATAATAACATGAGACATTAAATCTGAAACTGGAACTTGAAAAATAACACCAATGACCTCCAATGCCAAGGAGAAGATGCTCAATGAAGTTGTATCTCCCCTAGCTAATTTACCAGGGTTCGGATATGGATCTGGATCCAGATTTGCTAGATTTTTGAAAATCCAGCATCCAGATACGGCAAGGATACATCGAGTACAAAAAATATAGTAATATTTTTAAAATTTAAAAAAATATTTTATGTAAATTATAAATGATTCAAATTTATAATAAAAGAATATAATATATACTATATAAATTAAATTTATGAAGAATAAAATAGGTATAATAAAAAGTGGTTTTCAAAGATATATAGATGTGTGTGTTATTTTTTATTTTTTTAATTAAAGAATTTAATAAAATTATTCATTCATATTATAGATTCATATATTAATATGGTTGTACAATGTCTTCTGATATTCCAAATTATGAGAACCTAAAAATTGTTTGACGGAAATAAATTAAATGAAAAGTAACTATAATTATTAGCAATTATATAATCACACAAACGGACCACGTATTTTGCAATTTCCGTTGAAGCTCTCTGATTTTTTTATATATGAACGAAGCTCTCCAAATTCTCGTCCATTCCGGTTTCGCGACGTCAGATAGAGGCTTTCTTTGTCCCCTGTAAGTTGTTATTATTATCCATCTCCTTAAGGTAGACCATAGGAGGTGTATAGTTCACCATTTTATTCTATAAGGTTAAGGACCTACTTTCCCTAAATTTGCTCGACCTCGAACTGAAATTCCCATCTTTATCTTTGCACCCGCTGCTGTCTCTGTTGCTGGGTATCGATCTTGATTTGCTAGATCTGCTTATGGATAAACTCAATCAGCTTGCAGTCTCAGCGTTTCCTTCACAAGACTTTGTAGGTACTCCAGAATCGGCAAATCGCACGACTTCACTCACAAAAACCGGGTTGAATAAAACGCTGAAATCCGAAATTCTACAAGCAATCCGTTTCCAAAGTGAAGGATCAGTTTTGAAGGGGGATCTGTTTCCATCGATCATGGATTTGCCATGCTGGTGGTTCTTGGATGGATCTAGGTGGATCCTGATCCGGATCCGGATCAGATCCGCGGATCCTGCACCCTAGAGGGCCAGAGCAGGTAACATAGCCCCTAGGCCAATCCAAAACCTGTTGGAAACACTAAGGGGGGGGGGGGGGTGAATCAGTATTTCTTTCAATTAGAGCATTAGTTGATCTTCAATTATTATCAGTGTTTGTACAATGATAGCAGCAAACAATAAGAACACAAATGCACACAGTTTTTAAGGTGGAAACCCACTCCAAGACAAAAACCACCTAATGCTTTTCTAATAATTCTTTAATATTCAACTCCGATTGAAAATAAAGCTCCAACTTCCTAGAATCTAGAAAAACATTCTTCTCCAGCTTCCACTGGATGGATGCTCCAACGCCCGAGATTCTTCAGTAGTCAACTGAATGGAGACCCAACACCCAATGAGCTACAACTCACCCTAACACTACCCTACCACCCTGTAGAAGAATAAAAGAAGAATGGACTCCCGTACCAGGGAAAATGGTCCACTTTACAATGATATAGAATGATGTAGAAGAAGAAGATACACTAGACCATAATCCCAACTATGACACAACCACCTAATGATGATCCTAGACCACCCGACACTGCCTCTTCAACTCTTGGCAGATAGACACTAGTACAATTTGTACAATAATGTATTTACAATGATTTAGTACAATGATACGTTTACAATGATTGTATGCAATGCTGCCCACTTGAAGACTTCATGTAATGAACTTCTTGCTGTTGTTATGTACCTTGGTTCTTGCTCTTGTCATGCTACCCTCTGCTGCACCTTGCTTTGCTTTGCTTCCCTAGAAAGTCTGGTCCTTTGCAGCCCTTGACAACACATGATCTAGCTTTTTCTTTGCCTTTTAGGGGCTCGATATTGAATCTGGTGTATCTCTGTTATTTCAGATCTCGAATATCTGATTTTCGGTACTGTAGTAGTCCTCTGAGTCGTCTGTCCAATGCCACAGGACTGACCCAATTTGGATTCTTCAAGAGAGAGTTATACCCAATCTCTCACAATGCCCTAATTATGGACTGTTTCAGTAGAGAAAAATTGTACGGCGTGCCACGTGTCATTGTTTCCTCATTTGGCTCTGAAATTGATAGAGCGAAAACTACAAACTGTGCACTCTCTGCCACTTTTTACGGAATTCCAATCCGATACTCAGCGAGATAGTTATGACGATTTTTCCAAGGTCACTTCTTTGAGATGAATTTCAGGAGCCTGCAAAAACACTGACTTCTACAGATCATATCTCCGCACATATTGTGCACCTTGATCTGAAATTTTTGCAGCAGCTTCCTCAGGATTTCGGCTTCGCCTCATGAAAAGTTCAACTTTTGAACCTTCGTAGAAAAAGTTAGGCAATGTGATATTTTATTTGAATAAGCAAAATCCCTTGCATGAGGAGGATATGGGGATCTGTGTAATTGATATAAATGCTTGGGTTGAGAGGGGCTTCAACAAGTGAACGTGGGAGGGATTTTAGGAGCTTAAAAAATATTAATTATGACTTTTCAATGACCCATGCACAACCCATGGGTTTAGCCCACTAAGCGGGGGTACAAACTTCAAACATGAATATCTCTTAATTAAGTGAAGAATTACATGGTGTGCCATATGTCAACGGAAACATCTCGACAAGTAGAAACCATCAAAAGCATTATTACGACCCGGAATATATTAATTTGGTGGGTCAAAAATTCCCATGCAATATTGGGTTAGCCCTTGGTGCTACTTGGGTTGACATCAATGACAACCGCTGATCAACAATCTCCCCCTTTGGCATTGATGGCAACACAAGTACTCCCCCTGCGATCATGACACCTCTTCCTACAACATTCTCTCCTCCTTTGACATCAATGACAAAGGGTAACTCCCCCTGACACATAACCATGTTGTGGACCTGTACACACTTCCACTCCCCCTTTATATTCTGAATAAGGAAAATCTAATGAGAACTTGGGAGAATCCCAAGCTTCTGGGAAAGATATTCCAATGCTTCACGAGTACTCTCACGCAATGTTTTAAAAACCGGAACCGGTGACCGGACCGGTGGCCTAATGAACCGGGTTTCTAACCGGAACCGGTCTAACCGGGAGCGGTCAGATCTCAATGAACCGGTTTTAAAAAAAATACATTAAATAATTATTTTTTAATAAAAAAAACTATTTTTAAAATTTGCAACCATGATTCCAAGCCAATAGAGACAAAATATGCAAAGTTTGCTCATTTATATACCATACAAAGGTGAATATATCAAAATGGCACCGAGTGCAATACATATCATCGAAAAATACATAAGCAATGAGGCTCCAAATGGCCCATAAAGTCCAAAAACAATGCTGCAAGCTATGAGGCCATTGGCCTAATACAAGACTACATATTAGTGATCAACAACATGATCACTCCTCATCATGATCAAAATCATCACCACTACTAGACAAGGGATCATCACCATGAGCTACATAAATAATATGGCTCAAAGTTTGAGGACTCCTAAAACTCCTCTACAACTTTAGTAGTAGTAGTAGTAGCAAAAATAGACATCAAAACTACAAATCAACGAGCAACATGGTCTCTCATGAAACTCATCATTGATTCATCGCTACTAGAAATGGGATCATCAACAAGAGATACATAAACATCATCTAGCTCAAAGTCTTCAGACTTGGATTGCTCAACCTTATAACATAATAGAAATTGAAAAAGTTTAGCATGCCTAACCAATGATTTTGGTTTGAGTGAAGGGTTCATTTCCTCAACCTTAAAATGCGATAGAAAAAGATTAGCATGTCTAACTAGTTGTTTTCCTTTGATTGAAGGGTACATCAAGGTTCTTAAAGGACTTCATGCTCTTGATCAAATGCCAATATCATACCCTTACACATGATAGAATCAAATGGAAACATTGCAGATTCCCAAACCATGAAACCCTGAAAACCATTAAGTCTGCTGAATTTTGAGTGAAACCTAAAATTCTAGTTTCTCCATATGAAATCCAATGAGGTCGAAACCACTCTTAAACATCCTGAGTCATTTCATGGTAATGTTAAAAATTTAAGTAAAAGGATGAAAATGAAAAATAAAGGAAATGTCACTTTTACTTTAAGCATTTAACATTACCATGAAATGTCAATGCTTCCCTTACCTCCACATCAGCCCTAAAACTCATTTCTGGCCGTGCGTGGGTCCACATAGGGAAAGAGTAGCTAAATGAACCCTCCCATTGGCTCCCAATCAGCCCTAAAACATAACTATCGCCGAAAATGTGGGTCCGCGGATGAGTTAGCACCTAACCGGCCGGTTAGGAACGAAACCGGCCGGTTTATGCATAAACCAGCCGGTTCCGTTCCTAACCGGCCGGTTAGGTCCGGTTTTTTCAGAAAACAGGCGAAATGCCCTAGGTAGCCGGGTTGCCTGGCCGGTTTCACCCGGTGGGCTATCTAACCGGCCGGTTTGGCCGGTTTCCGGTTCAAACCGGCCGGTTTTTAAAACACTGCTCTCACGATCATCAACACTTCCCGCCCAATCTGCATCTGTAAAGGAATGAATAATGAGATTGTTACCCTTGGGATACCGCAAGCCATATTCTGTTGTTCCCTTTAAATATCAAAGAATTCTTTTGATGGTAATAATATGTGATTCTTTTGGTGCTGCTTGGAATCTTGCTACTTGTCCAACTGCTTGCATAACATTTGGCCGGGAGGCTGTTACATATAGAAGACTACCAATCATAGATCTGTACAACCTTTGATCCACATCCTTAGATGAGTCGTCTATGCTAAATTTGCAACCTGTTACCATTACCGCTGATCAACACAACCTCCAAGGAAGAAACAGAAAATCTCCATTAATGTGAAGAAAATAATGATATGGAACCTCTTTTGTTATGTTATGATGAGGTGAACATCTCTAATATTGTTTAAGAATCAATGATTACTGAAACCAAACAAGGTAGTTATTCTAGTGTCAGTTTGGGGTCAGTCACATTTGTAATCCAATGAGTGGTTATGTTTAAGCATGCTTATATATATACAAATCTGGGAAAACACTGGTTCAGATGTACCTTGTACTCCTAAAAGCTCTAAATTCAGCTGCAGTTGTGTCCAAGTCACCTCTCATTTCCTCCAGTACTCATGTTTCCTTTAACTTTGATGAAATGTTTCAAAAAGGTAAAATTAATCCATCATTGAAATTTAATGGGCCATACCCTATATACTTACTCCCCTGGCATTGTGCAGTATTGAATGTATGATAGCAGGGCGATATTCCCTGCATGTTAAAATTAAATATCTGGTGAAAATGCTTGTGGTCATGTGTTTAAGCTGTTTTGATCTTTTATTTAATCTGACCATGCCATACATTGTACATTAATTTTTCTGGATGGATGATATTGTGTCATATAAAATTTTTAGGAATCCTCTGTTTGGTCATTTCCGGGCTGCATATTGCATATTGTAGCATGTTAAAACTTAAAAGTGTATATCATATTATGCTTTCTTTTAGAACATTTTTTTATTCTTTTCCAAAACAGCAAAGTTAAAACAATTTTGTTGCATGGATGGCAACTCAAAATTGTAACAATAATCTCCTCCATTTTTCTATTGGAGTTGAGGAAACATTGCTAGAGATGAAGATTTTTTGGTTTGAAATAACTTCCTTCTGTGGAATAGTAGTACCTTAGTTTGAATTTGAAATACACAAGCATGCAAATACACTTAACACACTTTATGTTTGGCAGGGTTTCAGAACCAATGGGGACAGGAAGTTCTTTTCGGTCTGGAACCTGGCAGCCCCCTGAGTGAGTATTTCTCATATTTCATGTGAACATGTGACAAATAGATAAGGAATTATAACCTATATGTGCTTACTACAGGAACAGACAATCAGATATAGCAGCAAATGAAGTATTTTTATTGGTACTAAAAGTTGTATGTATAGGACCAAGAGGGTCATAATAGGTGACATACACCCACGGTGAGGGTCATGGAGAATATCCACCTCCTGTGTTTTCTGCATGCTTTTCATACATTATTATGATAGATTGGGGGATGAGCAGATGGTTTAAAGTCAGTTTCTTAGCAGTCCCCCACTCATTAAGTACTAATTAAAATTCAAAATTCTTATTCTGAAATTTTCCATTTTATTTAATAAACTTCTATTCCCCTTTTCTAAATGTGACCACTACAACAAAAACAAGTATAACAGTGTCTTCAGAGGAAGTAGAAGAAGAAAATTGGCATAGAAGCAGTATGTTCAGGAATGAAAGATTTGAATTCAGAGGAAATAACAGGATGTCAAAGAACTGTATCTAGGAATGAACTTGCAGAAAGAGTGCATGTGGTTGATTGGAAGGAACCATATGCTGGGAAGAAGCAAACGCCTGGAGCTAACCACAAGTGATGAAAACCACAACATCCCTGAAGAAAATGGTGCTAGAGGTCCTAGAGAGAATGGCATTGGAAGTCTTGGAGGAGATGACATGGGTGGTCACAAAGAAACTGTGCTTTTTTATTTTAGAAACATTGTTAAAGATCTCCTTACTGGATTGACGAGCATATGACTTCCCAGGGACCTTTTTAACTTGAACAATCTTCCTCTACTTATTTTGGTTTCTTTACTAATAAGCTAAAATAAGATAATTTTATTAGGGTCCAACGGATGACCACTGGTCATTGGGACTGAAGAATACAACCAGTATGAACAGTGTGGGAGTACAAGCACAGCTCCTAGAGAAGGCTGAAAATAACATAAAGAAAGAAAGAATGAAAGAAACCTGCATCAGTACATACTTAAGACAAAACACATGTATATATAATTGTGACAAAGGTATGGTGATACAAAATACAAACAATAAGTATGTCCAAGGCTGGAAATGTGGACAACCTAGAAACCTGTCGCGCGCGCACGAGAGAGAGAGATATCAAATAATGAAGCTAATGATGTCAGGGTTTGATGGCCGAAGGTGAGGGGGGTGAACTAGGTACTAGCACAATGTCAGAGTCTTGTGGAAACATTGGGTGGCTGATTGTATGATCCTGGGGTAGATGTAGGAGCAGGGGATACTCCTAGCTTCCGAGGTCGGAGAAAGAAACTTTGGATATATATCCAGGCACTTCCTTAGATTTTGGAGGTACTCTCATAGGTGGAAGGTACCTTGCTCAAGGTTTGTCTAGAGCTGATCCCCGACTGATCCAGGGATGTATGGACTGATGTATAGTTTGACACCTATTAATTGATCTTGATGAGATCAGATGATCTCCCAAATGGGGAGGTTGAGGTAAGACACAAATTCTCGCCAGCGTACTGTTTTGTGCACTTTGCGACTTTTCCCACCTCGTGTTGCTTTCATTTGATGGACGAACCTAAAAGCATCATTAGGGGAATTTTGAGGTCTAAAATGGGCCTCCTAAGGAAATTATAAAATAATAGTGGAAAAAATCTAATAAGATTTGATGACATCATCAAATTTTAGAGGGAAAAATGGAAAAACTACTTTTTCAACTCATATTTTCAACTTATCTCCCAAAGTTTTTACTCAAATTTCGAGCGGGAGTACTCGTTGGATGCGAAATTTAATTCCCCATCCAAGGAGTACCCATGTTGCATACTTTCGATGGGTCCTACTACACGAAAAATGAGAAATACATACCCATGTTGCATACTTTCGATGAACTCTACTACACGAAAAATGAGAAATACATAAAAAACGTGATTACGTTTTTTATGTATTTCTCATTTTTCGTGTAGTAGAGTTCATCGAAAGTATGCAACATGGGTACTCCTTGGATGGGGAATTAAATTTCGCATCCAACGAGTACTCCTGCTCGAAATTTGAGTAAAAATTTTGGGAGATAAGTTGAAAAAGTAGTTTTATTATTTTATTATTTTTTAATATTTTTACCCTTTTATTTAAAAAATGGCGAATCATCTCCCATGGTTGACATCATCATCTTGAATCCTATTGGTTGTTATAAAGTTTATTTTTGTTGTACATTTTTCTTATGAGGCCCATTTTAGACCTCAAAATTCCCTTAATGGAGGTGATCATCTTGGTCATCCCAAAAGGGGGCCCAGCTTGCAGGGACTAAGATTTGTGGCTAAAGATCTCCTTCTTGAAGAGGGATAGACATCTATAGTCCTGGTACAAAAAGAAAGTAGAGAGGGATCCTCTCAAGTCCCTATAGAGGTAGTGATAGTGTCCTCTAATCTCATAATATAGGGGGTGTTGATTTTCTAGTGCAAATTATACAATCACTTATTTCTGAAACTTGATAATTACTTCCAATGATGTAGATGATTATTTTGCACTTCCAATGTATCTTTAAGCAATTGCACATTAAAAAATTCAACCATATAGACAATAGAGCAATAGAAGTCACATGCACCAAGAGACAACAAGATTTTACCCTGGGAACACCTACTAGGGGGAAAAACCCAACCAACCTTTTCATTAGAGAATCAATACAACAAGAGATACATCAAAGTAAAACTAACCAGCAAGATCACAACCACAAGATTCCTCAAGATGCCAAGTCAAATGTCACCAAACCACTTCAACTAGCCTCTCCACAAATTCTCTCTAGGTCTGCACTAGGGGTGAATTTTGACCTCTCCTTTATCTCAAAATTTCAGACCTGTGACCAGACTTTAACACATAAATTCATACCGTCAATCACGTGCGAGGGCAGCAAAAGATCACGTGCAAGGAGACTTCTTGAACTCGATTTCTTCTTCTTCATCTCAACCTTCTTCTTTTTCGTCCTCTTTCACTATACCAAATCAGAAATATACTTGATTGATGAGAGATGCGAATTGCCTTTCAGAGGAGAGCAAATGGTCCTTATATATACACGCTGAAAGGGGTCGAATAGGTGCCTCTTGGGCTAGGTTGACTTCGTCACTGGAAGGCTGACTTGGGCATCTTGTGGTGTCTAGAATACAAATTTAAATTTTCATTTTCCCACTATTGATAAGGTCATGAAGAAAATGTCTTATAAAAATTTCTTTTGAATATATGATCAATAAAATTTTTTCTTTTTTTTGCAAGCATGAAGAATATGCTTCAAATAATTTTTCTTTTACAAATATAATTTATATTTCATCATTACAAGTACAAATGAAACATTATGAAGACCGACTATAGCTACAAAATTCAACACTCCCTCTTAGCTAGGGAGGTATTCATAATGAATATCTAGATGTTCTCTGTATACATGATATCACTAAGGAAAGGTACAACTCATTGATAGCATCATCATCTTGGTCAACACTCTTGATGTACATCAACATCATCATTATCTATAGGTACCAAAACCTAGGTCAGCACTCCTAACCAATTGTACTCACTCAACTAGTCACCATGATCAGGTGGGCGCCACACCTCATGGAACTTTGACTAGATCCGCAACTTGAACTAGAGCCAACTGCCAGAGCCTATAGCCAGAGTCAGCCATAGCCAAATTTAGAGTTGTAGCTAGAGACAAATCCATTCTCCATGAACATGTTTTTGGTTGGTGGCCTGCCTTGAACCACCACCAGCAAAAGACTTCGATTTCTGCTACATCAATTTGTGGCTGTCTTCAAACCATTATTAGGGAGCATTTCCACTTCGTAGTAGACTTCAATTTCTAGCTAGATTTGGAATTGTTCCATGAATTGCTTCGAGCTTTAGTTCCGGAGTTGGTGGTCAATCTTGAACCACTATCGATAGAAAACTCGTGTTCTTCTACCTCATTTGGTTTGTGGTCTTCCTTAAACTACCTTTTCAGAGAGGAAATCCAACCATTTGATGCCATGCATTTTTGTATTTCAGCTCTCTACTTGGTCTGTACTTGGACTCATATACACCCTTCGGATTAAGGGTGGGGAATGTTAGATTAGCTAATTTGTAAAGGTTGTCACGGAGGAATTCCCGCAGTTAATGGAAGTTCAAGTGACCTGTTGGAGATGAAAACCAAGGGTTAGAATCAAGTGTATTAATATGTATTCCACGAGTTATCCTAATTCTACCTATCAATTTGGTCAATTCAACATTGCATTTAGGCCATTTGATATAATTTAATTCCCTAATGCTCCGCATCTCTTACATGAGAAATATTGTGAATGGGCCTAAGTTCAATGGTACTGATGCACATGCATGAGATTTACTGGACAGTGAGTGCTATGCTAATAATGGCGGAGGATGTAGTAATGATGCTCTTTGTGGTAAATTCAGAAGGAAGTGCTAGGGACTGGTACCTTAGTTTACCCCACGGTAGCATCATTGATTGTGATACCTCTCACCAAGCCTTCAACAAGAGATGGGCTACAACCAAGGAAGGAGTTATCTTTCTTGAGAAGTTCCTTCAAGCCACCAAAACTGAGAGATTGTGAAGGAATTTGCCCAAATATTTGAAAACCTACTCAAGGAGATCGTTGAATGATATAAGCCAATTGATGATGCCATCCTTGATAGGTATCTGAAATCTCTCCATGGGCATTTGACATATGCCCTCTAAGAGAAGGGGCCTAAAAATTTGGTAGAATTAAAAGTCCTAGTTGCTGAGATAGAAACAAATATAAACGTTGCTAGAATTGATTTGTTCAACTATCCTAGGGCTCGAATTAAACCTAAAGTTAAGCTTAGCGCCCAGGTATATCTTGCCTTGCAGGCATCTTCATAGAAATTCGATAAAGCTACTAATGAGCTAATGTAGGGGAAAATGACGTTGATGAACACATGGCCATGATGGAGAGAGAAAGGGGTCTCGTCCACACTTCCCTCCTAACTACAATTCAACAAAGGGAGAGAAACCTTTCAAGAAGAAGGTCCTTGAGGGACACTGTGCTAATCAACAAGATGTTCCAATCATCCTTGCTCCAACCAATTTGGTGGGACAAGAGGAGTCACCTTGGCGCCAACCTTGTGAGGAATATCACACTCAAGATGAGTGTCCATATAGCCAAGTGGAGGAGGAAGAAGCCCCTAAGCACCTCATTGTTGTAAATGACAATGCTTCATTTAATATCTTGCTTGGAGATACCAATTTCCATTTAGAGCTTGATCAAGTCCTTACAGATGATACTAATGTTGGAAATTGCTAGCTTTGGCCGATATTTTCATCAATAAAATCAAAAGAGAAAAATCGAATTTATATTTACCCCAAAAGTGTTCAAGTTGGCCGCTCCAAGATCAAATTGGCTTGCCAAATAGACACACCCCTTCACATGGACGAATCATTATAAATAAAGCCTATTTTCTTTGCTCCAAGACACACTTCGGATCACTCGTCCATCTCTGTTCAAGTGAAGTAGCAATTTGTATTTGAAGGATGAAAACAAAAGGAGAAAGAACATTTTATAGCCCTTGCTCTAGTGTCTAAGAGAGGTCGAGTATGGGATGGTTTCTTGAGGTATATCTCTGTTGAACAATGCAGATTTAAGGCACATAGATATTTGCGAAACACTACATGTCTAAGACTTGTATCTTTATGATATATATGCGAAGGTCTGAGGTTTGTTGCTTTGTGGATATGCGAAGGTCTGAGGCTTGTATCTCTATGACATATTTGAAAGTACGAGGCTCATTTATCTATGATATCTTGACTGTGGAAGAGGCCGATTCTTGGACTCCTTGTGATCTGAAGTTGATCTAGTTGCAGACCTTCTTTGAGGGAATATTTGTGACATCTTGTATTGGATCTTGGAGGGTTGGCTTGACACTTGTGGGAGGTCATCATGCTAGTTAGTTCTTGTCTATATGTCTTATCAAAGAGATGTTATTCTTACTGATGTACACTTGGATTGAATTAGAAATTCTCTCATAAGGAAAGGTTGCTGGGTTTTTCCCCCTGGAGTGGGGTTTTCCCAGGGTAATCTTGGTGTCTCTTGTTTCATTGTCTCACTATTATTTCTACTGCTCTATTGTATTCAATGGTTGAAATTTGTCTTATGTATAACTGCTTGATGATTTGAATGCTTTAAGATGTCAAAAATGTATCATTGGAAGTAGCTATTTGGAAGAAAAGTGTTCTAGTTTATCTAGCTACTAGAAAAATCAACTTGGTATCAAAGCCGTGGTTGAAGAGCTGGAGGAATCATTTGAATTTTGTGGAGGAAGTCTAAGTTTATAACAAAGACTTGTGAAAAGATCTGCATTTGTATCTCTATAGAAGATATTTGAGTGTGTTCCTGTGGTAATAACAAGCCCAATGTCCGAAACAACCATTGTGGAAGTTTGAACTTCTTTATCTCTGTGAAAAGGTGGTGACAAGTTCGAGATTTTTCATCTCTGTGGAATGGAAAAGTTTGAGCCCCTTTATCTCTGTGAAATGAACAAGCCCGGGCCTATCTTCTCTATGGTATAATAACAAGTTTGAGCTGCATTGCCTCTATAATCAATGACGTAGTTCGAGCCTATTATCTCTGTGGAACTATGACCTAGTTTGAGCCTCTTCTCTCTGTGGAACAAGATTCAAGCTTATCAAGGAGGGTAATCAAGTCTGAGCCTATTATAACTATGGAACAATAATCAAGTCAGAGTTCTATCTATGTGGAAAGAAGCTTCAAGTCTGAGTTTGTTACCTGAGTTTTCTAACCTTGTAGAAGCTGTTGGAAATACTGAGAAGGGGGGGGGGGGGGGGGTGAATCAATATTTCTTAGCAATTAGCACTTTATTAATCTTTTTCAGAGCATTAGTTAATCTTCAACATTATTACAATTTATTCATCGAAGCAATAAACAACAATGCAGAAGATAGAGAAAATAGGCACAAGATTTTTAGGTGGAAAACCCGCTCCGGGTCAAAAACCACCCAATGCTTTTCTAATAAATTCTTAAATCTTCAGCCCCAACTGAAAAGAAAGCTACAACTTCCTGGAATAATAGAAAAGCATTCTTCTCCAGATCCCATTGGAAGGATGCCCTGACGCCTGGTTTTATCAACAACCCACTGAAAGGATGCCCCAACACCCTAGCGAGCCACAACTCGCCCTAGCACCACCCTACTACCTTGAAGTGTTTACAAGCCCCCACCTGAAGGTGACTTCATTCACTAGCCTAGCACCACCATACTGTTGATAATTGTGGTATCCGAAAGTGTTCCAAGTCTCAAACTTTGCAAGGAGGCTTGGACAACAGTATTCCAAAGAACCCAGAAACCATTTGTAGAAATTCCATTCGGTTCCTAACTTATTAAAATAATTAATTATTTTAATGAAGACCCTAAGTCTAAACTTAGGGAAATGAAATAATTAAAGGGTATTAATAAGTCAAAGTGTGAATCTTCTAGAAAACAAAGATCAAGTCAAGTTTAAATCTTAGCCATTGATTAAACTTCTAATCTGGGTCGTTTTTTCTCCAACGAGAAGATTATAAAAGAAGGCTTGAGGGTCATTTGGAAAATAAGCCGAGCATATACTCAATACTCGAAGGAGATAGATTCTGAAGTAAGAGAATTTGATTTCAGTGGGAGAGTTGCAGGGTGAAGAGTTTGCAGAAGCAGAAGGAGGGAGTCAGCAAGTGACTGAGGTCAGGGACAGAGGGAAGCAGTGGGCCATAGGAGGCAGCTTTGGGCTACAGTGCAGTGAACCCATGCAAACCATACACAGACTTACGCAGTCGAGCGCTGGGACCGTGCAGAGAAACGTGTAGACAGACACAAGAGATAGTAGAGGCTGATCAGGGTGTCAGAGATTTTTTGGAGGAGCCGAGAATTCTGTCTCAGGGGTTTCAGGTTTTATCAACCAATATTTTTTCTTGTAAAGAGATCATTTGCTGAAGCATTTAATAAAACCCTCATCTGCTGCACCGGTTTTCGCGCATTGGATTTTTCCAGGGACAATTGTCCAAAAATAACTGTGTACATGTGATTGATTCTTGTGCTTATGTTCTTTACTGTTCATTTCTCTGCATATATTTGTGAATGCCGCAGTAGTATTTATTTCGATATTTGCCAGAAGATTTTTGAAAATAACTTATTGAAATAATAAGTAGGAGGAATAAATCTATCACTGCAACTGTATAGTTTTCAGATTGAAAATTTCACACATACCACCCTATGAAGACAAAATTAAATACAAAAGTGTGGACTCCCGTACCAAGGACAATGATCCACATTACAACGATTTTTAATGACTATACCTTGATTGACCAACAGTACTTTGACCTATTCCCTTGTCCTGACAGACCAAGAACCCTTGTCTGAACAACAACAAACCAAAACCCTTGTCCCAAATTAAAATGCCTTTTTCACCTCTTGGCAATCGACACTTTCACAAATTTTGGCTCTCGTACCAGGGATAATGGCCCAGTTACATTGATTTGACTTCTTGACACTTTATAATATTTTACAAAATTCTGGACTTCTGCCCTTAATATTGATGATAAGGCTGATATTTTTTCTCTTCCATTGATGAGAGTATTTATAAGGTTGTACTCCTCTGCCTTAATGCCTTTAATGAGGATGTTCTGCCCTTTGATAATATGTCCACAACTGTAACGATTGATGATTACTTCCTTCAATACTATCACTGTTCGTTGTCCTCAAGATGCTGTAGATAATGTTCTTGTACTTGCAAAATTGTCTAGACGAGACCCAATACCTTAAAGAAAAGAACGACTATCCCAAGTGCAAAATTTGAACAAGTACCAAAATAATACTAATGTAAAATGCCCAACCAATACTTTATGTCACATGGTTCGGGTTCGACAATGATTAGGTTCGGTTTGAGTTAGAATTTTTTGATGAGGTTCACCATTAGGTTCCTCTCTCTCTCTCTCTCTCTCTCTATATATATATATATAAAGTTAAAATGAATTATAGGATAAAATAGTAAGAAATCAACATCACTAGACATCAAAAATGCTATCACGGACATGGAAACTACAAGGATAAATTACAAGCTTGAGTTGTGACGTGAAGTTATGAGTTTTGATCTATGGACTTGGTCAATGGATAGAGGTTTGATGAGGTTCGCCGAACCTCAAAACTTTTTAAGGTTCGCCAAAATTCAAACCTCAAGCTTAAAGTTCGATGAACCTTGTGACATAGCCAATACTTACCTTCTCCTGCAGAACAATTTGTATGTGAATAATATAAGCCAAAAGAAACACTTATCAAAACATATCTGTAGAGTTGGCTTCTTCCAGAACTTGTTCACACCTTGCCGCCTTGATTTACTGAAGACCAGATCCTTGTCACAATTATGATAAACAAAGAGCCCTAATTCAGAGCTGCGTTTACTCTTGCTTTCTGTCTGCTCAATATGCTGCCATGGTGTCACTTCTCACTGTGCATTACAGGCCTTTGTCATGCTTCTGTAGTCATCTTCACTTCCCAGAATTTCGTCAAGAGATGAGCAATAATATGTAGCTGTAGGTGTGGATCACTGCATGGAAATTATAAGGTTCAAGAGTGCAGGTACTTGACAATAGTGCTAATGCAGACTATGATCCACCTTCAAACAATATGACTGTGATATGAGGTTTTAAGAGTCTAAAGTCTTCTTCAAATAAGACCTTCAGAATTTTGACTTCAACCTGTTACTGCCTCAAAATTAACAACAATCATATCTGCTAGTCTTTACTCGATGCCTGAAATGAACGGTATTTGGTCAGATTTTAATAGGGCTGAAACAACAGAAGATTGTCACAAATTTTCAGTCTACTCCTATCAATGGTCACATAAATGTGTATAATAAAATGTGATGATACGAAGTCATATATATTTCTGCATTGCATTTCATAAACTGTGGTTGCTCAGTTTTGACATTTGGAAGAAAGGTATCGCTATCACTAATCATCCTTGGAAGGAAGCCTGCCTACAGTGGAATGAAGGCCGAGTTCCTCTTTAAGGATGAAGATCAACCCTCTTGCAAATTTGATATTGCTCTGTCATTGCTAAAGATCTATGTTTCTGGAAGTATTGATGCCAAGTGTGTCACTATGATTTAAGTACTTGCGGACTGAAATCTTCCTTGGTGAAATCTATTGCCACGATAATTTGAAGAAGCCTAGTTGCCTGGTTTGATGTGACCTCATCTCATGAAGATTCTAGTGTTTTTGAATAATTGAACATCTAGGGTTTGTCAACCTTAGCCAAAAACAAGGCTTGGACAAGAAATCCATAGGGTTTATGGACAAAACCCTGTGTTTGGATGTTTCCGTTGATATAAGAATCGCCAAGCTCTTGCAAGGAAGGAATGACATCATGATGATGATGTGGACGAAGTTGATTTGCAAGAAGGAGAAGACGAAGAGGGAGCTGACATGTTCTCATAACTATAATTATTTTATCTCTCTTTCTTGTTTATTAATATTGTTGTTGTTTCTATTAGTCTCTTGTCTTTGTAATCTTGGTTGGTTGTGATTGTTCTTCCATGCCCTCCTATTGAGGATTGCAGGTACATGGTGTATGCTACTAGAATTGTAGCAGTAGATGGAAAGAATGGAGGAACAAAGCAAAGATAGTGACGCAAAGACTTGTGTTGAACTATGGACTAAGAGGGAGTAGACATATCAGCCAGATTGAAGCTTATTTTGATCTATGTCGAAAAGAAGTCAATTGTGACTTCCAAGATGAAGATTGCTAGAAGTACAAAGCAAAGGACTACCTCAGTAAGAGGGAGAGGACTATGAAGTTAGGCACCTCGAGCTTGAATTGATGCTTGTTGAAGAGCGATGATGATCCTAATTTTTTCTATGAAGCTATTGAAGGTGAGCCCTTGATTTTTCTACTATATGTTGATGATATGTTTCTGACAAGGGATGGAGACCTCCTTGTCATGTAGGAGGGAGTTGATTTTTTAAAATGATGGATCTGGGTTTAATGCATTATGAGAAGCTTGATGAAGTCTTTGATATGATCCTTCAAAAATTTGAGGATTGCAGGTACATGGTGTATGCTACTAGAACTATAGCAGTAGATGGAAAGAATGGAGGAACAAAGCAAGGATAGTGACAAAAAGACTCGTGTTGAACTATGTGTGAAAATTTCAAATCTGAAATTCGACTGCAGCAACTGATTTATTTTTCCTACTTATTTTCCACAATAAGTTATTTACAAAAACCCTTCAGTAAACATCAAAATAAATTCTACTACAGTTATCACATAATTTCATAGAGAAAAGAACAGTGAAATATAAGCACAAGAATCAATCACATCAACACAGTTATTTTTGGACAATTGTCCCCGGAAAAACCCAATGCGGGAAAACCGGTGCAACAGATGAGGGTTTATTTATTAATCTTCAACAACAATCTCTTTACAAGGAATGACTGGAAGAATAACAGAGAAATGTTCATGAAAACACCTGAGATAATTTTCTCCCAACCTTCGGAGAAATTCTGACACCGAAGAGGCTCTCTTGTCTCCACTGCGTCAACTCTGTATGATCCTCTGTGCAGGGACTGTGTCCTCAGTTGTATTGCCTCTTTGCGCTGTCCTTTTGTGTTGTCCCTCTGCGCTGCTCCTTTGCTGCTCTGCGTCCTTCTTCCTCGAGCTCTAACTGATGCTGAAACCCTCTTCCTTCTTCACCTTGCAACTCTCCCTCTGAATTCGAATTCTAAATTATGAAGAATCGACTTCCCTCGTGTTACTGAGTATTTTCTCGATTTATCTTCTACTGACCCACAAGTTTTCATTTATACTTTTCCTGTTGATAAATCAACTACCGTGATCTAATATTTAATCAACGACTAAGATTAAAACAGACTTGATCCTCATTACTTAGAAGCTTCTCACCCACATTTAAGTTAATTCACTTTAATTATTTTAATTCCTCAAGTTTTAACTTAGGCTTCATTAAAAATAATTAATTATTTGAATAACTTGCATTCTGGGTGGAATTTCTCCAAACAATTTCTGGGTCTTGGAGATCTCATGTGCTCTAGCCCTTCCACAAAATTTCGGAGCTAGAGCACATCCGATGCCACCAATAAATCAACACTCCCTCTTAGCGAGGAATGTGCTCTAGAAATACTTACCACTAGAAGCATCACCCTGATCCACGACAGCGGTCCTCTGCGCTGCTGGCATGGACCTGTGTCTTTTCCTAACGAGACCACATAAATTGCAGTAGAGAAAAACCTCAGTCCAATTGGAAGGCTTGTCTTGGTGGATGAAAGCCTATACTAGGAGCATATTTCACAGTGGGGTATTAGGCATCATTACACTGGTGGAGGGTAGCGTGTTGTTGGCCCAAATTAGCGCTTGACAAGCAGTTATAATGAGAGCTTGACAATTGAAGGTTGGGTGAAGAATTGAGCCTAATGTGTAGCTCTTTGATGGATGGAAGAAGCTACTAGCTTGGCAGATTGGAGCTCAGGTATTGGCCAGCCTAGAAGAGCAGATTGGATCAATGCGTGTTCATTGTAGCAGAAGTGACTTGCAACAGTGATAGGTGGTAGCCCTCCTAGAGACTCTATGTGTTGTCCTTTGATGGACTAAGTGGCAGCTAGAGAGCCGAATGGAAGCGAAGGACCGACAGGACGAGATACGACATAGAGACTGCAATGAGATTGTGATTGTATCTTGTATCCCTTGTGAGGGAGCCTAGACTGTTGTGTGTGAAAATTTTTGAATATTACTTTATGCAGAAACCCTTATGTTAGAGCTGGTTATACTTCTCCTACTTAATCAAGTTATTAATGCTGAAAATTCGTATTAACACCGAAGTAAACACATAACAGTTCTTCACCGATTCCGATCTAAGCAAAAGATACACGCACATAGACAAAGTGACACACAAGATTTTCTGGACAACTGTCCCTGGAAAAACCCAATGCAGGAAAACCGATCTTCTGGCTGATGGAGGGTTTATATTATTAAGTAGTTTCTGAATACAACAAATTTGGGCACCTTACTAGTTAACCCGACAGAGAGAAATAGATCCGCAGCAACACCTGCTGTTCTGGAGACTGAAAATTTGACTAATCCACACCCTCAAACGAGATTTACGGGACTCAGCCACTTTTTTCCCCTAGAAACTTCAGCGCTGCCCCTGAATCTTCTTGCGTCATCCCTGCTGGCCTCTGCATGCCTCTGCGCTGGCCTGGAGAGGGTTGCATAACTCCAGACTGCGTGACGCAGTCCCGATGTTGCCCTGGATGGCCTCTGCGTAACCTTGGGGGCCTCCTGCTGGCTCAGCGCTGCCCTTTCTGGGCCTGCGTAGCGGCTGAAGCCCTCAACGCTGCGCAGTTGCTGCTGCTGCCCCTGCTTCTCTGCGCTGCTCCTGGTTGTTGCCTCTCTGCCTCTTGCTAATTCTTGGCACTAGGATCAGATCATCCCCTTAGCCAATACTGCCCCTTGCTGTAGCTGAAACACTTTTGAAAATTCTTAACAAACCTGCCCTAGAATTTCAGCTTAGTCTCAGTGCTTTACCTCCGTGTGTGTGTTCTCCAACTGACCCCGAGCCTTTCCTTCATACTTTTTCGTTGGGAAACCAACGACCATGATCTAATATTGAATCCATGGCTCAAATTAAAAGAAAGCTTGATCCGTGTGATTTAACACATTTCCATTACATGTTTAAATTGATTACCTTTAATATTTTAATTTTCCTAAGTTAGACTTAGGGTACTTAATTAAAAATATTAATTCATTAATTATCTCCCAAACTGGATGGAATTTCCCAAATCTCTTTCTAGGTCTTGGAGATCTCATGTACTCTAGTCCCTCCACAAATTTTGGGAGCTAGAGCACATCTGATGCTACCCGAACACTCAAAAAACTCAACACTCCCTCTTAGTGAGGAATGTGCTCTAGTACAATGCTGCTTCACCCCGAAGCTCTGCATCGATCTCTGGTGTGGGTCTCTGTGCTGCTGCTTGGCTCACTGCCCTTCATCACTACGCTGCTGCTGCCATTCTGTAGTGCTGCCCATGACGCTGCCACTGCCATTGCCACATCTGTACTAGAACTCCCTCTCAATTTGCTGCATCGTGTTGCCAACTGCTGCACTGCAACTTCAGTTGTTGAGAGAAACAATTGAAAACTTCTGCCCAATCTTTGAAAAACAAGTTAGTTGGGCTGCATCCTCATCACTAAAGCTCCATAGGCTGCTACTCTGCGCTGTCACTTGGAGACAATTACACAACTACAACTCTGCACTGCATAAGCAGACTTCGTCTGCGCTGATGAAGTCACATCAACCTCTACGCTGAAATCTCCTACACTGCTGCTGCACTGCGTTGTCCTCCTGAAGCCTTTACGCTGTTGCAACTCTGCTCTACGTAAGCCAGCCTGCACTGCGCTGCTGAAGTCACATCAGCCTCCTTTGCACTGCATTGCCACGCTGCTGCTGCATCTGCACTATGCTGCTCCATTAAGTTTTCAGCGCCACCTCTACTCCATCCGTGATTCTCTGCACCAACTGCTCCACTTGTCCCGCTACTGTCTTAAGGCTCCTGTATCTCAGATGTGATCCAAGAGATGAGCTGCTCAAGGATCCTGCCACTATTTTGTAGTTGCTCTACAGATCCATGTCACCCCATTTTCGTGGTTCATGAGCGCTCATGCCTATGTCATCTTCAGAACTATCTTCTGCCACAACAACCTTGGAAGTAGAAGCTTCCTTGCCCTTCTTCTTCTGAGGACAATTGTTGGTGAAATGTCCTAGTTCGCTGCACTGGAAACACTTGATCTTGGATAGATCACGCTTCTTCTTCCCTTGTCGCCTCTTGGATGCCAGGGCCGCATCTTCTTCCTCTTCCTTCTTCACCTTACTTGATCCTGTGCTATATTGTCTCTTGGTGAATAGACATAGTTCTTCTTGTCGGAGGATCGCCCACATACTGTCCTAGTTGGGAAGGTCTGCTCTGCCCAAGATGCTTTGGACAAAAGTTTCCCAGTCCTCTGTGACAGCATTGAGTGTAGTCCTCACCATCACATCATCCTCCACCTTTGCTCCCATGGCAGACCACTGATCTCTAATCGCCTGTAATCTGAAAAGGAAGGGCTCGATTTCTTCTCCCTTGGCCATCATGAATAACGACATCTGGTTCTCTAGAAGCATTCTTCTTTGGACGAATCATCCCTCATATAGGGCAATTAAGGCTTTCCACCTCTCATGAGCCGTTTTCTTGTTGGCTATGTGTGGAACTATATGATCCTTAACCCCATCCATTTTGAAGTGTTTGGCATGTGCCGCAACTTCCTCATGCTTCGCTAGGAGAGTAACATTGGTTGGCGTGGCCATGACCTTTTCTGCATGGTCCCTCAGAGCGTATGCCTCCATGACTACTAGGATTCTGGCCTTCCAGATTGCAAAGTTGGATAGGCCGTCCAACCTATCCCGATCACGTAGTCTGTGAGGTGCCATCTGCTCAGCAAATCTGTCAGAATTCCTCCTCTCTATGCTATAGATTTGGATCTAGGGTCCTTGGTGAAACATACACCCTCTGCTCCCTCTGACAATTGACCTCCTCTCTTGGAAGTCTGCCAAATCAAATGAATCAGTTCTCTTCGATCCTTTGATTGATCTACAAATTTCTTTGGCTGGAAATCCTTTGAGACACTGTCCTCCTCCCGCTCTTTGTCACTTAGTGCTCAGGCTAAATTCTGAATCTTCAGAAATTTAACCCCACCAACAATTTCTGAAGCTTTATAGCACTGCTTCGAGCACTCTGAATCAGCAACAGCTTTAGATCTACGTCACCCTTGCTGGCCTCTGCGTGAGCAGACAGTCCCAGCGCTGCCTCTGCGTAGTAAGTACGTGGGCCTGCATGGAGATTGCGTAGGCCTGCATCACTCTGGCCTCTGTGTGGCTCTGCTCCCTCTACTGCTGCTATGCCCCTTCTGGTCTGGCTTTCCGCGGTTGCTTTTGCTTTCTTTGCTGCTTTCTGTAGCAAGGATTCTTCAGTCTTTTGTTTGTGATCCTGCTAGATCTGCAATTGCTCTGATACCATGTAAAAATTTCTGAATATTACTTTATGCAGAAACCCTACTGTTAGATCTGGTTATACTTCTTCTACTTGATCAAGTTATTAATGCTGAAAATTCGGATTAACATCGAAGTAACACATAACAGTTCTTCACCGATTCAGATCTAAGCAAAAGATACATGCACACAGACAAAGTGACACACAAGATTTTTTGGATAACTGTCCTCGAAAAATCCCAATGCGGGAAAACTGGTCCTCTGGCTACTGGAGGATTTATATTATTAAGTAGTTTCTGAAAACAACAAATCTGGGCAACTTACTGGTTAACCCAACAGAGAGAAATAGATCTGCAGCAACACCTACTATTCTGGAGATTGAAAGCTTGACTGATCCACACCCTCAAACAGGATTTACAAGACTCAATCACTTTCTGCCTCTAGAAACCCCTGAAGTTGCCTGCGTCAGCCCTACTAGCCTCTGCGCTGGCCTGGAGAGGGTTGCGTAGCCCCAGACTGGGTGACGCAGTCCCTACGTTGCCCTGGATGGCCTCTGCGTAACATTGGGGGCCTCTTGCTATGTCAACGCTGCACTTTCCGGGCCTGCGCAGCACCTGCGTATCGACTTAAGCTTTATGCGCTGCGCAGCTGCTACTGCTGCCCCTGCTTCTATGCGCTGCTCCTGGTTGCTGCCTCTCTGCCTCTTGTTGATTTTTGGCATTGGGATCAGATCATCCCCTTAGACAATACTTACCCTTGCTGCAGCTGAAACACTTTTGAAAATTCTTAGCAAACGCGCCCTAGAATTTCAACTTAGTTTCAATGCTCTGCCTCCGTGTGTGTGTTCTCCAACTAACCCCAAGCCTTTCCTTTATACTTTCTCGTTGGGAAACCAACGACCATGATCTAATCTTGAATCGATGGCTCAGATTAAAGAAAGCTTGATCCGTGTGATTTAAGTCATTTCCATCACATGTTTAAATTAATTACCTTTAATATTTTAATTTTCCTAAGTTAGACTTAGGGTCCTTAATTAAAAATATTAATTAATTAATTAATTATCTCCCAAACTGGATGGAATTTCCCAAATCCCTCTCTGGGTCTTGGAGATCTCATGTACTCTAGTCCTTCCACAAATTTTGGGATCTAGAGAACATCCGATGCTACGCCAACACTCAAAAAAGTCAACATTGTATTATTTAGTTGGTTTAATATAACGAAGATTGGGTTGTTGTACATATTTGTACAATATTTTGTAAAAAAATTGTGTATACTTGTGCATGTGTGATTTACTCCTTTATATTGTTTCGTTGTGCAAAGTAGCTCTGTTGAGATTCTTGGTTTGGTAGCATCAGAGATTCTAAGATTGACCCAAGATCGTGGGAAATCAAAATTGGTACCAGAGAGTGTCTGAGCTATTTTGGAAGATAGTGAATCATTAGAGTGCATTGTGAAGTACTACTTAAGAGGCAGTTGGTCACATTGTAGGTGAAGTATTCACTACAATGTCGAAGTTGCAGGCTGGTCTTCAGTACGAGGACAAGTTGAAGGGTTTTTTCAACTATAGTCCATAGAAGGAAAGGATCAAGTTGGTCTTGCAGGTCAATGTGATCTGGGAGTTCATCGAGAAAGCCATCAAGAAGCCAACTGAACCAAAGGAGCTGGAAGTGTACGAGGATTTGGATACAAGGGCGAGATTGATCATCCTTGATGGTGTGAAGGATCCCCTAATACCTCATTTGTGCGGGAAGAACATTGCACATGAGATGTGGATGGCTCTTCAGAATTTGTTCCAGAATAAGAACGATAATCAGGTACTGGTATTGGAGGATAAGTTGAAGTCCAACAAGATGTTGTAGGATAAAGGAGTGACTTCATATCTGACAAGTTTGTCTCAGGTCAAAGATGAGCTTGCTGTTGTCGGTGTGACCATTTGAGAGAATGATATGGTGAGGATAGCCTTGAAAGGGTTTACTCTAGAATGGAAGTCCTTCATCAAAGGGATTGTTGTCAAAGACAAGTTGTCAGATTGGAATAGGATGTGGGACAACTTCATTCAAGAAGAATTGCGAGACGAGGATCTTCATCCAACGAAGAGCGCAGATGAGGACGTGGCACTTGTAGCACGAATGAAGGGTAAGAAGAAGAAGGACTTGAGTAAAGTCAAGTGTTTCGACTGTAGCGAGATGGGTCATATTTCGTCGATATGTCTGATGAAGAAGAAGGGAGATGACGAGATGAGGAAAGGGAAGCAGGTCGTCAGTCTTGCCACTTCTACTGAGATAGATGCTCTCACCAGGAAATTGGAGGACAACTTTGCTATGATCTCTCATTTCTCGTAGGGTACTATCGATGAGGATGGATGTTACGTGGACAGTGGTGCGACAAAACATATGACAGGGTCACAGGAGGTTTTTGAGACTATAGTTGAATGGGACTCGAAGTTGCACATGGTGTTGGGAGACAAGAGTCGGAAGGAGATCCGAGGATACGACGTTGTGGTATTCAGGATGGAGACAAGACGAGTGATGCGGGTCCAGGATGTATTGTTTGTACCAGGACTCAAATTTAACGTGATATCTATCTCGATGATCTAGAAGAAGGGATTTGAGGTCTTGTTCCAGGATAGGAAGGAAAGAATCAGTCCCAGAGGCTCTAGCTCTGATGATATTGTGCTTGGAGTTATAGAGCATGGTTTATACAGGCTGATGGGCAAGCCTATGGATCATGGGAAGAAGAAGCAAGAAGAACAGGTGTAGGTTCTAGAGAAGCAGTCGTAGGTGCAGGCTTCAGAGCTACAAGTACAGGTTCTAGAGAAGAAGATCCAGGTTCCAAAGACTCAGAGGGAGTTGAGTTGTAGCGGGAGCTTGCAGATTCAGAGGGAGACTTTGCAGCCCAAGAAGAGCGCGTGGTCAGTAGGGAGCAAGGGTGCTCCTACAACTGCCAAGAAGGAATCACGGAGAGAGTGGAAGACATTTCGGCAGAAGAAGAAGAAGAAGCAAGATGCTTCCAGTGACAATGACACTTCCGAACGAGGCGTAGTTCACGTTACAGGGATTGCTGCAGTTGTTAGCACTAGGAGTTGGGCTAGTGTTGCGAGTAGTGATGATGATGATGAGCTACTTCCTAGTCTTGGAAGTACCTCCCTCGCTAAGAGGGAGTGTTGATTTTTGGTAGCTTGGGAGGTACTCCAAGCCCTAGGGTTTAGGGTTTGGAGGGTGGAGCACCACAAGAGTCACCTGTGGGCTTGGAACCCAAGGTTGGAGTTTTGCACCCATCGAGGTTTAGGCCAAAACCATGGAGCATTTTTGCATGTGATGGATGGAGATGATTGAGAATGGTGAGGAGAATCCAACGAAACAAGAATCATCGAAATCTAAGTTGTAGAAGATGAGTTACGGATTTTTGAAGTTGATAATTAGTTTTTGGACAGTCAAGTCATGTAGGCTTGAGTCAAATTGGTCCAAAAGACATGTCTCTTCACTAATTCCTCGAGCCCTTCTAAAGTGTATAAATACAAGGTGATGTGATTCATTTTAGACATCCAAATGTGCATCAATTCATAGATAACTCTCTGAATTAGGCCGAGCTAAAGTGAAGGAGGACAAAGGTGTTTAAGGGTTCTATTTGGGTGAGTTTGACACCTGTAAGAAGGCCGAATTGGTACAAGAGGATAGCCGCAGGCAAGAGGTTGAGCTCAAGTGAAGGAGGACGAAAGTGTTTAAGGGTTCTATTTGGGTGAGTTTGACACCTGTAAGAAGGCCGAATTGGTACAGGAGGATAGCCGCAGTGATGAGGGTAAATTCTGGGCTGAGTAATGGTGTGTTTCTCCTCTTGTAAGTCCTATTTCTAAGAAGTAAGACAACCACATTCATTGGGCAGATTCTGGAGGTGTATTTGTGAGGTTTGAGGGAGTTTTGTCTCTGTTCATAAGGGAACAACCCTAGAGACCAAAACCAGTAGGCCGCAGGCCTAACAAAGGTCACGTGAGGGTGGTTTGGGGTTGGTTATTAGCCTTGAACAACAAGGAAGAGGGGGACTTGAAGGACCCTAGCTGCAGCAAAAAAGAGGTCTGTGGGGGGTGTTTTGTAGGGTTGACGTGGACTTGTGTCTTTCCCTAACCAGACCACAAAATTTGCAGCAGAGAAAAACCTCAGTCCAAGATGAATGTAGAGGTATGTATGATGAGTTTGTGTTGAATTTGATGCTAGTTGGATCACATTTTATGAGCAGCTTGTGGCAGCCAATTGGAAGGCTTGTCTTGATGGATGAAAGCCTATCCGAGGAGAAGATTTCACAATGGAGTATTGGGCATCATTGGATTACTGGAGGGCAGCGTGTTGATGGCCCAAAGTAGCCCTTGACAAGCAGTCATAACGAGAGCTTGACAATTGAAGGTTGGGTGAAGAATTGAGCCTAATGTGTAGCTCTTTCATGGACGAAAGAAGCTACTAGTTTGGAAGATTGGAGCTTAGATATTGGCTGACCTAGAAGAGAAGATTGGATCACCCTGTGTTCATTGTAGCATAAGCGACTTGCAGCAGTGATAGGTGGCAGACCTCCTGGAGACTCTATGTGTTGTTCTTTTATGGACTAAGGGGCAGCTGGAGAGAAGAACGAGAGCGAAGGACCGACATGACGAGATACGACATAGAGACCGAGTGAGATTGTGATTGTATCTTGTATCCCTTGTAAGGGAGCCCTAGGCTGTTGTATGATTCAGTTACTTTAATATAACGAAGATTGGGTTGTTGTACATATTTGGACAATATTTTGTAAAAAGTTGTCTATACTTGTGCACATGTGATTTACTGCTTTATATTGTTTTGATGTGCAAAGTAGCTTTGTTGAGATTCTTGGTTTGGTAGCGTAAGAGATTCTAAGATTCTATCTTAGACCCAAGATTGCGTGAAATCAAAAAGTTTGTCCTCTCCTGTAATAAACAAATCATCCACATACAAAACCATAATTAGTGGAACGTCCCCAACCATAATGAAATAGAGGTTCAGATTTGGATAACTCTCCTAGAAACCTATCTATTACAAGTTGGCATCTATCCTCTCGTACGATGCCCTCGGCGCCTGCTTCAGTCCATACAAGGCTTTCTTAAGCCTACACACATGAGACTCCCTCCCATGCACCTCAAAGCCCTACGGTTGCTCAATGTACATCTCCCCCTGAATAATTCCATTGAGAAAGAAGATCTTCACATCCATTTGGTGAGTCCTCCAACCCATCTCAACTACTATGGAAATGACTTCTCTAATGGAAGTGTAACAAGCAATTGGAGCGAAGGTCTCCTTATAGTCAATTCTCTGTATCTGTGAGAACCCCCGCACCAAAAAACAAGCTTTGAACTTCTCCACGCTTCCATCTACATCTTGTTTGATCTTGTAGAGCCATTTCAAAATCACCACCGAGTTCCCCTCAGGTCTCAACACTACCTCCTAGACATCATTCGGTTGATTTATGGTAGCATCAGATGTGCTCTAGCCTTGTAATTTTCTATACAGGCTAAGACGCATGTATTCCATAATACCCAGAAAGGATTTTGGAAAATTCCACTTAGAGATGGTTTAATTAAATTAATTAATCGTTTTTAATGTTTTCCTAAGTCTAAACTTAGGGAAATTGATTAATTAAAGGGTATTAATTACACTAAGTGTGAATCTTCTAGATAAAGCCATGGATCACCTCCAAGTTAATCTTAGCCCTTGATTATGTTTTAATCTTGGTCGTTGAAGGGTCAATGGAAGAATATAAGAAGGAGGGTGAGGGGCCCATGGAAAACACATTGAGCATTTGGCATTTTCAAGCTTGTGAGAGAGACAACATTTTGATCAAGATTGAATCACTTGGGCTGGGTTTGCTAAGTGATTTGATTCAGTGATCAGTTTCAGAGAGGGACAGATGCAGTAACTGGTTAGGAGGACCAAGAGTACATTTCAGAGAGAGGCAGTAGTGACGCAGAGAGAGGCTACACAGTCATCTGGAGGGGTGACGCAGTTCCTGAAGGGAATCACGCAGAAGTGACACAGTGCCTTCTTGATTCAGTCCGGAGATAGCTGGAAGCTGGGGTTTTCGGGCCAGGAGGGCCAAAACTCAGTTTCAGATAAGCTTGATCATGTGCAGAGGAGAGGTGACGCAGTTCTTTAGCGTGCCCATGTAGGCTTATGTAGTTGCAGCGTAGGCATCACGTAGAGGCAGAGAGGGGCTTCACCAGCGCTGTTTAGATCAGCCGAGGACTTGCAAAATGAGGTATATCTCACATTTCTTCTGTTGCCAAGATTTTCTTTGAAGGGTGAGTCGGATATTGGCACCTTAGTTGTACTCAAGATTCTGTTGCTTAATAATATAAAACCTTCAGATCTGTTGCACCAGTTTTCCCGAGTTGGGTTTTTCCAGGGACTTAGTCCAAAAATAACTGTGTCAAATGTGGATGTTTTTCATTGTATTTTGTTCAGTTTGTTTCAACACTTAGATTTATTCTGCAACATTATTTGTGTAGACTGCTTCAGAAATTGCTTTGTTATTTCACTGTAATGAAATAATAATGAAAAATAATAGGAGATTTAATTTAGATTTTTTGTAGTAATAATCCAGATTTAGCATTTTTCACATGGTATCAGAGCTTATTCACGCTGAAGTGCAGGAGAAACAAGAGTGAACTAGCAGATCAATGCTAAAGAGATTGGAAACTGCGTAAGCAGCAGTAGACTCCCCCAAAAAATACGCAGTCCAGGCCGGGAGGGCAATCCAACACAGAAAAGGCTCCTTCTGAGAGATTTGACAGAGGGGTAATTTTTTTCAGTCGCAGAAGAGGCAGCGTCACTGAACGATGCAGTAGCTGCACAACAGTGAGTGCTGGTGCATAAACGTCAGAAAATTATTGAAAAACACAGTAGGGGATTTCATGACCTCAGAGAGTTTCTTACTCAAAGAAACTCAGTTTTTCCCGTGCAGCAGCAAAAGCATTGACTTACTCCTCAAGGACTTCGTAAGTCTCGCTGAGCAGAGGGTTAGAGGAAGATATCGGCAGTTGAGGAGATGGCCAACAACGGATTGCATGACCAATACAGATTGAAGGGTGCCTCCAACTAGGTTATTTGGAAGTCAAGGATTCAATTTCTCCTTGATGAGCATGATCTAAAGGCCCTCATTGACAGTGCAGTTGCAGAGCCATTGGATGCAGCACATCTGAGAGCCTTCAAGAAGAACATGGCAAGAGCCAAACAATTGATCCTCGATGGTGTGAAGGATCACATCGTACCTCACATAGTAGCAAAGAACACTACTAGAGAAATGTGGGTAGGGCTGGAAAATCTATACCAAGGATCTTCCGAGCAGCAGAAGATGTATCTGGAGGAGAAGATGCATAATACCAGGATGAAGAAGAGAGAGAGTTTTGACTCCTTCCTGTCTAGAATTCAGGATAACCGAGACTAGTTGTCAGTAGTGGGATCAGCACCTAAAGACGTAGAGTTGGTAAGGTTCACTTTGAACTCTGTTTCAGAAGACTATCAGGTCTTTGTCCAGAGCATTCTGGGCAGAGAAAAGCTTCCAGGATGGGAAGCGATGTGGGCAGCCTTGCAACAAGAAGAGCTGAGGAGAGATCTCCTCAAAATCCATATTGAGGATGGCAGCAGTGGTTCGAAAGTCAAGGAGGAGGAAGAAGATAACACAACCCTTGCATCAAAGGGGCAACAAAGGCAGAAGAAGAAAGATCTATCCAAGATCAAGTGCTTCAGGAGTGGGAAATGGGACATTATGCCACACAATGTCCTCTTAAGAAAAAGGACAAGGAGGAGAAGCAAGATCCTCAAGCCAGAGCTGCCAAGATTGAGGTAGAAGTTGATTGTGCTATGTTAGCTCATATTCCGAAAGGAGAGAAGTGGGCTGACTTGGAGTTGTAGATCCAAAATCTACAAGTGGCAGGATCTTGAGTATTTCCGAACTCTTGGATCACATGCGAGCTACGACAGCCTTAAGACAGTAGCAGGATGGACAGTTGCACCGTAAGATGAAGAGACATTACAGTGAATAGCAGTACTAGAGCCTGATCAACGCATAGAAGAAGCACCAACAACAGTAGCTGAGCAGCAGCAACGCAGTGCATAGTGGTGCAGCGCTTGAGCATAATCAACGCAGCATATTCAGAGAACTAGTGCAAAAGTTAGCAGCATGTAGGCTTATTATTTAGATGCAATATTACTTGTCCAATTTCAAATGTTTTCTGTTGCAATTAGCAACATTGCAGCAGTGCAGCAACAACCGTAGTTGAGCAGCGACAACAACATATGTGCAGCAGTAGGTCAATGCACACTGGTGCAACGTAGTGAAGAGCAGTGCTCACGCAGTGCAACATCATGGTTGCAAAATTCAGAGGGAGTTGCAGTACAATGGCAGTTGGCAGCAACATGCAGAGTCAATAGCAGTACGAATGCAACATGTGTGTAGTGTCAGTGAACAACATCAACAACACAACAACAAGATGTTCCAAAAGTCAGAACAACACATTGAGTTGTCTTGCTAGAGCACTTTCCTCGCTAAGAGGGAGTGTTGATTTATGGTAGCATCAGATGTGCTCTAGCCTTGTAATTTTGTATACAGACTAAGGCGCATGTATTCCATAATACCCAGAAAGGATTTTGGAAAATTCCACTTAGAGATGGTTTAATTAAATTAATTAATCGTTTTTTAATGTTTTCCTAAGTCTAAACTTAGGGAAACTGATTAATTAAAGGTTATTAATTAAACTAAGTGTGAATCTTCTAGATAAAGTCATGGATCACCTCCAAGTTAATCTTAGCCCTTGATTATGTTTTAATCTTGGACATTGAAGGGTTAACGAAAGAATATAAGGAGGCCGAGGGGCTTATGGAAAACACATTGAGCATTTAACATTTTTGAGCTTGTGAGAGAGACACAACTTTTTGATCAAGATCGAATCACTAGCGCTGGGTTTGCTAAGTGATTTGATTCAGTGATCAGCTTCAGAATGGGGTAGATGCAGTAACTGTTCAGGAGGACTAGGAGTACATTTCAGAGAGAGGCAACAGTGACGCAGAGAGAGGCAACACAGTCATCTAGAGGGGTGATGCAGTTCTTGAAGGGAATCAAACAAAAGTGACGCAGTGCCTTCTTGATTAAGTTCGGAGATAGCTGGAAGCTGGGATTTCTAAGCCAGCAGGGCCAAAACTCAGTTTCAGATCAGCTTGATCATGTGCAGAGGAGAGGTGACGTAGTTCTTTAGCTTGCCCATGCAGTCTTATGCAGTTGCAACGTAGGCATCACGTAGAGGCAGAGAGGAGCTTCACCAGCCCTGTTTAGATCAGTCGGGGACTTGCAAAGTGAGGTATATCTCACATTTCTTTTGTTGCCAAGATTTTCTCTGAAGGGTGAGCCGGATATTGACACCCTAGTTGTACTCAAGATTCTGCTGCTTAATAATATAAAATCCTCAGATTTTCTGCACCAGTTTTCTCGAGTTGGGTTTTTCTGGGGACTTAGTCCAAAAATAACTATGTCAAATGTGGATGTTTTTCATTGTATTTTGCTAAGTTTGTTTCAGCACTTAGATTTATTCCGCAACATTATTTGTGTAGGCTGCTTTAGAAATTACTTCGTTATTTCACTGTAATGAAATAATTATGAAAAATAATAGGAGAAGTAATTCAGATTTGTTGCAGTAGGAATCCAGATTTAGGATTTTTCACACATTCTTCATGATGTAGGCATACTCCTTCACCATGGTATCCCTCTAGATTTGGTGACCGATGGCCTCCTCATAACTAGCTGGCTTTGTCTCCACAACATTTGCCACAAAGCCACCCAACCTCCTTGGTGGTTTGGTCTTCCTCACTGACCTCTTGGGTCCCACTGCCTCCTGGTCTTCCTTCACGGTGTCATGAAGCCATGTTGGCTTCCTCTTCCTTGTAGTAGCCTCCTCTGCTAGTATGGGAAAATCATCAACTGGAGCCTCACCTCCTGATGAGGAAGGCTCTACTATGGTCCATGGAGATTCTGGACTTTGAGATCCTACACTTGATGATCTTACACCAGGTGATCTTGTACTCTGTGAACCGATCACCACTGAAGAAGGTGAACCTTTTGACCCTGGTATACCACTTGAAGATCGTGAACCCTCTGGTATGGCCCCTGCTGAGGAGCCTGTTTCTCTACTTGATCAACCTCCCGAGACCTCCTTAAGTCCTTCTCCTCTTCATATCTCACATCCTGCTTCTAGACAACTTAACTCTGTGTAGGGATATATATATGTATGTGATAGGCCCTCTTAGTCTCATTGTAACCCACTAGGATACCCTTCTTTGTAGTGGGTTCCAACTTCGTCCTCTTCTCCTCAGGGAAGTGTGAATATGTGAGAGACCCAAAAATCATGATGTGCCCAACCTTCGACTTCTTACTAGTAAACAACTCCTCAGGAGTCTTGCTCCCCAAGATTCTATGTGGGCTCATGTTCTACAAATACACTTTAGTGTTATACGCCTCAACCCACAAGAAAAAATGATTTTTGATCATGTAACATTACTCTAGTTGCACCCACTATGGCACTGTTCTTCCTCTCCGCCACCCCATTTTGTTGGGGGTTATAAGGCACTATATACTCCCTCTTAATGCCCACACTCCTACAAAACTCCTTCAGCTCCGTGGAGGTATAATCACCCCCATTATCTGATCTCAACACCTTGATCAACCTCTCTGTATGGTTCTTCATAAGAGCCTTAAACTCTTGGAAACTCTTGAAGACCTCATCCTTGGTCTACAAAAATAAAATCCAGGTCTTCCTGGAGTGGTCATCAATGGAGGCTACATAGTACTCACATCCACTCAATGATACATATAATGAGACATAGGACCACAAAGATCAATGTACCAAGTCAAGGATGTTGGAAGCTCCGCTCTCACTGCTCGGGAAAGGTGTGTTGGTGTACTTTCCCAAAGCACACCCGCTGCACACATCATGATGATCAGTGCTGAACTCTGCTAAACCGATAACCATCTCCCTTGGCATCCTGAAAGCTCCATGGTGCAAGTGGGCCATCCTCCTATGCCATATCACGCATAAGTCACTGTTGTTGGTTTGTGCCACCAAGGCTCTAATAGGATGAAACATAAACCTATATAGCTTCCCACTATGAACTCCAATAGGTCTAGCATGCTCAACACTAGATCGCTTGGCATATATCAACACCTGTCCTCCACGAAACATAACCTCATACCCCTTGTCCTCCAATCTAGAGATTGATAACATGTTCTTCTTCAGCCTTGGAACATAAAGAACATTTGTCAATTTCAGCGGAGGTAATGACTCCATTTGAAATGATATTGTCCCCACTCCTACTACTCTGGCCTTTTAGTTTTCTCCAAGCACAACCTCCAAGTCAATATCATCCTCTAAGAAACTGGTGAAGTGCTCTCTCACTTCAGTCATTTGAAAGTATGCTCCACTATCAACAAATCACGCACGAGACAATGTAACATGAGTGGCTAAAATCACCACCAAGGCAAACTCATCCACCTTTGTTGAAGTTGCAACTCCCTTCTTCTTAGCCTTCTTGTTGGCACACTGAACAACATAGTGACACATCTTCCCACAAGCAAAGCATTTCACTTGGCTCATATCCTTCTCCTTCACTTTCTATTTCCCCTTAACCCACTTTACTCCACTACAGGGCCCCTTTTTGGCCTTCTTCTTTCCCTTAAGCTGCAAGGGAGACATTCTTTCTTGAACTACGCATTTTAATACGCACCCATCACTCACATATTTTTCTCTCTCACGCACATGGGAAGTAATTTGAGGAAGAGGCAGAACTTTCGAAGGAGTCAAATTTTTGAGACAATCAATACTTGACTAGTTGAATTTTCTGAGTGTAATTACTTAATAATGTTCAGGGGTGTGCTAAAGTTATATAATATATCATTGGAAGAAATTATTAGTTGCAGGAAATTGTGCTTTTCTAATTAGCACTAGAAAATCAACAAACAATACCATTGATTAGCTTTGCTTTGAGGACAAAGAAATTTAAAAGGGGTGGCAATGTTATAAACATAATAAATAATAGTAATTTGATTGATTAAAATGAATACTCGAGGGGCGCGTATCTTTTCACATCATGACTAGTGAATGCTATCTAAAAAACCATTCACATTGTGACTAGTGAATGCTATATAAAAAACCTTCATGAGGGTTATTGCAACACCAATTCAAATTCTTATTTAACAATAATAAATGTTATTTACAACTATTCCATTGTAACATACCTTCGGTTGTACTGTAAAATAGCAAAGCTTTTTATATTTAGTTGAAACTTTTATTTTGATTGACATCTTGTGCAAATCACTTCGTAGATGGTGAAATAATATTGAGTTATGAAGAGTATTAAAGATGTTAACCTCTATACTATGCTTGATAGGTCATCGGAGCCAACAGGGACAGGTCAATCTTTTCAGCCAGGAACTTGGCAACCGCCAAAGTGAGGTGTTACGATGACCCTGCCTCAAACTTATGTAGGGTCATTTATTTGAATATTTTGGCATTTTTGTGTGGGAGAATATTTTATTTGAGAATAGTTTGAAGTAAAACAAAAATTATAGAGAATTGGCTTACCTTTGTACTCATATTTTTTGAAAAAATGTGTAAATATAGTGAGATAAATCCATTGTATGTTAATCGGTTTATACTTTAAAATTCCAGGTAGGGATGATGAGTGATCTGGGGGAAAAATATCTACCTATTACCACAGTTTACTTAGATTTCACTAGTACATTGACTATTTTCATTTTTTTTAATATCTCAATAATAGATGTTATTATTTATTGTCTTAGAGTACGAAAAAAGAGAGAATATTTTACCATTTAGCAGAGTAGAAAAAAAGGTGTCATATTAACACATTTTTTATGGCTCCAGTTTTATGTTCTATATAATTATTACTAGAAAAAACTAAAAATACCCTTTTGAAGAGGACAATAGGAGGAAATACACTAATTTTTTTTACTAGTAATAAATACACTAATTTTTGATGATATTGGTTTTTTATGGCAAGTGATTTTGAAAATAGTAAAAAATTTAAACAACAAATAAAAGGATTTTTCTATTGATGACATATCTTAGTGAAAGTAGATAGTTTTTTATATTGCTACAAACTAAATTAGAAGATGAATCCAAATTTTTGATATTATCTAGCAAACTTGCTATCAATGGATTCAAAACATTATCATTGTCAAGATGTTTTGGTCAAGAGTTTATTTTATCTCTCTGACTAGTTAAAAATAAATCTAAGCGGAGAATTTAGTAAGAGAATCAAACTCTTAGTTGATAATCTAGGCAGAGTTTAAACTCTTGGCCAAAAATCTCTTCTAAAAGGTTCTTGATTGAGAATCTTGTAACGGATCTAACTCAATAAAAAATCTGCATACAGATTATCACAGTTTACATAGATTTCACTAGTACAGTGACGATTTTCATGATTTTTTTTTTAATCTCAATAATAGATGTTATTATTTATTGTCTTAGAGTACGAAAAAAAGAGAGAAGATTTTACCATTTAGCAGAGTAGAAAAAAAAGGTGTCATATTAACACATTTTTTTATGGCTCCAGTTTTATGTTATGTAATTATTACTAGAAAAAACTAAAAACGCCCTTTTGAAGAGGAAAATAAGAGGAAATACACTAATATTTTTTACTATTTCTTTGGCATCGTGATTTTGATGATATTGGTTTTTTATGGCAGGTGATTTTGAAAATAGTAAAAAATTTAAATAACAAATAAAAAGATTTTATTTATTTATTTATTTTTATTAATGACATATCTTACTGAAAGTAGATAGTTTTTTATATTTCTACAAACTAAATTAGAAGATGAATCCAAATTTTTTATATTATTTAGCAAACTTGCTATCAATGGATTCAAAACATTATCATTGTCAAGATGTTTTGGTCAAGACTTTATTTTATCTCTCTAACAATTTTTTTTCTAGAAATATAATAATATTGGGCTAAATTAAACTCTCAACAAGGACTTCAAATTAACTCGTTAAAAATAAATCTAAGAGGAGAATTTAGTAAGAGAATAAAACTCTTAGTTGATAATCTAGGCAGAGTTTAAACTCTTGGCCAAAAATCTCTTCTAAAAGGTCATTGATTGAGAATCTTGTAACGGATCTAACTCAAACAAAATTTGCATAGAGAATCTAACTTAGTCAAGATTTTTAAGAATATTGTTGAGAACCTAACTCTTAATCAAGAACCTGGGTAGAGAACCCAAGTTAAACAAGAATTTAAGTAGAGAATTTGACTATCGACCAAGAATCGAAGTCGAGAATCTAAACTCTTGCACGAGAACATCTTTTAATATTTTTCAAGTGGTGCTTCAAAGCATGAACTCTTTGTCGAAAATTATTCATCCACTAAAACTCTTGGTTGAGAGAAATATTTATCCAGCAAAACACTCGATTGAGAAATTGTTCGCTTGAGGTAAAATACGAAACTCTTGACTGAAATATTCTTAAATTATTGAGAGATTTATTAAACTCTTGGCCAAGATAATTTGTTGACCTTCTGTTGGGTGAGAAAAATGAAATTTGCAATCCCATACCATGACTCATTCCAGAAAGTGTTACCCATTGGAAGAAATTATTAGTTGCAGGAAATTGTGCTTGTCTAATTAGCACTTGAAAATCAACAAATAATACTCCTGATTAGCTTTGCTTTGAGGACAAAGCAATTTAAAAGGGGTGGAAATGTTATAAACATAATAAATAATAATAATTTGATTGATTAAAATGTATACTTAAGGGGCACGTATCTTTTCACATCATAACCAGTGAATGCTATACAAAAAACCATTCACAACCCTTGCAATCTGTCCTTGATTATCTGCTGACTGTCCTTGACCATCAGCAATCTTCCTTCCTGCACTTGTTCACACTCAGATGCTGCCCTATTTCACTAATATGTCCGCACTTCTTGACTCCTTTTATATCTGCAATTATTCATGAGTTTTGATCCACAAATCTTCATGAAATTGATCAGCACCTTTTACTGTTCCTTAACCTCGCTTATGCTTCCCAAAATGTCCGCACTGTACTGTGGTATAAGTTCACATTATCTCCAGGCAAATGTCCACTAAATGTTCATATATATATATATATATATCCGTAATTCCTGTCTCAATAGATCTGTAATTCCTGCCTCAATATATTCCAATTTCCTATCTCAGTATATTCGCACTCCTGTCTCAATATATCTGCAGTTACTGTCTCAGTATATACGCACTTCTTGTCTTGGTATATCCGCAACTCCTATCTCAGTATATCCGCATGAGGTATAGTGTTATCCGCCTATCTTCTTTCTCAAAAACAATCTGCAAATGTCTTAAACCTTTTTGGTAATTTCAGAGGAATCCGTAACCCTAGACACAGGTACCTCCACAATGTTCCTGAGATTTTTGTCCGCAAATTGCAGAGATATATTCCGAGCTGTTGTTCTTCCTGTTCTGCATAGCCTAGGTGAGTATTTATAGTTGTCACAACATGTGATTGAGCCGACCAATATATAAATAGGTGTGTTTGATATTTAAGCCGACTTGTCCAAATGATGTGAGGCCGACTTCTCCAAGGAGTATTCCAGCAAGGTGACAATTGTTTTTCCATGTATTTTGAGCTTGTCTTCCAACGTTATTGAGAGCTTATTCTACAAGGTCCTGGGGCATATAGCTAGACTAGATTTGACACTTAACTCAAACTTATTGGACATTAAGAAGAAGTCTATCTACTTAATAAATTATGCCAAGTAAATACAAAAATAATATATATTATTTTGAGTTCTTCTTTTTCATAATTACATAATTACATAGTCAACATGAAGACTGACCTAGTTACACTTTTCAACAAAACCTTTATGAGTGTTACTGTACTATCAATTCATATTCTTATTTAACAATAATAAATGTTATTTACAATTATTCCAATGTAACATACCTTCGGTTGTACTGTAAAATAGCAAAGCTTTTTATATTCAGTTGAAACTTTTATTTTGATTGACATCTTGTGCAAATCACTTCGTAGATGGTGAAATAATATTGAGTTATGAAGAGTATTAAAGATGTTAACCTCTATACTATGCTTGATAGGTCATCAGAGCCAACAGGGATAGGTCAATCTTTTCAGCCGGGAACTTGGCAACCGCCAAAGTGAGGTGTTACGATGACCCTGCCTCAAACTTATCTAGGATCATTTATTTGAATATTTTGGCATTTTTGTGTGGGAGAGTGGTAGATATTTTCTCGAAAGTCTACCCTTCTAATTCCATTTATCTATTCACGTTGAAAATTCAATTATAATATTGGATGCAGTCTTACCTATCCTGCTCCATTAGAAAAGGAAAGGTGAGTTGTCATGAAACATTGAAATAGAAATCCATGTACAGACAAGCACAATTTCAAGGCCTTTTTGTTAAGGCTCATCAACATTACAGGAGGAGTCAAATATATGATTTGATTTTTTTGCATGGAAAAGAACAATGACTCTTCACAGTTGATCATTTTTGGGAGCCTCGTGCACTAGAGGATACGAAAGGAAGAAGGGTTGTAAGAACACATAGGAATATGGATAAGGGTCAAGTATTGAAGATAGAAGGGGACGAACAAAACAGGGGAAGCATCCTAAGCTCAGTGTAATCGGCTGCCCATGACAATATAAATTAAGTTGTAATTCAATCTCAAGGGACAATTTAAAGTATTAAAAAGGATAGTATCTCATAATTTTTATATTATTCAAAGTAAGCTTTATCAATAGAAAAATTTATAGAAAGCATTGAAGTTTGGAGAATTAGATCTATTTCTTGTTTTAGCATTGAATCTGAAATATATATTGCACTGATATATGTTTGACCTATGTTCAACCCAATTCACTAAACAACACAGAAAATAAATGTTGTTCAAGTCTATATTGCAATAATATTTCAGCTCTTAGGGTTCATTTCTCAAATATTTAACAAATTTAAAGAACACGATTACAATATATTATTATGGTAGTGGATCTCACTTTATAGCTTCTATATATTTATTAAATCACTTAAAGGAATTCATTGATCGTTCATGGTAAATTTACATACCAAACAATCCTAGAAATTACTCATTCACCATGAGACTAAAATCCAAAACTCAGATCTAAAGTATGCAAAATTTCAACACACAGTACTTATGTTCATATAGAATAAATCGAGATACAAGTATATGCTAACAACTTATTAAAATCTGGTACAAAATAGTCTTTGGATGAAAACCTGAAAACTTTGACTGCACTTAGGATGAAAAGTGAAATTTTCTTTTGTTTCTGTAAGTGCTTAAAACTCATATTTTATTTGAGAATAGTTTGAAGTAAAACAAAAATTTCAGAGAATTGGCTTACCTTTGTACAAATATTTTTTGAAAAAAATGTGTAAATATAGTGAGATACATCCATTATATGTTAATCGGTATATACTTTAAAATTCCAGGTAGGGATGATGAGTGATCTAGGGGAAAAATATCTATCTATTATCACAGTTTACATAGATTTCACTAGTACATTGACTATTTTCGTGATTTTTTTTATCTCAATAATAGATGTTATTATTTATTGTCTTGGAGTACGAAAAAAAAAGAGAGAAGATTTTACCATTTAGCAGAGTAGAAAAAAAAGGCGTCATATTAACACATTTTTTATGACTCCAGTTTTATGTTCTATGTAATTATTACTGGAAAAAACTAAAAATACCCTTTTGAAGAGTACAATAAGAGGAAATACACTAATTTTTTTTACTATTTCTTTGGCATCGTGATTTTGATGATATTGGATTTTTATGGCAAGTGATTTTGAAAATAGTAAAAAATTTACAAAACAAAAAATTGGTTTTTTTTTTTTTTTTTGTTTAAATTAATGGCATATGTTAGTGAAAGTAGATGGTTTTTTATATTGCTACAAACTAAATTAGAAGACGAATCCAATTTTTTAATATTATCTAACAAACTTGCTATCAATGGATTCAAAACATTATCATCGTCAAGATGTTTTGGTCAAGAGTTTATTTTATCTCTTTGACAATTTTTTTCTAGAAATATAATAATATTGGGCTAAATTAAACTCTCAACAAGGACTTTAAATTAACTCGTTAAAAATCTAAGCAGAGAATTTAGTAAGAGAATCAAACTCTTAGTTGATAATCTAGGCGAAGTTTAGAAGATGAATTACATAGGTGAAAATATCATTTCTTGAGATAAAATCAAAATTTATAATGAAAAAACCAAAAAGCTTAGCAAACTATCATATGCGCCCTCGTTTAAGGCTGTGCGCCCTCCATGTTCAAGGTGATTTTTGACTGACATACAAGTGTCCAAATCTGGCCCAGGATGGCTTGTTGGAAAGCTCTGCATGTCCTCTTTCTGAATATGCCTCAAGTTCTAAAAATGATATTGATTTGACCCTACAAAACTGCAATCTCCCCAGACTTCTTTGTGTGCAATGCCTATGCAAAAATATGGACAAAAACATGATTTTTAGGGTGTTTTTTTCCCTTTTCACCGAGCAGTTTGACTCAAAAAGCTTAGCAAATGTACAGAGTGCATGTCTTCATCATTCTAAACCTAATGGTGGTGAACTTTTTCCCAACAGATGCCCCTATCATTTGTGCAGCGCCTAAGGCACTGCCTATATGACAAATTTTTTGCTAAATCCTTTTTCATAAAAACACAATCAAACTCAAAATTTGCAAAGAAGTTTGTACATGCCTCAAAATTTTTAAAATAGATGATGATGATGTGTCTAGGCTTGAAGGGAAGCCTCAACAAGAATTTCCAACTTTTTCTTTTCCTCCATGGTCAACTCTTCAATTTTTTCATTGGCACTTTTGAGCTTGGCCAATGCAATTTTCTCCTTTAGGGCATAGCGTTTGACCTTTCTCCTCAATAAGTCATCATCCTTATTTGCCTTGGCTAGCAACTTCCCCAAGTTTTGATTGAATTTATCAAGCCATGGCTCCTTGTTCTCACTTATCTCTATAGCAAGTTACTCATTTAGGGTTAGCTAATCAGCAAGCTCAGCTTCCCTTTGCCTCTCTAGATCTAGAGCTCTTTTCAACCCTCTAGTTCTAGGTCTCTGTCTTGGTACCTGTTCTTCTTCATCATCAAGTAAGCCATACATTTCATGTGTTTCATCGAGCATGACTTTGGCCTTTTGAGCCTCCCTTTGAGCAGTGAAATACTTAACCTCATTAATGACTTGTTTGGTTTTCAATTAGTCATTTTCTTGCTCAAGGAAGTGTATGACATATCTTGCCCTGTCAAGATTAGTTTGAAGCTCCTTAATCTTGACATCCTTACCATTGATGGCAGAATTACTGATTTTGTCATTGTCAACCTCATCTAGGTCAACAAGCTGAAATTCTAGCTCTGTTTCTTGAGTGTCCTCCTCATCATGAATGAATACCTCACTGACCTTCTCTTTGCATTTGTCCACCTATTGTGTTGTTGTAGAAGGCATGGCCCCTTCCACTCCATGTGGAGAAAACACATGCCTGTAGCCTCTCTGGTAGGTTTTTGGCAATGGCTCAACCTCAACCATACTAGCCCACTTAAATTCAATATCCTCCATCCTACTGGGTGATCCAATGTCATGATGAGATGGAGATGAAGGTGGTGAAGTGGACTGATCAGATGATGATGAATGAGCCATGGGTTGAGATGGAGGAATGGAAGTGGATGGCTGGGATGATGAAGGCACATTTTGTGCATAATGAGTAGGAGGATCTCTAAATATATTATGGGCTATGAAGGTGTCCCATGAAATGTTTAGTTGATTAAGATGGTGGAGGACTATGATCTTAATGAGGGAATGATGGAATAGACTTTTCATCTGATGTTCATATTTCCTTTTCTGGACAATGAATTCAGTTTTATCTATGCTTCAGAAAAGGTAGTAGGGTATATTCAACGTCTTTACCCTAGTGAAATGTATCAAGAGGCGGATGTGATAAATATTTCATGATTAGCTTCATCATCGGTGCATATCTGTCCTGAAGGTGGGAAAAAGGAAAGAACCTCTTTCTCTCATTCTCATACCTTGGTTTCATGAAAGGCTCAAAGTAGTTTTCCTTCAAATCACTCTTTTTGAACCACTTCTCCCCAACATTTGGGATCCTGGTGGCAGCTGAAATGGTGGCAGTTGAGATAGTAAAGGTGAATCCAGCTAAAGTGACTTGGTTTTTGTGGAATAGGAGGAAAATGAATTTCAAATTGATGTCTAAGAGTCTTTAATACTGAATCAAAAACCCACTTTTCCATTGTTTCCTTTCACTTTTTGGCACATTTGCTAATTACCCTTTTTTTTTACTTTTATTCTTTGCAGGATGAAGTTGGTGGAGTTTGACTCTTCTCAGTTTCAGTTTGGTGATTTTCAGTTTGGCATATGTGATTTGAGTTGGCAGGTAGGGATAGAACTTATTACATATTATAAGCATAAAATTACTTAAAAATTTAAAAATAAATTACGTCTCTGTTTTCATATCAAAATTACAATTTTGATATGAAAATCAAACTTTAAAATCAAAATTACAACTTTAAAAATATCATATTTACATGTTGATAATCTTCTGCAGATTGATAATGAAATGTTTATTGGGTCACTCTCACACCTTTTGTTGACCTTATTGAGAAGAAATGGTGCATTTTTGGACCTTGAACAATAAAACCTAATGACCTAATGGGACCTTGAATGACCTGACTCCATGGTTGGCTTTGACTGACATAAGACATAGTGAAATGAGCTTTTGAAAAGTGTATTTATGCTCAACAAGACATGAAGGTGGGCTAGCGAATGTGAACTTTTGATGGAGAGTAAGGTGTTATGACTTGGACTACCATTAATGAATCAATTTTTGCATGACCTAATGGAATGATAAAAAAATCCAGAGTGGGACCCCTAAAATGAGTATATTTCGATCATTGATGGTAGAATGCATATTCTGACACTAACATCGGCCTTATTGGGGGTGACAACTTCTTGGAGGTGTCAAGAACACCGTAGACCAAGTGCCTAACCATTGGGCTAATATGGTAAAAACCTTCAAACTAAAATGCATGACTAAATACTGACAATTGAGTGACACACACTGACTTTGAAACTGACTGAAATTGACTTCGAACAATGACTCAAAACTTAACTTACTTTTTCTGAAAACTTAACTTGAAATGGTAGAAACTCAATAAAGCTCCATGGCCTTCACTTCCGGCTCTGAACTCCAATGCTTTTCCACTTCACACTTGCAGGAATATCAAAATGATATATGCAATGAGGATGAATTTTTTTTCACAATTTCAGATGAAAAAAGATAGTGCTTCAGGAGCCTACCATTAACTGGCCCTCCTAAGCAACTTTGCCCATTCATTTATGCCAAGAGATATGCATTTTGTCCATGAGAAGATGCAATCTTAAAAGGACCTTTCTATAAATTATTGAACTTCCCATGCTTACCATTGTCTTCATTCCTGGCATCCCAGCGGAGTACTACATCATCAATCTTGAAATCATCTTTCTTGGTTTTTTTGTCATATATTTTCTTGATCTTATCATGGAGCTTAGAAGTGTTTTGAAACACTTCTTCTCTTGTTTGCTGCAAGTGAATTATTTGGTTTATTCTATGCTATATGTCATTTTCTTCACTTCCCGCTTCTTGTAAAAGTTTCATGACTGGGACAACCAATGAAGAAGGGAAAATTGTATCCACACCGTAAACTACCTGAAATGGATACATGCAAATGGATTTCTTACTGCTTACCCGATCTGCCCATAGTGCATTAATTAGCTTCTTATGCCAATTCTTCTTGTTCACCTCCAACATCTTTTTGATTATGTTGATCAAAGACTTATTCGAGGATTCTGCCAATCCATTGCCCTATGGATAATATGTTGTAGAATGACCCAACCTAATGTTATACCTGTCACATAATTATGTCATTTTCTTTGATTTGAAAGCTGCTGCGTTATCCGTGATGATCTTTCTAGGGCAACCAAACCGGGACAAGATGTTAGTTTCTAGAAACTGAATTATAACTGAATCTATAACTTGCCTAGTTGGGATCGCTTCGATCCACTTGGTGAAATAGTCTGTGGCGGTAAGTATCCATATGTGTTGAGCGGATGAAGGTAGATATATTTCACCAATAAAATCTAAGCCTCATTGCTGGAAAGGAGCTTCAATTGAAATGGGCTTTAATGGTAAAGGAAGAAGTTTACATTTACCTTGAAAAAGTTGGCATTCATGGAAGCTCATGACCGTCTTGTACAAATATGAAAACAATGTCAGCCAATAGTAACTCACTCTCAGTACTTTGTTGGCCATGGTATTCCAGTACAAATGACCTCTGCAATCTCCCTTGTGGAAATCCTTCATCACTTCTTTGGACTCATCTTCAACCAAACAATTGAGTAACACTCCTCTAGGATCCTTCCAATAGAGTGCACTATCTAGTATGAAATATTTTGAAGCCTTAAGCTTCAAGGACTTGCTCTTACTCTTTGACATGCCCGGAGGAGGGTTCAAATGTTGCAAAACATAAATGATATCAGCATACTGCGGAGATGCTTAAAAGAGATCTGATACCTGAATAAGACTTATACCTTCTTCGTCATCGGATAGTGCTGATATGAGATGATGTCAAGTGCATGTAGATTAGACTCAACCATGAGCTTGGCTGAGCCTTGCCCTTTGATCAACTTGGTCGGTTTGATCTCAAGTTCATACTCTAAGAACGTTGCTATCCACCTACCTCTTCTTCCTTCTAGATCTGTTTGCATGAGTACTCTTTAACCGTTGCATTTTGAACATATGCCAAAATATGTGAGTGCAGAATATCAATACGGAAGTCCTTGAGTGCTTTAACCAAAGCTAAGCCCTATTTCTCAATTATGTTGTATCAGAGAGCTGCATCCCTTATTGTGCGACTTAAGAATGCTATTGGCAGCTCTGTCCCATCTTTTTTCTGCATTAGCATTGCTGCCAAAGTATGCTTGGAAGCAAAAGAAAATATAATGAAATCCAGCGAATAATCGGGACTCGTCAAAACTGGAGTAGTGGTCAAAGAAAACTTCACTGAGTTGAATGACTTACGAGCATTTTCAGACCATTTTACATCATTCTCCTTCTTCAGCATGTTAGTTAACTCTTTAAGATGTTCTGCTAAGTTGGGAATGAACCTACATAGGAAATTCATCCTATCGTTGAATGTTTGGACTTCCTTCTTGTTATGAGGGAAATCAATTTGCTATATCTCTTCAACTCTAGAAGGATCTATCTGGATCCCTTCTTTTGAAATGATGTGACTCAACAACTTTCCTTCTTCCATAGCAAATATGCACTTTTTAGGATTTAGGGATATCCCAAATTTTTTACATCGCTGGAACACAACTCTCAAATGGTGTAAATGTTCATCATCTAAATTTGAATAAACATTCAGATCATCTAAATAAACAACAAGGAATAAATCTTTCTCGTTACCAAAATCTATGTCCATGGCACGCTGGAAAGTGGCCCCAACATTCTTCAAACTAAACGACATCTTGGCATATTTGAAGGTACCCCATGGTGTAGTGAATGCTATCTTATCCTAATAATCTTCATGCACAAGGATCTGATTGTACCCTCAGTAACCATCCAAAAATGACATCTTGCTGGCTCCTACAACTCGCTAAAGTATTTGGTCCATTTTGGGCAGTGGGTAATTGTCTTTCAGTGACACGTTGTTTAGATTTCTGAAATCTATACATAGTCGAATTTCACCGGTCTTCTTTCACACTGGAACCAAATTAGAGATCCAATCAGAAAATTTGACTGGAACAATAATTCCTACCTTATAAAGCTTGTTTACCTCCTTCTCAATGGATGACAACAACTTTGGGTTTATTCTCCTGAGCTTCTGCCTAAAAGGCTTTTGGTCTGGCTTTATCGAGATAGTGTGTTGAATGATATCTTTATTGTAAACCTTTAGATCTGAGTAATCCCAAGCAAACACGTCAGAAAACTCAGTAAACAAATCAACATATTTAGGCTTTACCTCTGGAGGCAAAGACTTTGAAAGCTTGATGAACTTTGGTTGCTCCGTTGTTCCAATATTAACATCTTCTACGCCTTTTTCTGTGGGGACCAAAGTAGGTTTTCTTGCCACGTCATCTTGATCAAATAACTCTTTTAAAGGTATGGCACCTTTTGGAATGTTATTGTCCTTGAGCTGAAGTATGTCAATCTGATCTGTCTCAATGACTTGTTTATCCTTGTCGTACACTTTGTCCATAGAACAATTCTCAAACTCACCTTCACTTTGAAGGAGATTGTTCACTTGTTTATCGTCCCAAAATACTTGTCAAAATTTCAAGTTATCCAGAATGGCGGGTCTGTGTTTTATATGAATCTCAAATTTTTTATTTGAAAACATTGTAGATCTGAAATTACTTGCTGCAGTGGCTAATGAATCAACCATCAAGTTTTGCAACCTTGGCACTACTTTAAGTGTATATTCTGAAAACATTCTCAAAATGTCAAGTGCCGCATTCCTATATTGCCTCATCTTTGGGTGATTAGCTTGATACTCACCTTTGATTTGTTTAATTGCCATATTTGAATCACTGTAGACTGCAATTCTTCTATCACCCAATTTTTCAAAATTTTCAGACTGGTAATGAGTGCTTCATATTCATCCTCATTATTCGTACAATCAAATGCTAATTTGTAGGAACATAACCTAACATTATTTGGGACTTTATTTTTCTGTTGAAATGGGATGCGGATCCATAAACCAATGCCAACGCCGTCTTTTCCAACGGAACCATCAAATTCCATGATCCAAAGGCCATCTTCTTCCTCAAGGGGTTGGAACTCTTGACTCTGATTTGACACAAATTTCGGATCCAATTCTTTATGCTTTTCTGAACTTTCATCTGCCTTCTATGATGACTGCTCGGATATAGTAGGCAAATTTTCTTTCTCTTTTACTAACTCCATTCTAATGCAATCTGAAACATCGGAACATCCTCAATTTCTACTAATTGACAATCTACATCTTTTAATCCAGAATCATTGTACAAAATGAAGGACTCTAAGTCTGTATGTATGACATTTATAGGATGATTATCAGGCATTTCCTTGTTTGTGATCATGTATTCAATTTTAGTCTCACGGTGTAGTTTTCTCATTTGACCGAAGACATGAATTGTTGCGTAGGAAAATTCCAACTGCAGTGTACCTCTCACTTTAGCCCCCTAGGATCTTGATAACAGCATACCAAAATGTGGTGGAATATCAACAACTACCACATCCATAAGGACAATTCGTGTTGGGATTTTCTCTAGGGAGACAACTAGATATTTGATTATACCCAAACAACGGATTCGACCAGAATCGAAAGAATATAAATCATGATATGGGCGGGTTATGTCAAGGCCAAGATTCTCCATGATGGATTTAGGAATGAGGTTATGGGATGCCCCCGAGTTTAACATAGTGTTATGAAGGATGAATTGGTGAACTTTGAGACTCAAGTAAAATGGTGGGACCTCACTATCTCCAGATTGACCATCGATTGCGGGACCAAATATTAACTCAGGCTGATCATCCACTATATTAACCATGTCGGATAAAGAGTCAACATTTAAGGTTTTGACTACATGGGATTTGTATTTATCAACTTTGACCAATTCTGTAAGTGGATTAGACACCTTTAACTTTGAAATTTTTGACTTTAAATTAAAAGGTATAGTTTTGTCTACCTCTTTTATGATAATATCCCTTTTCTCAACATGATCTCTCAGCGCAAATTCTTTTATCTTAATATCTATTTCTTTGACAGGTGCACTTGTAGAAGGCTGGTTGCTTCTGTTCTGATTTGGAGCTGCAATTTCTTTACCCTTATTTTGATTGGCTTGAGGAACTTGCTTCTGTGATGCTTATTTCTGCTGAACTGTCTTCTTCGAAGGTTGATTGATTGGAATATCACGGCCTCTCAAGGTATACTGCCTTTGTTGGGAACTCAATGCCTCCAGGTATCCTCTTTGATAATCATCAGATTCTACTTCTAACTCATGATCATTTGCCATTATGTAGTCTTTATCAGTAGGCAAACTTGTTTTTTCCACATATTCTTCATCCTTGATGAGAAAGATGCGCTGACCATCAGCTATGAAAAGAAGGTTCTCCTCTACTGTTGGTTCTTCTTCTTCATCACTCTGAGCATAGTTTTGTTGTAGTGGTGTCCTAATTTGTTGTTGTTGCTATGTTTCGGGAGCTCTTTGTTCTCTTTGCTTTATCCAGAACTGAGGTTGTTGTTGTTGGCCTCGAAAGTTTGGATTTTTTATTTGTGGCTTTGTCTGTCTATCTGAAATAGACATCTTATCAAGCATTATTTCCATGGTTCTAAGCAAAGCATCAAATTTAGTATCAGATGAAGTGGAAGGTTCCTCTTTAATGGTCACTTTGCGTTCAGTTTTGAGTTTGGACTTTTTAATCAAGAGGTTGGCCTCAACACTCACTACTTTTTTTATCATCTCTTCTATAGTAGTGGATTTCTTTATCTCAATGAGTAGGCCACATCTGGGTCAAAAAGCATCGGGATAATGTAGAAGAGCTAAACCGGGAGGTGGTTTCATTTAATTTGGGATGGAGTTATAGATTCTAAGGTATCATGAATTATAATCAGGCACTGATTCATTAGGATTGCGCTTCAGGGAATCATATTCAACAAGGATTTGTGAAGGGTTTTTCTTCTCATCCCACCTAGCTAAGAAAGAATCAGTTAGTTCAACAGAAGTCCTAATAGAATTGGCTTCTAGGGCACGTAACCAAACTTTAAATTCACCGGAAAAAACTTTGTGCGATGATTCACTTCTTGGCATCATCTGCATCTAACTCGTCAAGATCTATGAAGGTTGTGATTTTGGCCATGTGCTGATGGGTAGTGATTTCAGAGTTTTGAAGGAAGAGGGGAAGTCTTTGGCCATATCTTTGAGGTAAGTCATGCAATTGGGATTGTAAGACGAATGGGGAAAATCTTTCCATAATTCCTGTTGTATGTAATACTGGATTGGAAACAAGAGGGATAGGCTGAATAGGTAAAGGAGCTGAAGTTGTTGGTACTGAAGTGGCAGGTATGTATGATGAAGTCGAAGGTGCAAATGAATATACTATAATTCATTGATTTTGAGGTTCAGATGAAAAAAAAACTTCCTCAGGATGGTAGAATTGGATTCATTCCTTAATGTCAAGGTCAAACTCGGGCTTAATTTCTTCGAAAAACCAATATTTAAAAGGACTTAAGTCTAATTTAGACAAAGATTTTACCTCAAATAATCTTAGAGGATCAAATACTATATCGAACAAAGAAGTTTCGGATTTGGATTTAAATAAAGATAATTCAAACTTTATGTCATAGGGTATATCTTCTAGAGAAAGTAACTTAGCAGGTAGAGAAACCGATCTTACCAACGTAATTGGTCTTGATTGAATATGTGTAGTTTGGCATGTATGTCTTTGAAAGAACTTCTCTGGATCATCAACTGGATCGACTGGACTAGGGTCTGGATTCGCTCTGGTATATCTTGTAGAAGTCAGATTTGCTATGAGGCACTGCAATTATGAACTCAACCTTATGAAACTCGATCCTATCATCCAAAGGATCAGTTTCCGATAAATTCTTTTCGTACACACAGGTAAATTTTGTCTTTTCGTTCCCCGACAACGACGCTAGAATGTTAACACTCTGCTAGATTTCCAAGGTTGAAGAAGGAATCCCAACAGAGGTAACCACAGACAAAAAATTTGACTTGATAGCTATCCCTATCAAGTCGGAGAGGGCTCTCTCCAAAAATTCACAGCCATGATGGTTGGAGAAATTAGGGTTTTTAGGCTAGATATTAAGTGCAGGGGGTTGTTTTGATTTGATTTTGGTGGGTTTCAACTGGATGAAGAAATTAGGTCAAGGGAGCTAGTTAGGGAAAATGAGATAGGGTTGCAGGGATCAATGGGGCAAGGTAGGAACAAGGCTTATCACTTGAAGATGATTGTGATGGAATGGTTTTGAGACTGATGAGAAGCTAGGAAGAGTATGGGAGATGTCTTCTTCCTAAACAAAGGAAAATGGACAAACTATGATCAATTCCCCAAAATAGAGCATGAGCAAGCATGCATTCTGATTATCAAACTTGAAAGAGATCATACCATAGAGATTAAGTGAACATGAATACAATACATTATAACATATGAAAAAAATGAAGAATGTAGTGCCCTACTCTAGTCGACTGACAGTGATATGAATTTTAACATTATTTAGCCTTAAGACCCGCACTTTATTCTTTGAGGACCTCGGGTTGAGGATCCAGACACATGACTCTATTATTAGTGGATGTGATGGTTATGTATGTTTTTATTGATACTATGTTGATGATAGCATTTATAGATATGCATGTTCTCTATTGATACGATTATACCATTAATGGATATGCATGTTCTCTATTGATATCATGATGATGATAGATTTTATGGATAGATATGGTTTCTATTGATGTTACGATGATAATGCCTTTGATGGATATGTTAATTTACCATTGATGTTATGATTATGAGAAACATGATGGATGTGTCTCATATATAACTACTTACATTAGTTCTGATTCAAAATAAACAACGATGTGAATGATTAGGTCATGTTGTTGTTTCTATTATGATAATGACTAACACTGAGAACCTTGTTACTGATGGTTATTGAGTATGACAGGAAACCACCAAAGGCACTCGCATATGATGAGTGGATAACATCTAGTTTGATAGAAATTAAGATTTTGTCTTTGAAATTCTAAGTTCAGTTTGAAACTTGTGATATATATTACATATACTCTGATGATATGTCAGTGGTTGCAGGAACATGTTAATTGCTTGGCTGAATGACTCACATATGGGTGATGGGGTTGTACAATTGGATGAAACAACATGGGAGGGGTGGAATAGTGTTCCTGATCTCACCCGCTAGCACTCCCGCCGTGACTTAGGCTGGAAAGGTCGGAATACCTTTGCCTTGAAGATCACGATGTCGTGAGGGCAGGTCCCAAATTTGGTTCGCTCACGAGGATTTTCTGTGGGGCGTGCATCAAGGCGGATTCCTTGATCTCCAACACCATTAGTCTTACTATAGTAGGTAACATACGAGATGATAGGGGTCTTTGGCATTGCACATATAATTTCTCCTCGTACCACTGGATACTTGAAGGGCAAGTGGTGTGGCATCCTTGGAATTTCAAGAGAAATTCTTGAAGGGCACGACCGACTTGGCACCCTTGGCATCATAAATAAATTCTTAGGCATGTCATCCTTGAAACTTCGAATGGAAGTTTTTGAAAGGCATGACCAAATTAACACCCTCGACATCATTAAATAAACTAATAAATATAACCAATATATGAAAATCCAACTAATTCATATCAAGTGACATATGATGTTAGAACCAAAGGAATTAAATCAAGAATAAAACTTAGGGTAAGGGAGGAATAGGAAGAGATAAAATATTCTACCATGATAACTCTACCCTTTCCATGTTAAAACAAAATATTAAATACATAAGACTTAATTAGGAAAAAGGGGGAAAGAGGGACATAGAGTTAAGTATAAATATTTATTAAAAACTTCATTAAGAGAAGAGGGTGGTGAATTAAAATAAGATTAATAAATTAAAATTTGAGAAATTTAGAGAACTTCCATGTGGCAAAAGCCAACATAAGAATATTCATCAAAAGGGCAAATTGAGGTAGTTAGGGGACCAAATCGGAGAATTATCAATTAACTTCAGTAATAAACACAAATTAAGGAGTAAAAAGGGGGACTCAAGAGACAACTAGGAGAAGAAATAGGAAGCCTTTTTGGGTTGAGAGAAATACTATTTTTAAATGAATAATTAAGTAAATTATTTTTGGCGAGTCTTGATGAGAGGGTGACACATGGGTGGGTGAATAATAAAATTTTGGGTAGTAAAAATAATAACTATTTATGCATGAAATTCCAAGTGTCACCTATGAAGCCTTCTATAAAAGAAAGGGAAATGGAAGGGAAAAGGACCTTTTGTTTACCCTATTTTTGGATGGAAGAGATTATGTCATTTTGAGTGGTTACGAGCTATAGTTGAGTTTGGTGGGATAGAGTATTATAGAAAGGGGACTCTGGAGCCAAGAGGGGCTCACCTTTATCAGCTAGCACATTCTTTCGTTGTACAACCTCATTGCAGCTTGGGGGTCCGCGGGGAAGGAGAGTACCCAAGGAGTAGGCTGAGAGGTCAACCGTGGGTCATTACATTCGGATTAAGCACGACAACCTTCAGGCTTGGAAGTAGACGACAACAAGGAAGCTCAAGTAGCGGCAAGTCAAGTTTGGTTCTCATCCAAGGGTGAATGGTGCATGTGTTAGTTATATATATTTTTTAATTATGATGATTTCATTGTGTCTATAATCAAGTTAAATATCTGTATGTGTTATGAAGTTAAATTGATGGACTTGATATATGTGATTTAATTTTACTGAGTTTCAAATTTGTATGATTATGGTTTCATTTCCTAATTACTGTGTGTATATATATATATTTAAAGCTTAACGCTCATCTAATAAATTATAGGGTTGGTCTCTACACTTGGTATCAGAGCAAAGGTTCAACCTCTAGGACCTACAGGCCCATAACGTATTAAGGTTTTCCTTGTATTATTTTTGTGAGCCATGATTTTGTAGTCTTTGTGGACTTAGAAACCTTCTTGATTACGTTTTGTTTCTATGGCAAAAATCAAACTCTGTTATACAGTTATGACTCCATCCATAACCATCACTAGCATCAATGAATCGATATCATTTAGCATCAATAGTGTCAAAAACATCAAGTTGGTGTATTTGACTTGTAACCTACAATGATTTAAATTAGCTATAACTAGATGAGTTTGATCTAATGATTGCAGCATATTTATATATATGATTATGTTGATTTCCGTTGAACTTAGCTTAGCACCTTGATTCATACAACTATCAAGTTTAAATTCTTTTTAAATGAGACAGTCTCATAAAACTTTGACACTGGTCTATGGAATTGCTTATTCACTAAAAGAATCCAAAGTCGATATGCAACCAAGTTTGTCATTATTAATTATGATTGTGGTTTTTGAAAAAATTCACAAGTCATTGGGATTATAACTACTTAGGTTATAGAAAATCAGTAATTGTATCAACAAGGCTAATGCACTTTGCCGGACTTGTCTGCAGCAGAATGCAGAAATTATGATCTATAGAGTAATATCACTTCTCGCTCATGTAACTCGGATGTGTAAGTGGAGTAGGTTGAAGAAAAGATGCAAAACAGGAATCAAATTTAAGTATGTTCTATTCTGGGATATCATGCTTGTAAAGTATTTTGTCGTTGGTCAATATTCTACCGAAAACCTTCTAGCGTGTTTTGTCAACCATCACTTTTGAATGTGTTAAATGAGTTCCCTATGACTTTTCATATCTCATTCTGAATCAATTATTGTTTTTGAAATATTGAGATTGTTGTGAAATCATATCTGGAAATCCTAGGTCCACACAGGTCGAGATCACAAAATAATGAGGGAATTGAACAGAACCAAACAACAAACCTACAAACCTGCCAATAGAAGAGAAAATACTAAACTTAAACAGTGCTTTGGAGCTGTCCATTAATTTGCTAGAAGGAGAAAGGTGAAGTGCACAAGTGAGAGAAAAACGAGCAAAAGAACGAGAATGTGCCAGCACTAGATATGGCTCTGTAGGCTTAAATACTTCACTAATAGAGCCATTAAGATCAATGATGAAAGATGATATACAAGTCAAAGTCACCAGACTTATATTTGACAAAAACATAATGAGGCAGAATAGTGAATAAGTTGAATTGGATTGGGAATAATTCAGGAACAACTCCTAGCTCAATTCTCTTCTTGCAGCTTCCACTTCCTTATTTCTAGACTTATTTCCAATAAATGTCTTTGTTGTAACATTACCATGAGAACCCTGTCCTGTAGTCCAGTTGCCTGTGACACTGTGGATGGTAGTCACCTGCGCTAAGGTGTGTAATCCAACGGCTTTAATATGGCTGGAGACTACACTCCTCATTGCCATCTGCTACTGCTGCCTTTCTGGTGGGCAATCAATGCCTCCCTGCCCTCCTTCGAATCAATCGCTTCTATGCCTGACCGTCTAAGTTCTCCGCCGCCAAGGGATGAATAAAATGCCGACTTCGACCATAGCACATTTTCTCATACTGAATTAAGTCGTCAAGCTTGAGTTGAATCACATTGGGGTCGTAAAATAATATCTAGAGCCGTGGCAAAAGAGTTTACGAAGTATTGGTCCACCTACATCGACATACGATGTGGTCGCTGGGAACGAAGTACATGGTTGATGGCACGGCTGTCACTAACATAGTCGATTAACAGTGGTGGCCGAAGAAGGTTGTGGATCACGTCACAAACTGCTCAGCATTCAACGTTGAGAAGCCTGGATTCAGTTTTCCACGAGAATTCGATTTCTGTTTTAAGGAAAGGCCGAATTGACCACCAGATTAAGTCCACAGCTAAAATCAAACAAATCTCACATTCGTAGGAGCGGACGCTAGCATTCAATCATGTGTTCCGCACATTCAAGCATTACTAACAGTTTTCTGAATTATTAAAACCGCATGTTCTCCGCTTCTCATCAACATCTCTTGGCGATTCATTGGGCGCTGATTTCCAGACTCCTAAAATCCTCTGCAATCTTCTCCTCCACTCAGAGTTTCTCTGTTGCAAGGAGGCTTGATTCACTCTTCCTGCTCCCAACCTATAAACTAACGCCCACAATACCATGGGTGCAGAATCTGGATTTGTTTTGACAGAGGCTTCCGCGAGATATGCGGGATGCTGCATTGTCTTCTTAATGACAACGACTAAATCCTCCGATTCATCAGATTTCGTTCCTGATTTCAATCTGGGACTCCAGATCTCCCAGCATATCTAATACATATATATTACGGCGAACGAAGTAAACAGAAATGTCATTCATGTTTCTGCCTTTAAGCATCATAGTTCTGGAGAGTGACTGCATTAAACCAATGACAAAAATTCTGTCCAAGTAGTTAATGTTCGCCGAATGCTACCAAATGTAGAAATTAAAAACACATATTGAATAACATTGTCATGCTTTTACTCAGATTTTACCTCGGATCCCCGTGAAAACTATCCCAGGATTTTGACTAATAACCAGTCAATGTCATGATTTATGCATTCGCTTTGAGAGAACTGTAATTTTTATTGAAATAAGATACTGCTAATGCGTTCGAACGTTTG